>CM069141.1:52598916-52993916 GCA_035221665.1 Okamejei kenojei
GGGGGGGAAAGGAGAAGGAGAAAGAAAAGGGGAGAAATAAAAAGAGAAAAAATGAGAGAATAGGATAAAAAAGGGGGAGAAAAGTGAGAAGTAAGGGAGAATAAGAAAGAGAAAAAATGAGAAAAGAAGGAGAAAAATAAAAAGGAGGAAGAATGAAAAAGGTGTAATAAAAGGAAAAAAGGAAGGAAAGAAAGAAAAAAAAGGAGAGAAAAAAAAGAAGAATAAATTAAAAGGAGATAGAAAGGAGAAAAAAAGGATAAAATGAAAAAAGGGGAAAAAAGGTGAGAAAGAAGAAATAAAATTATATATAAAAGTAAATAGATAAAATTAAGAAATATAAAAACAAAATAATAAAATTATATAATAAAATAATATAAAGAAAGAGGATAAAAAAAAGGAGAAAAAGGAGAATTTGATAATAGAAAAAAAGGATAAAAAAATGTGAAAAGGATATGAAAAAATAGCATAAAATTAGAAAATTTTCAATAAATAAGAAAAGAAGTTTAAAACAAGTAAAAAATAATGAGAGGTAAAAAAAGGAGAAAAAAGAAGAAAATATAATAAGGTAATAAAATGAGAAAAAGGGGAAATACCATGCTACCAAACTCGATACAAACAGGATAAAAAACCCAAACAAAATATACAGTAATATTTAATATTTTTAATAGAAAATTTTGACGTAAAACCTATATACATTTAGGAACGTGGTGGAAACCGGAGAAAACCCACGCAGGTCCACAGGAGAACGTACGACACTACTTTCCGTACAACAAGCGCTCATATGAGGAAAACTGGATAGACTCGGCTTGTACTCACTAGATTTTGAAGTGAGGGGCGACATATTAGAATAAAACTTACAAAATTCTTAAGTGGTTGGACAGCTAGATCAGGAAATAATGTTCCCAGATGTTGGGAGTCCATAACAAGGGGTCTCAGTTTAAGGATAAGGGAATTTCTTAGTACCCGAGATGAGTGGAAAACATTTTTTCACACAAGGGAAAGTTGGTGATCTGTGGGAATTCTCTGTCTGCCACAGAAGGTATTGAGGCCAGTTCTATTGGCTATATTTAAGAGGAAGTTAGATGTGGCCCTTGTGGCTAAAGGGATCAGGGGGTATGGAGAGAAGGCAGGTACAGGATACTGAGTTGAATGATCAGCCACGATCATATTGATTGGCGGTGCAGGCTCGAAGGGCCGAATGGCCTACTCCTGCACCTACTTTCTATGTTTCTATGTTTCTATGATCAGCATCGAACCCGGGTCTCTGGCCCTGTAAGGCAGCGACTTTACCGCTGCACCGACGTGCCACCCTTCAACTTCCTCGCACAAATCCTTCCACAGACCCTCGGGTTCCCTGTGAAAAATCTACCCCTCAGACCCCCTTTAAATCTTTCTCCTCTCACCTTAAATCAATGTCCTTTTAGTCTCCCCATCAACACCTAAATCTCTCAGCTAGGCTCAATTATTTAAAAAAAAATTCACTCATTTGCCAACCAGCCAACATTAGCAAAGCAGCATTTAAAATAACACAATGCAGGCATAGATCAATGGCTTCAGCTGTGTGTTGCCATAAATAATAAGTGAAAATGACCCTAAGGTCTTTCATCTCAACCTCTGGACCAATGCCCACCGAGTAATGAATTGGAAATCAAAAAATGCTGAAATCTGAAATAAAAACAGAAAATGCTGGAATTTGCTGATAGAGATATTTGGATATTTAAATCTTTTTTGGTCATGGGCGACTGAAAAGGATGCCTGAAAAATGCCAGGTGACTGAAAAAGAGCAAATCCGGTACTTTTATTCAAAGAGAACGAGCAAGGTAATTATATATAAATGGCCAGGAAACTGCTGGGAAAGGTCTAAGTGACGGAATAATGCTATGCTTGAAAAGGCAGATATTGATCAGGAAGTGTCAGCATGGATTTGTTGGTGGAAGATCCTGACTTTTTGAAAAGATTAAAAAAAAATATTGATTAAAAGATATAGCATGGAAACAGGCCCTGTGGCCCTCAATCTGAAGAAGGGTCTTGACCTGAAACGTCACCCATTCCTTTCTCCAAATTTGGTTGCCTTGATTCGCTGAGTTACTTCAAGCATTTTATGTCTATCTCCTGTGGCGCACAGAATCCACACCGATCATCGATCACCGTTCACATTAGTTCCATGTCATCCCATTATCGTATCCCCTCCCTATGTACTAGGGGCAATTTAGGGAGGTGACCTAACCTATAAACCTGCACGTTTTTGGGATGTGAGGGGAACCCGATTGTAGATGGTTTATGCATGCAACCAATAATATAGCTACCTCAGTACCTATAACCCTGCCTTAGTTAACATCAATCATAACGCTTTCCCCTCCCTGGGTACAATTCATAGAAGAATGTAACCAGTGCTTGCTGACGTGTGTTATACCCTGTGCTATCATTAAAGGATGCTATACACTTCAAGAGTATGTGAATTGCTTATTTACACCGATGGAAACCAACGCATTCACAGGGAGAATGTACAAACTCTGTACAGACAGCACCCGAGGTCAGAATTGAACCCGTGTCTCTGGTGCTGTAAGTCAGCAGCTATACCAGCTATGCCATTGTGATGCCCTATTGATGAAGGTTGATGTAGTTCAAAAGGTTAGAGCCTGTGGAATCTAAGACAAGTTGGCAAATTAGGATCAAAACGTGCTTCGTGACAGGAGATAGAGGAAGATGGTGGAGGTTTTTGGGCTTCCATTTGTGATTGGAAATCTGTGACCAGCAATGTACTGCAGGGTTAAGTGTTGGAATCCTTGTTGTTTGTTATATTCATTAATGACTTAGATGTAAATTTCGGAGATATGATTGATGAGTCTGAAGATGATACTAGGTGGTGTCGTTAATATTAATGGGGATAGTGCCAAATTACAGTATGATAGTAATCAGTTGGTAAATTGGGCAGGCCAATTGAACATGGAAATTAACACCATTAAGCCTAAACCTATACCTAAACCAACCTCACACTTCATCACCTCACACTATTATCACTAATTAACAGATAATACAATACATGAATATAATTAAGCCAAATTCAAGGGGCGGCACACTAGCACAGTGGTAGAGTTGCTGCCTTACAGCGCCAAAGACCCAGGTTTGATCCTGACTACGGGAGCTGTCTGTATGGAGTATGTACATTCTCCCTGTGACCGCGTGGGCTTTCTCCAGATGCTCTGGTTTCTTCCCACGTTCTAAAGATTTGCAGGTTTATGGATTATTTGGTTTCTGTAAATAGACCTGAGTGTGTATGATAGAACTCGTGTAAGGGTAATCATTGGTCGGCACAAACTCGATGGGCCAAAGGGCCTGTTTCATTGCTGTATCTCGAAACTAAACTAGTAGGTGGAGCAACTAGAAAGATACAGAGTGTAGAATGTAGTTCTCGGTATTGTAGCATAATAGTTCCAGAGAAAAAGTTAAATGTCAACAACGAGGTCGGTTGGAGAAAACTTGCACTATACATAGGTTAAAACATGTATAAGAATAGTAGAGAATAAACTCTCTGATTCAGCAGGCAAACAGTATCTGTGGAAAGAGAAACATAATTCACGTTTTAGGTTGAGGACCCTCCATCAGAACTGGGAGAGGGAGAGGAACATATTTCCATATATTTAAATGCTGCATGATTAATATATTGTCATTTTCTGGTTCCCTTACATTGGATACAAAGTGGCCAAACAGATAAGATTTCACCATTTCTTTCAGCAAAAAAAAAATAAGATGAACCCACTTGTTACCTAAGAAAAAATCGAGATTATATAATATTCTGATCCTGTTCTCCACCCAAAGCATTTACTCCTCCCAACATCAGCACACTGTAGTAATTTGGCAAGGCTTTTTACTTATAACTATCACGCCTCTACTGACCTTGAAAACATATTATGGAACCTGCATCATAGCTCTGGGGACCTGGGTTTGATACTGACCTCTGGTGCTGGCTGTGTAGAGTTTGCACGTTCTCTCGGTGACTGTGTGTGTTTCCCCTGGGTGCTCCAGTTTTCCTTAAGATAGGCAAAAGGTTTGGTGCGGATATTGTGGGTCAAAGAGTCTCTATCTGTTCTCGACTCCATAACACAATTACAGTTTGACAACATTCCCCATCAAATCAAAGACAGGTTTGAGGTGAGGGGGGAAAATGTAATAGGAACCTGAGGGGCAACTTTTTTTTCATAAACGAGCTGCCAGAGGAGGTAGTTGAGACAGGTGCTCTCACAACATTTAAAACACATTTGGATATATACATGGATAGGATAGGTTTAGAAGGATATTGGCCAAACGCAGGCAAGTGAGATTAGCCTAGTTGGGGTATGCCTGTTGACGTGGGCAAGTTAGGCTGAAGATAGACTAGGGCCTGAAGCAATGTTCTGACCCAAAACATCACCCTTTTTCTCCAGAGACGCTGCCTGACCTGCTGAGTTACTCCAGCACTTTGTGTCTTTCTTCGGTATTAAACCAGCATCAGCAGTTCTTTCCCACACAAGTTAGGATGTAGGGCCTAATTCCACGCTGTTAGACTCTATGACTCTAATTCCTCTGGAATTAAAAAATAATCATTCCCATCAAATTAATCAGAATTTGAGCCTGTAGTTTAGAAGTGAAAGTTTAGAGCTGTGACCTTCCAAACAACTCAAGGACAACAGCGAATGTTCTCAAGTACAATATAAAAGGCTGTATTAAAGTCTTCCATTCACAGATTGTTGTAGAAAATTGAAAATTCTCTTCCTGAATATTGTTGGGAGCACGGCAACAAAATTGCTAACCATCCTCTTCTGAAATAATTTGTTTACATGAAGAGCTGTCCTTCTCTTTGATATCTACAGCATAACTTTAGATAGCCTCTTATAGCTACTGCAGATCCAAAACCCATCACTCTGTGACAGTCTGGACAAGACTATTGTGCACAGAAAATTGAAATTCTCCATATCCAAATTGCACATAGATTTTATCATTAAAATATTCAACTTCCGTTTTCCCTTTCTCATGTTCCATCTCCTGAAGCATTTTAGCAGTAATCGCGTGTCTATGAAATTCACATATCTACAAGACGAATAGAACCTCTGTCTACCCAGTGCAGAGAAGCCTTTTTATTATCACTTCCCATGTTTCTCTTCTCAAGTGGCAGCAAAGCAGCCGGTTACTTTTTTACTTTCCAGCCAAATGGGAAAGCGAGAAAATGAATTAACTGAACGTTTTGAGGTCCAGGCCAATGCGTGAACAGTGGCAAGATGGTGCAGTGTTAGTTGCTGCCTTACAGCGCCAGAAACCCAGGTTTGATTCTGACTACGGATGCTGCCTGTACCGAATTTGTAATTTCTCCCGTGACCGTGTGGGTTTTCTCTTGGTTCTCCATTTTTCTCCCACGCTCCAAAGATGTACAAGTTTAGAGGTTAACTGGGATAGACAAAAATTGTAAATAGTCCCTAGTGCGTAGCATAGTGCAGGTGTAGGGGGTTTGTTGGTCGGAGCAGGCTCGATGGGGCGAAGGGCCTGTTTCCACACTATATTTCTTAACTAAACTAAACTGGTGCCCCATTCCACGTGGCACGGAAGGATCCTTGCAAGCTGCCTCTGCTGAGATATGCAATGCATGATCATTTGCAACTCACTGACATTGTACACTGTACGCACTGTAACATTACAGAGAGCAAGAAAACCTTTACTGTCAAAGTAGGTTACAGAACGCTGATTGGATTAGAGGATATAACCTATAAAGAGAGGATGCACAAACTTGAATTGAGAGTTTGATAGCATTTGACAGCACTGAACCTCTACTCGCTGGAGTTTAGAAGGTTGAGAGGGGACCTCATTGAAACTTACAGAATAATGAAAGGCATAGATAGAGTGGATGCGGAAAGGATGTTTCCACTGGTGGGAGAATCTGGGACCAGATGTCATAGCCGTAGAATTAAAGGGAGCTCTTTTGGAAACGAGGTGTGGAGGAACGTCTTTAGTCAGAGGGTAGTTAGTGGATATTTTTAAGACAGAGATAGACAAATACTTGATTAGAATGGGTGTCAAGGATTATGGGGAGAAGGCTGGAAAATGGTATTAGGAGGCAGAGATCAGCCATGATAGAATGGTAGAATAGACTAGATGGGCCAACTCCTATACTCCTATAACTTGTGAACTTGTTTCCTCTGGAATGACAAAGGCTGCGGTGAGACCTGCTAGTTGTATCAATCATCTTTAGTTTATTTTACTTAGTAGATATTTACATAGTTAGTTGCTTAGTAGTGCATACTGGTGGCATTGGTGGTGGGAGCAGGTATTGAGGGAGTTGGGTTTGGGACGCCAGAATTATCTGTTGATTCTTCCAGAGGTGTCATCTCAATGTAACACCAGTGAAGGGAGGTGCCCACTTGATAACCCCAATGATATTCAAGCATCTACACACTTAGTTTTTGTTGTCCCATAGTTTAACTGTGCAAAGGCATTGGGATTTGCATGTGGCATTGGGATTGGGTTTCTTGGTTAAACATTTAGCTTGTGTCTTTGTTAACATGTAGATAGGTTATTACTGAGAATAAAGTTAGTTATTATTCTACAGCATAAGTGTGTATAGGTAGTTTAGATACTACTTTGGCATTGGGCTAGGTTTTCTTGGTTGAGCACTTATCCTGGTGTTATAATACAAGTACTTTGTATTTTAGTAGTAATTCATATAAAATTTTGATAGGCCAAGCTAGGGGAGACAATGCTAAAGAGTGGAGGGAACACTGTAGCTTTAAGGTGAGAGGGGTAAAGCTTGAAGGAGATGAGTGGGGCAAGACGTTCCTCAAGGGGCGCATGGAACGCACTGCCAGGAGTGGTGAAGGCAGATACAATACTGACATTTAGGAGGCTTTTAGGCAGATTGATATGAAGCGAATGGAGGGATATGGATCACATGCAGGCAAATGAGATTAGTTTAATTTGGGACCCTTCTACAGACTCGGAAGGGACAAAACCCAAAACATTGTCTGTGCATTCCTTTCACAGATGTCTCCAATCTCTTTTTCTTAATGTCCTCTACAATTACAGCTTTTCTGGAAGAGCTGCTACTTCACAGTGCCAGAGAACATGTCTGATTCTGATAGTGGGTGCTGTCTGTGTGGAGTTTGCACATTCTCCCTGTGACAGTATGGGTTTCCTCTGGGTGCTCCGGTTACCTCCCACATCCGCCAAAGACACATGGATTTGTAGGTTAATTGACCTCTGCAAAGAATAAAATGACTCTAATGTGTAGGGAGTGGATGGCTGACATGGACTCGGTGGGCCAAAGAAGCTACTTCCAGGTTGTATCTTTAAGCTAAAAAACAGAAAACACAATTGCATTGGATAAGCTACAAGATAATATAACTATACATTTATTTTTTGAGAAATAAATAATAGACATGTATTGTCACAAAATTCAATTTCTTCTCATTTCACCTTGCTGAATATGTAACTTCTTCACACATTCCTAGCCTGCCCTGAGATTTAAAATAGGAAAATAAGAACAAAACTTTTAGTAAGAATTTATTTAGCCCTGCAACATTTTTTTTTAAATCTTGCAAGTATTTGATTTATGATCCTGTATTATTGAAGCATACAAAAAAATAAGACATGGATTTAAACAATACCTTCCAAAACTTTGGGATATTCTTAAAAAGGAAACCATTTATTTATATGAATATTTATATTTATATATTACTATTTATATTTCACAATCTTCAACCCAATTTTCAATCTTGTCAGAAAGTTGGATACAATCAAATACAATCCAGTGAGTTAAGTCAATATTTAGGCTCATCTTCAAACTGTGTTTGGCAGCACTGAGCCTGCATTCACTAGAGTTTGGTAGGATGAGGGGGTACCTCATTGAAACATCGAATACTGAAATGTGTGGATAGAGTGGATGTGGAGAAGATGTTTCTACTAGTGGGAGAATCTTGGACCAGAGGAATTTATTTAGTGAGAAGGTGGTGAATCCGTGGAATTCATTGCCACAGAAAGCTGTGGAGGCCGTCAATGGATCTTTTTAAGGCGAAGATCGATAGATTGTTGATTAATGTCAGGGGTTATGGGGAGAAGGCAGGAGAATGTGGTTGAGAGGGAAATGATATATTAATGATCTGGATGAGGGAATTGAATGCAACATCTCCAAGTTTGCAAATGACACGACGCTGGGGGACAGTGTTAGCTGTGAGGAGGATGCTAGGAGGCTGCAAGGTGACTTGGATAGGTTGGGTGAGTGGGCAAATGCATGGCAGTTGCAGTATAATGTGGATAAATGTGAGGTTATCCACTTTGGTGGCAAAAACAGGAGGGTAGACTATTATCTGAATGGTTGTCGATTAAGGAAAGGGGAGATGCAACAAGACCTGGGTGTCATGGTACACTAGTCATTGAAAGTAGGCATCCAGATGCAGCAGGCTGTGAAGAAAGTGAATGGTATGTTGGCATTCATAGCAAAAGAATTTGAGTACAAGAGCGGGGAGGTTCTACTGCAGTTGTACAGGGTCTTGGTGAGGCCACATCTTGAATATTGCATACAATTTTGGTCTCCTAATCTGAGGAAATACATTCTTGCCATAGAGGGAGTACAGAGAAGTTCACCAGACTGATTCCTGGGATGGCACGACTTCCATATGAAGAAAGACTGGATGGACTCGGCTTGTACTCGCTGGAATTTAGGAGATTGAGGGGGGATCTTATTGAAACTTACAAAATTCTTAAGGGGTTGGATAGGCTAGATGCAGGAAGATTGTTCCCAATGTTGGGGGAGTCCAGAACAAGGGGTCACAGTTTAAGGATAGGGGGGAAGTCTTTTAGGACAGAGATGAGAAAATAATTTTTCACACAGAGAGTGGTGAATGTGGAATTCTCTGCCACAGAAGGTAGTTGAGGCCATTCATTGGCTATATTTAAGAGCGAGTTAGATGTGGCCCTTGTGGCTAAAGGTAGTAGGGGGTATGGAGAGAAGGTAGGTACAGGATACTGAGTTGGATGATCAGCCATTATCATATCAATGGCAGTGCAGGCTCGAAGGGCCGAATGGCCTCCTCCTGCATCTATTTTCTAAGTTTCTATGTTTCTATGTTTCTATGAAAGATAAAACAGCCATGATAGATAAGACTTGTTGGGCCAAATGGCCCAATTCTGCTCCTGCAACTTATCAACATGAGATTTTCCTTCAAACTCTGGGCAGTTTCTGAATCACCAATGGGATAGGCAACAAGACACTTTTTGAAGAGTAGCCATCGCTCATTGAAGAAAAATGCCAGGTCGCACAAAAGTCAAGGCGATAAATGGCCGGGTATCTTTGTTATGGTTGCATTGCATGAGGGTATTGCAGAGAGAGAAAAGGGAACGATAAGGTTGGAGGCTGTGGAGGGCAGACAGCTAGGCGATAAAGTCAGAAATTGTCTGCGGGATTACAGCCTGGTGCTCATTCATGTGGTCATGGTCCAAGGGAGGAGGTGTGCTACTATGTAGGAGGAGGTGCCCGAGAGCTGGCTCCTGACCTCAGCTTGGTAGAAGGTCAGCTCGCCAGGCTAGCATGTCTCCTCCAATGTCGGCGGGTATGATGATAATGTCGGGGTTGCTGCAGAGTGAGCGGAGGGCTGCACGTTCAGAGGGGGTGAGGTTAGAGTAAGTAAGGGTAGTGCGAAAGTTGAAACAGTTGTTGTCACACCGACAGTTAGAAATAAAAAGGTCTGAAGAGGATAGAAAGCCATCTGGGGGAAGCCAAGAGGATGGGGACCGGTAGAGACAGGGGAAGGGGCCATTTAATTGATGACTGAGGGGAAGGTGACAAGAAGGCATACAAACAGTATACCAGACTGTGAAACTAGTAGGAATCCTAGGGTGTGGTACTTTCCCTTCCATTCACTCCATCTAAACCTCACCCTCAGCAAGGCTGCCAGCATAGTCAAGGACCAGTCTCCCCCGGGTCACTCCTTCTTCTCCCCTCTCCCATCAGGCATGAGGTACAGAATTTTGAAAATGCATACCTCCAGATTCAGCAACAGTTTATTCCCAGCAGTTATCAGCCAACTGAATGGTCCTCCCATAGCTAATGTGGCCCTGACCTCCCATCTACCTATTGAAGACCTTTGAATTATCTTTAATCGTATTTTATCAGGCTCTATCTTGTATTAAACGTTGTACCGTTTATCCTTTATCCGTGCTCTATGGCCAGCTTGATTGTAATCATGTATAGTCTTTTCTTTGATTGGATAGCACGCTGATGATAAAAAAAACTAGGATAAATAGGATACAATGTGCTGGAGTAACTCAGCAGGTCAGGCAACATCTCTGGAGATCATGGATAAGTCATATTTCGGGTCAGGAACATTCTTCTATCCATGTTCTCCAGAGATGATGCCTGACTCACTGAGTTACTCCAGTACTTTGGGTCATTTTGTTTAAACCAGTATCTGTAGTTCCTCGTTTCTACAAGGATAATTATTTGCTATCGACTGATGAGAGGTTTTGTTTCACTTAACTGGACTAAAACGGACAGCATTTCAAGGTTTTATCCAGCAACAGAATATTGTCTGAAAACCATACCGTATCAGCCTTTATTCTGTGCTTCAGCTTCTGAAGTGTGACTGAAACTCACATCTCTGACAAGGTAGAAAATGTATTTGCAGATACAGGCCAGTGAATAAAATGAGAAATGTCACCAAATTCACCTCTGTACCGGATGTTGTTTTGTAACACTTCTATGACGTATTTGCTCCATTAAATGTGTTGTGTAGGTCCAAGATGTTCGGCTATTTTTGAATACATACAAACCACAATTTAAAGCTCTGAAGGACATCGGATAATCAGAAAATATTATGCAGGATGTTGGCACACACACACACACACACACACACACACACACACACACACACACACACACGCACGCACACACGCACACACACACACACACACACACACACACACACACACACACACACACACACACACACACACACACACACACACACACTAAATGAACCAAACAACGTCCTCAATCCTTGAACATCTTTCCAATAATTCATTGTCTGCCTGACAACACTGATTAGTGTAACAAAATGAGTTATGAGATAATTTTTCCAGAATATCTAAACTAGAGAAGTTTATATTTCATTGCATACAGTATATTCAGACACTAAGAACTTCTAAGCTGAAATCAGCAAAATTCGGTGTGATAATCAGCAAAATTCGGTGTGATAATCGCAGATTTAAACACATCAATGTTTTAATAAAAGGTAAAGCTTAATGTCAGGGCCGATATTGGATCTTGTAACAAACACATTGTCATTACAATTTGGATTTTGTGAGAATATTGCATTGTATATATTTTTTCTGCTGGAGATTTGTATTCTTGTTTTCAACCTAGCAATCTATGAATGCTATCGGATTATGAAGGAACAGCAAAAAAAAACTTGTATCTACCATTGTGATCTTTTAAAATTAGTAACCCAAAGGTTGATGCTAGTTGATCTCAAAGTCTTTATTTATTAAGGGCATCCAACATTCACTTGGAGACCTTCTGGGTAAAATCTCCAAACTAGGTTTAGAAGGATATGTCCCTCACAGTGGCACAGTGGTTGAGTTGCTGCACAAAAGCACCAGAGACCCGGTTTCGAGTCTGACTATGGGAGCTGTGAGTACGGAGTGTGTATGTTCTCAAGGATGTGCAGGTTTGTAGGTTAATTGGCTTCGGTAAATTAATAATTTGTTCCTAGTGTGTGGGATAATGCTAGTGTACAGGGTGATCACTGGTCAGCATGGACACAACAGTCAGAGGGCCAGTTTCCGAGCTGGATCTCTAAAGTCTAAAGTAAAATGTAACGGGTAAAATGCAGACAGGTGGGACTGATGCAGATGGAGCATCTTGGTCGGCATGTGTAAGTTGGCCTGAGGGGGCCTGTTTCCGTGCTCTTTGATTCTGTGACTCTATGACTCAGGAGCCTGTCCCATTATGGCGACCTTATTTGCAAGTTTAGGAGAGTTTGCGCTCGCCACAAGCTCGCAGCACGGTCGGCCCATGGTCTTACGTGGTCACTGGTAAGTCTCCTTCATGGTCTGGAGGAGTTCCTGCATTGTGGTTACTACTCGCGGCCTCAGTTTGGTCGAGGAACATTTTTCAACAAGCTGAAAACATTTCTGCGAGTAAACATTGGTTGGCATGGAGAAAATCAATGCTTTTGAACTCGTAGTGCAGTGCTAGTGGTGTTGCCATGTAGTTATAGGTAGTTGAGGTAGCCATAGGTAATCTCTTTTGCTGATCGGGCATTTTAATTGGCTCAATTGGGAAAAAAAAGGAAGCACGAGTTTTCAAAACCAAGGAAAACCGACCGGTAATGTTAAATGCCCGCTAAACTTCACAGCTGTGTATCTCTGGTTTATTAAAAAGTTGTCTGGCCTTCTTAAAAGTGTCTCCACTTCTTCTACCCCACTTTCTCCCCCCTTCTCCCCCCACTCCCCCATTCTCTCCCCTTCTCTCCCCTTCTCTCCCCTTCTCTCCCCTTCTCTCCCCTTCTCCCCCCTTCTCCCCTCCCCCCCCCTCCCCCCATCTCCCCCCCCCCCTCTTTTAATGGACTTACTGTTACACTATGCCAGCCTTCTTTAACCTTCCTGTTCATCACGGGTATCACCTTGGTTTTGCACCGTGTGAATTTCAGACAGCACTCCCCCGGTTTCCCTGACCCCGCCTTTGCGATGTGTGTGTGTTCAGCGCTGCCAGTCGATCCAGCTCACGGTTTTTCAGGCGAGTTCCCCCCAGCTTGAAGGTTTCAGACAGTTTGCTGAAAAGTTGCGTAAGTGGGACAGGTCCTTTAATGTGCATTGAGATACAGAGAAATGCTTTGCATACTACCCAATCAAATCAGCTAATATTATACATACATAAAATCAAGCTAAACTGAAGTACAATATTGGCAATGGCAGTGAAATCATGAGGCAGAGAAGAGGTCTAGAACTCTTGTGTGATCGCGGATGGTATTTGAATCTCATGGAGCAGGCGACTGAATCACTGCTAGGGGATTCGTAACATGTGGAGGTGGTGTAACTCGTTGCAGGAGATGATCTTGCTTGTTGGTGGACAGTCCTTATTCTGCTCAGAAGGAGCAGATTTTGATTGAGAAAGAGGTCGGTTGGGTCAAGAATAATTTAGTGAATCTCCTGATTCACCAAATTGCAAAAAAGTTTCCCCCGATCCCCCCCCCCCCCCCCCCCCCCCCCCTCCCCCCACATAAAACAAACCAGAGTACATTAAAACAAACTTTTAACAAACACAAAAAAAAAAAAAAAGATGAAAAAATGAACAGACTGCCGGCAGGGCTGCCATCTCCCCGGCGCCCCTGGTGGCACCTTCCATGATTGTATTGAGAACCTCAAGGTCATGGGTTGGGAGCTTGGAAAAGTCCTATGCAAGTGGAGGGAGGAGAAGACCACCTCATGAATGGCCTAGAGAACTGCACAGTTCACAAAGAACTGCAGATGCTGGAATCTCGTGTAAAGCACAAAGTATTGGAGTAACTCAGTGAGTCAGGTAATATCTGTGGAGGGAATGGACAGGTGACATTTGAGACTGGAGATAAATCGTCCTTGATTCCTAGGTTATGTTTACATAGAAGAAGAACTAGAAGTGAGAATATGGGCTACAGAATTACTGCTGTCTTATTTTTATATTTCAAAAAATAATATGGTTTTATGAACAATCAGCATGTCTTTCTTTACACTCACAGTGACAGCAAATCAATGCATCCTTTGTCCCGTCAAACCAGTGTATTCTATTTACAAAGTACCTATGCTAGTCATTTGGCCTCTTTGAACAATACCAAGTACTTGCGAGAATGTTATCCCTCAGCGACCCATCCCTCAGCACCCAGTGATGTCAAAAATTTAGATTGTAGTTAAATAGACACACAAGGAACAGCAGATGCTGGAATCTTGGGTAAAGCACAAAGTGTTGGAGTAACTCAGTGGGTCAGGCAATATCTGTGGAGGGAAATGACAGGCAATGTTTCTCATTGGGACCTTTCTTCAGACTGATTGTAGTATGGGAGAGAAAGGCGCAGTGGAACAATAAATTGGAGACACAGGGAACTGCAATCTAACCTCCTCACCTGTATCCAATTCAAACCTTCCTGACGTGTATACACATCAAACCCCCATCACCTGTAAATAAATGGAAACCCCCCTGAACTGCATCCAAATCAATCTCCCCTGACCCTTATCCAAATCAAACTGTCCTCACCGCAATCCAAAGCACTGTGGTGCAGCAGTAGAGTTGCTGTCTTACAGCGCCAGATTTGATCCTGACCAAAGGTGCTGTTTGTACGGAGTTTGTACATTTTGGGTTTTCGCCGGGTGCTCCCACAAGCCAAAGATGTACAGGTTCATAGGTTATTTGTCTTCAGTAAAAACAAATTGTAAATCGTCCCTAGTGTGTTGGATTGTGTTGGTGTTCAGTGGTCGGCATGGACTCTGTGGGTCAAAGGGCCTGTTTCAGTGTTGTAAATTAAACTAAAAATTAACCCTCCTCATCTCTATCCAAATCAAATCACCCTCACCTTTACCCAGATCAATCCCCCTTATCTCTGTCTGAAGAATGCAGAAGAAGATGCAGTCTGAAGAAGGGCCACGACCCAAAACGTTACCCATTACTTCTATCCAGAGATGCTGCCTAACTAATCCCACCTGCCTGTGTTTTGCCCATATCCCATTAACCTGTCCTCTCCATTTACCTGTCTAATTCTTTCTTAAACGTGGCAATAGTTGCTGCCTCGGCTACCTCCTCTGGCTGCTCATTCTTTACACCCACCAACCTCTGAATGAAAACGTTACCCCTCTGATTCCTATTAAATCTTTCCCTCGTCACCTTAAACTTATGTCCTCTGGTTCTCGATTCCCATACTATAGGCGAGACTCTGTGTGTCTGCCTGATCTATTCCTCTCATGATTTTGCACACCTCTATAAGATCACCCAAGATATAAGATAAGCACTTTGTGTTTTTCACTTGAATTGCAGCCCTTCCCCATAAAGCCCTTGTGCTAACTGCAATGAGCTTCATTGGGTTCCTTAACATGTACTTCTGCATTGAAGGGTGTGCCAGATGGGCATGGAGAAAGCATTGCTTTGCCTCCTGGCCAAATCACAGTGCTGTGAGGCAGATATTTCATGGATTCAGCAACTCCCTGTGGCAGTAACCGGGCTGCCTGTGGTTATAGATAGAATAATTATGAAACTCAAAGCCGTCATCTTCATTGGAATATTTACATACTCATCCTGTTTCCCCGTGAAAGGCCTGATCACTTACCATTTGGCCATATCCTTTATCATCAGTAGGCTCTATTCCAATTACTATTAGCATTTTAAGAAGTAGTCATTTGCCATCTTAAATCACCAGCTTCTTGGAACTTAGATCAATGCATGAATCATAGACACAGAGAACTGCAGATGCTAGTTTACAATGTTACAATAAGACACAAAGTGCTGGAGTAACTACGCAAAGGACATGGATCGCTGACAGAAGAAGAGTCCAGACCCAAGATATCACCTATTCATGTCCTCGAACGATGAGTTATTCCAGCGCTTTGTGTCCTTTTTTCAGAAAAGGAATCTTTGGCTCTCTTGAAGTATTTTACACAAGCTGAAAAGCAGAGGGAACATTAGTTTAATCGGTTGAAAGATTAAAAAAACGGATCCAAGATGGCGCACAAGACAGGCGACTCCTTGTGTGCTGGTTCAAGAAGTGAATCTTTAATTACGAATTACAATCGCTCCACTCTTTTAAATCACTACTCCGACAGCAGCATTTCTTACTTTAACTATCCTTTTCTTTATCTCCTCTCAGGTCTGCTGCACTTAACATTATTCCCTTTAACCTGTATCTGTACACTGTGGACAGCACACTTGTGATCATGTATCATCCTTCCGCTGACTGGTTAGCATGCAACAAAGGCTTTTCACTGTGCCTATGTACATGACAAATAGCTAAACTAAACTAAACTAAACATGAAAATAACCCATTTAACACATTGAGGCTGCATTCCCATTCAATAAGATCTTGGTTGACCCCTATTCACAGGACATTTGGCCCATCAGGTTCATGTCAGCTCCTTGCAGAGCTATTCCATCAGGCCAATCCTTCCACTCTTTACTTCGCTGTACCCTTCCATCTTATTCACTGCGACACTTATCAATTCTCCATTTTCAGAGTTGGACCAAAACATTAAGAGCATCGTGTCACAATAATTTAGGGATAAGATTATACCAAAACTATAGACTTGCATAGACACAGAGTGCTGAGGTAACTCAGTGGGTCAGGAAGCATCGCTGAAGAAAAAGGATGGTTGACTTTTCAGGTCGGAAACCTTCTTCAGACTCTAAAGGTTTCTGAAGAAGAGTTCCAACTTGAAACGTCACCCATCCTTTTTCTCCAGAAAGGCTAAGCCTGACAGGGTTGAGAACAGTACATGGATTTCCAACATTTTGAATTTTTTGTAAATTTTTGTTGTATGAACCAGCAGTTCAATCTTTTGCAGTTCCTGAATTTCAGAGAGTAATGGTGTACAGGTTGGATAGGATTGCTCAGGGATCTGTGTTGTCCATTTGTCATGTAAACACAACAAAGGAAGCAAATGATACCTTGTAGGATTCTCAAACAGAGAGATTTGGGATTAAACGGCAGTTCTGAAGAATGCTACAGGAGACAAATCAAAATAGGGTTCATTGAGTTGAGGAATTGGAACAGAGGGATCTGAGCATAGCTGAAGGTGGAATCTTGCTCCTCCAGCTAGCGAAGTAGTATCTGAAATTAACTAGTTATAGGAAGGATGTTGTACTCACATGTTGCCAAGATGTTACAGAGATGCTAGCTGTCATAATTATGAGATTAAAAAAATTCAGGTTAGAGATACAACGTGGAAACAGGCCCTCCGGCCCACTGAGCCCGCGTCGACCAGTGATCACCCTGTACACCATCACCATCTGACACACTAAGGATAATTTACAATTTTTACCAAAACAAATTAACCTACAAACCTGTATATATTTTGAGTGTGGGGGGAATCCTGAGCACCCAGGGATAACCTCACGTGAGGAACGTACACACTCTGTACGGACAGCACCCATAGTCAGGATCGAATCCTGGTCTCTGGCACTGTTTGGCAGCAAATCTACTGCTGTGCCACCGTGCCACCCTTGGTTAAATCCAATGTGCCACATTGATAGCCCAATGAGGCTGCTCATCAGCTCTGTTGACCTTGGTTCTATCTTGCCCTCCTGTGCTGTCTCCTTGTGACCATACACGTTTTTTACAGATCCTCTGGTTCCCCCCCCCCCCACATACCCCATTGAGATGCGGGTTGGTGGGTTATTTGGCCACTGTAAATTTTGTATAGTGTGCAGGTGAGTGGTAGAATCTGAGAGTGTTGATGGGAATGTGAGGAGAATTAATAGTAAAATGACTGGAGGAACATAAGCAGCATCTACAAAGGGAAGTGGGGGAAGTGGACAGTCAACAATTTGGGTCAAGGCCCTTCATCTGTATTGAAAGATTAGAAGGGAAATCAGATGTGCAAGATGGCGTCCGAGTGTGGCGGCTCTGCGTCTTCGTGCCAGAAGAGGATCTACTATTTCCTGAGTCAATCACTCCATTATTTTATATATCTTTTCCACCTTTTCTAATTGAGTTTTGTTTGATGGTACTTATGTATAGCGTTAGCTCATTTGTTTGGATAGCATGCAAAACAAAGCTATTCACTGTACCTGGGTACATGTGTCAATAATAAACCTATACCTAAGATGTAGACACAAGGAACTGCAGTTGCTGGTTTACAAAACAAAAACCCTAAGTCTTAGAGTAACTCAATGGATCATGCAGCATCTCAGGGGAACCTGAACAGGCGACGTTTCAGATCAGAATACTTCTTCAGTCAGAAGATGGGTCCCGACCCGAAACGTCGCCTATCCATGTTTTCCAGAGATGCTGCCTGACCCACTATGATACTCCAGAACTTTGTGCCTGAACCTAAGAGAGTATAAAGAGATGAGAGGGAGGAATGGGTTAAGAGGTGGGGAGAATTAGTGCAGGATTGGTGTAAATGGGTGGTTGATGGTCGGCATGGACTTGTTGTGCTGAGAACCCTTCTCAGTGATGTATATTAAAGTTACCTCAATGACACTTTTCTTCAGAAAGCTATTGATTCGTATTGGGTATTTTACTTTGGAGTCACGTGAGTGACTTCGTGAAGACCCCGCCAGCACGCATGCGCGACATATTGTCGCGCGCATTTGCTCGACAAGCTGGGGGGGGGGGGGGGAGTGCGCACTCTCCTCCAGCTCCTTCATAAGACCGGCAGGTAAGTGCTTACCTTCACTCCCACAGGATGGACAAGGGCAAGTGGAAGGCGACGCTCTCCAGGAGCCGTGCTGCTTCGACCAGCCAACGGCCTTTGCCCCCGGAGCTGCAAGCACCACCGGCAGCTTCGGGACGTGTGGGGGCAAGAATGCGGAAGTCGGGCGCTCCCGCTACTTTAGCGCCCGACTCATCACCTGAATGGTTTACCGCCCCGGAGCCTCAGTATCCAGACTTCGAGCCCCCTTCCCCCAAGAAA
This sequence comes from Okamejei kenojei, assembly GCA_035221665.1. Taxonomy (NCBI): domain Eukaryota; kingdom Metazoa; phylum Chordata; class Chondrichthyes; order Rajiformes; family Rajidae; genus Okamejei; species Okamejei kenojei. Next base: position 52,617,529 of record CM069141.1, read on the forward strand.
AGAGGGGGAAAACAGGTACGTGGGAAGGAGCCTCGCTCATCGCCAGCGACCTCACCCCGAGTTCCAGCAGATCCAAGGGGACTGGGCCGGGGGACAGCTGCACTGCAGGGGAGCCCTGCAGCTGCGCACCACCACGTACCACTGCCAGGGAGATCTGCCGCAGAGCAGTCTGGCAGAGCTACTGCTGCGTCGAGCAGGCCTGCAGGAGCAGGTGCTGCCGGCAAAACACCCCGTCAGGCTGCGGTCAAGGGCGGTGGTGGCAGCAGTAGACGGTCAGTCAGCTTAGCTCTGGGAGCGGCCGACCATGCGCCTCCACACCGAATATTGGGCGACAGTGGAGGTAAGCCTGCACGGACTCCGGGGAGCCAGGTTCCGGGGGCCGGCGCCGATCCAACTCACCTGCCTTCGTATCAGACAGGTGGGCCGCCACAGTCTGGAAGAAGACAGACTAGCGGAGAGTCCGTGCGGGAGTCATATGAGCCTACTCGGGCGGTAGGCCACGACGACCTGCCATTGGACCCTAGACAGCACCTTATGGAGGTGTGGTCCGATGGTGGAAGCCCCAGTGATATCGCAGGGCCTGGGGAAGTCGGCTTGTCCGCTGCACATAGCAGGGATGGTCGCATAGAGCGGTTGGAGCTCTTAGTGGAGCAACTCCTCCAGCGGGACAGGGACCGGGAAGAACGGGACTCACGGGCATCCACAAGCCGCGCAAGGAGTCTCTCAGTATCTCGTCTTCACCAGCCAGAAGTGCCAGAAAGTTTGCCACAACCACACAAACAGGGGAACCCCTGCACCACAAACTGGAGGGCACCATTGATTACTCACCAACTCCAGAGTCCAATGACACTATGGAGAAAATAAAACTGCCCGAGAACTGCATCAAGCTCAGTGTTCCCCTAGTTAATGCTCAAATCTGGGGACACTTGAGTACGGCCACTAGGATGCAGGATGTCCGCCTCCAGCGTATCTTAAAGGTCCTCTCCACGGGTATAACGCCGTTTTCTAGGACCCTTGACGGGGATAATGTGTCCAGTGAACAACAAGATGCCCTGGCACTCCTTTGCAATCCCCAGTATGAGATCAACTGCCTGCGTAAGAGCTCCATAAATCTCACACTGAGCCCCAAATTCACGGGGTTGTGCCGTCCATCAACCGCTCCACCGCCTCATCAACTGTTTGGAGATCTGTCCAAACAAGTGAAGGAACTAGACGAGGAGGCCAAAACAGCTGGCCTATTGAAACCTCCTACGACTAGACTTCACCCATACCACCGGCAACAGCCAAACACAACCTGGAAACCGCAGCTGCCGTACAGGACACCAAGGACCTATCCACCTCCACTTCCCCAAACACAACGGCCTTTTTTAGGACAAGGCCAACAGCGGCCTGCATGGAAGATGCGGCCGCCATCCCGACAACCTCCACAACGTCCACCCAAAACGACAAACGCCAGGAACCGTCGTTTACCATGGAGGTAAGGGGGCCTGGTTCCTTTCAGACCGTAGCATTCCTTCCTGCACAAATTGGTGGGCGATTGCAGGCCTTTTTGGGAATATGGAACACTATCACCACAAACAAATTTATTTTACAAAGTGTTCAAGGCTCTGTTATAGAATTCATTGGTGGTAAAAATCCTCTTACCCAGCATTCGCCTCATCGGAAATTTACACTATCCCAAAAAGAGGTGGAAGCAGGACATGCTGAAATTATACGGCTAGCAGCAAAAGGGGTGATTGGAAAGACAACGCACAAACCCCTTGAGTTTGTGTCCAACATTTTCACCAGAATTAAAAAAGATGGGGGGTGTCAGATTATAATAGACCTAACTGAGCTGAACACCTTTGTACAATATACCCACTTCAAAATGGATCATTTTGAAACAGCCAAGCAGATGCTTTACCCGGGGTACTTTATGGCATGCATCGATTTAAAAGATGCATACTATACGATGCCCATCACTGAATCTCACAGGAAATTTCTAAAATGTGTCTGGAAGGAACAATTATGGGAATACAAAGCATTGCCCAATGAAATCACCACAGCCCCTAGGCTATTTACAAAACTAGTAAAAACCTATATTGGCTCTTCTCCGACAACAAAATTACATGGTCATGGCATATTTAGATGATATCCTTATAGTGGGTCAGACCCTCCAATTGGCTACACGGGCAGAGGCTGCAACTAAGGCTTTATTCGAGAAGCTGGGATTCGTAATCCATCCAGACAAGTCAAAATTGCACCCTGCACGGGTAATGGATTATTTGGGGTTCACCCTAGACACCAACTGAATGATGATTACCATCCCAACCAATAAAGCTACCAATGTAAAAGAAGAGTGCCACAGTCTTGCTTGCGCCAGGGTACCGACCATCCGGCAAACGGCAAAAATAATAGTGAAATTAGTAGCTACATTCTCAGCTGCACAATTCGGACCGCTACACTACCAAAATTTACAAAGAACAAAGATCGCAGCATTAAAAGCAAATGCTGGGCACTTTGATCGACCAATCCAGTTACCACCAAAGGCTAGAATCGAGCTACAATGGTGAATTGACAATATTAGTGAGTGTCGCAGACCCATCATAGTAAGCAACCCATCTGTCGTGCTACAGACTGACGCAAGCACACAAGGCTGGGGAGCAACTGATACTATGTCCAGTTGTAGTGGCAGATGGGACTCTCGTGAGTCTACCTTCCTTCAGTCACACGGGATAAATTATTTAGAAATGCTAGGGGCATTTCATGGACTGCGGGCTTACTGTACTAACTCACGGCTCTTACATGTCCGCCTCCAAATAGATAACACAACAGTGGTGGCTTACATCAATCATATGGGTGGTATCAGGTCGCTATCTTGTGATGAATTGGCAAACACAATTTGGCACTGGTGCATCGAGAGGAATATTTGGATTACAGCGACCTATTTGCCAGGGAAGCTTAATACAGTGGCGGACACCAGGTCACGAGTATTCAATGACAACATCGAGTGGATGTTGAACCCCCAAATTTTTGGAGACATTATAGCTCACTATGGGACACCAGATATTGACCTTTTTGCGTCCAGGTTGAACCATCAGATACCAGCGTATGTGTCTTGGGAACCACATCCTGGGGCAATAGCAATGGATGCGTTTTCTATCCATTGGGGGAAATGGTTCTGCTACGCATTTCCCCCATTTTGCCTCATCAGTCGGGTATTGCAAAAAATTAAACTGGACTCTGCATCTGGCATCTTGATCATTCCCGACTGGCCTACACAGCCATGGTACCCGATGGTCCTTAAAATTTTGAAACGACCATGGATTTCGATTGGGAAACACACCAAATTTATTACTCACTCCATTACGGGGGATAGTCATCCATGCCGTGGTCACCTGAACTTGTTGGCCTGCAGGTTCTAAAAAGACCACTCATCAAGGCGGGCATCTCAGCACGAGCCATGGAACTCATCTCAGCATCATGCCGAGAATCAACTCGGAGGCAGTACCTCACGCAGATCAGGAAGTGGGAGGCATTCTGTTCTCGTACCAACAAGACTTCCAACACGGCAACTATCCCTGATGTCCTGGAATTCCTAGCTGGCCTTCGTTTCGATGCTGGCCTTAGCTACAGTGCCATCAACAGCGCCAGGAGTGCACTGTCCTCATACCTGGATATAGGTATAGGCTCAAACTCATGAGGGGAGTGTTCAACACCAACCCTCCACGACCCAGATACACCATCACCTGGGATGTAGGGATCGTTCTGACCCTACTGAGGAGCCACTCAAACAGCTCACCCTCAAAGTGGTGATGCTGATGGCACTGACTACAGCCCAACGAGTCCAGACATTACAAAAGCTGCGGCTGGATAGCATGGTTGCCACCCCTTATCAAATAAATTTCTTTGTCCAGGACTTATTGAAGCAGCACAGGCCAGGGGCTCATGGGCTGCAGTTGGAGTTTCGGGCATACCCTGTAGATGCCACTCTCTGCATAGTCACCCATCTCCACCACTATATCGGAATTACAAGAGCCAATCAGGAAGAAGGAGCAGGGGCTCCTTTTCAGCCACAAACCTCCGCATTATCGGGTGACTGTACAGACTATTGCCAGGTGGCTCAGGGTGGTGTTGGATGCAGCAGGAGTTGCTACTAACATTTTTAAATCTCATTCCACTAGGGCTGCATCCACATCAGCTGCGAGGGCCATGGAGGTGCCCATGGACCATATCCTCGCCACCGCGGGCTGGGCCAGTGAAGAAACCTTCCAAAGGTTCTACAATAAGCCACTGGTCGCCCCCGGGACATTCGCAGAAGCTGTGCTGGGAGCCACTCAGTGAATGTCTGTCCCCGAGTCAGGGGTTATTTGTTTGTTATTATTTGATTAATAAATTGTATTATTTTTCAGCCAGTTTCGACTGAACTCCATTAACAGCCTTCCTCCATCAGAATTGCGGCAGTGTGATAGCACGGACGTTGTCCAGGGCGTGAAATCACAGAGCTTTGAAATCTTCACGAAGTCACTCACGTGACTCCGAAGTAAAATAGTAAGATTAAACGAGAACTTACCAAGTTTGAAGGTTGATCTTTATTTTACGAGGAGTCGCGGTGAGGGAGTTCGTGCCCCCCGCTCCCACCCTCTATCATAAGGTCAACTCGGAAGTTCTACGTTCTTCATCTTACTATTTTCAGTCATGGTGCATTCTGTGATTCCACACCGCTGCTTTGAAGGATGTCGCGCATGCGTGCTGACGGGGTCTTCACGAAATCCCTCACCGCGACTCCTCGTAAAATAAAGATCAACCTTCAAACTTGGTAAGTTCTCGTTTAATCTTACTATTTCAAAGCAAAAAATGATAGACTAGGTCCCTAATGGAATCACTGAAGAGAAGGGTTAGCAAGGTAAACAAGGGAATGTTCTTTATCTCTCCACATCACCGTCTATATCTCTCGTTTCTCTGATCCCTGACCAGTCTGAAGAAGGGTCTCGACCCGAAACATCGCCTATCTCCTTTGCTCCTTAGATGCTGCTGCACCCGCTGAGTTTCTCCAGCCTTTTGTGTACCCTCGATTCTCCAGCATCTGCAGTTCGTTCTTTAACAAGGGAATGGAGCAGGTTCATGGCTAATGCCTGCTTCCATTTTTTTAATGTTCTCATTATTTATAGCCTATAATAAATACTCAATTATTATTTTTAGCATCTGCATGTATTATCTAACATCATCATCACTGAATGTCATTTCCCATTAAACAGTACAGGTGCAAAGTCTTCATGAATTCACCTAATTATATCTTGTTTCCTCAGCATGTCATTTTTCTGCACAATTTGATAACCTAAAAGTTCTAATTATACCATGTTCACAGAGGCTGTCAACTGCATTATGAGCAACAGATGTCTAGGGGCATATTCCTCAATGATTCCTTTGATGTTGTTTCATGTTCTTTAACTGTTCAATTTCATGGTTATAACTGAACCTCCTAATACGATCAATTTTTACTCAATTTGTCAATTTTATCCTTGCAACTCCCTGTGTCTTCTGTGGGGGACATTTTTCCAAAATCTATTGGAATACACAGTTGTGAAAAACCCATTGGGTGGGTGCATTGGTTTAATTCTTACTTGCAATAACCACAGAGGGTCAACCATCCTCGACTTTGTGATGTTGTAAAATTTGCGGACTCGGTGAGCCGAAGGGCCTGTTTCCGCTCTCTATCTCTAATCTAAACTAAACTCATGTGTAGGAACGAACTGCAGATGCTGGGTTATACTGATGATAGACACAATGCTGGAGTAACTCAGCGGGTCAGGCAGCATCTGGATGTGAGAAAAGGCCAGAACAAATCAGGGCCATTAATAGATGACCTCAGGAAAGGTGGAGCCCATAATGGCCCATTATTAGCTATCCCCAGTTCATATTCTTATATGAATCCCTCTTGTTAGCACACCTTTCCCAGCCAACAATGGGCCATTACAGACTCCACCTTTCCTGAGGTCATCTGTCGCTGGCCCTGATTTGTTCTGGCCTTTTCTCACATCCAGTTCTTCCCCGCCATCCTTCCTTCCTCCTCCCCCGACCTCTATTTTTCAGTCTGAAGAAGGCTTCTGGCTCGAAACATCACCTATTCCTTTTTCTCCAGAGATGCTTCCTGACCCGTTGAGTTACTCCAGGAATTTGTGTCTATCTTCTGTAACCCATGCCATGTACCAACTGATCTTTGTTAGCATTTTATAATCAGGACAGCTGTGGAGGAGAAGGCCAACAGTCAATTGGCTGTTTCCCATTCTGCATGTGATCAATGCCCATCTTTACTCCCAGTTCTTCTGTTGCAAATCTCAATGATCTGAGCATAGGTTTGAAGCAAGTATTTTACGCAGTCATTTTGATTGAGTTATAAATGTGCCTGTGATGGCTTGTTGGTTTAGAGATACAGCGTCAAAACAGACCTTTAGGCACACTAAATCCACGCTGACCAACAATCGCCCATACACTAGTTCTATGTCATCCCAGTTTCGCACCCTACACACAAGGGGCAATTTACAGAAGGCATTAAACCTAGAAACCTGCACATCCTGGGAATGTGGGAGTAAACCAGAGCACCTGGAGAACACTGGAGAACAGAGAAACTTCAGTCTGAAGAACGGTCTGGTCCCGAAAAGTCAACCATTCCTTCGCTCCATAGATGCTGCCTGACATGCTGAGTTTCTCCAGCTTTTTATCTAACTTCGATTTTTCCAGCATCTGCGGGTCTTTCTTAAACACTGGGAGAACACCCACGCGGTCACAGGGAGAATGTACAAACTCTGCACAGACAGTACCCGAGGTCAGGATCAAATCCGGGTCTCTGTAAGGGAGCAACTCTACTGCTGTGCCACAGTGCCGCCCACTTCTGAAGCCTTGATGAAGTGAAAAAAGTTTAAAATCTATTTGGATAGTTTTGTCATCTCTCAGGCACTTCATTTTCTCCTTAACTGTTGCTACATTCACGTGCCCTACAGCAGAATTCCCACATTTAGAGATGTCTGCACAAATTACAGATATTCAAGTATTCAATGTATTGCCAAGGAAACTGATTTTGGAGAAACTGAAACTGAATTTTGGAGATATACTGTGGCCACTATATGGTACATTTAATGCTGCTGACTAATTTATATGTTCATAATTGAATGTACAAATCTCCAGGCAATTATGAATGTATAACTTATAATGCCTTCCCCATAGATTACTTATATTATGGCTTCCTCAATTCTGCCTTGCCATCTCCCTCTGATGACTTTTTACCACGTTGTTTATCAAGAATCTTTCTACCTCTGATTTTAAAATAAGCAAAGATGCAAAGTTTCGAGGATGAAACTTCCAAAAACATATCTGAGAGAGAAATACTACCCCTTCCTGCCTTAAATAAGAGATCCTTAATTTTTACATGATGACCCCTCTTCTCCCACAAGATGAAATATTCCCTCCTCATCCATCTTGTGAACTCCCCTCAAAATTAAGGAATTTTAGAGCTCTGGAGAACTATTGCATGGGTGAGGAGGTAAGGCCTGCAGCAGATGAGCCATGGTGTGCAATGCACTGAGTCTTTGTACTGAGTAGGAGAATCGAGAAGCAGAGTAAATAAGTAAGTAAGTAAGTTTATTGGCCAAGTATTCACATACAAGGAATTTGCTTTCATGCTCTGCCCACAAGTAACAACATGAGACATACAGTGACAGTTACGAGTGACTCAGAAAACACAAAAACATTAATAATATAAAAACATTAATGATAAAACACCATTGATCAAGCATGTGAACCAACAAAATACCAGATCAAAGGGAGGCTACAGATTTTTGGCTGTTGAGTAGAGCAACTACTCGTGGATAAAAACTGTTTTTATGTCTGGCTGTGGCCACTTTGACAGTCCGGAGTCGCCTTCCAGAGGGAAGTGATTCAAAGAGTTTGTGGCCAGGGTGAGAGGGGTCAGAGATGATCTTGCCCGCTCGCTTCCTGGCCCTTGCAGTGTACAGTTCATCAATGGACGGAAGGCTGCAGCCAATAGCCTTCTCAGCTGATCGGACGATTCGCTGCAGCCTCCGGGTGTCGTGCTTGGTGGCTGAGCCAAAGCCAGACCATGATGGAAAAGGTGAGAACAGACTCTACCATGGCTGTGTAGAATTGGATCATCATTGCCTGTGGCAGATTGTGCTTCCTCAGCTGCCGTAGGAAGTACATGCTCTGTTGTGCCTTTTTGACTGTGGAGTCGATGGTAGCCCCCCACTTATGGTCCTTGGAGATGAGGTTCCCATGAACTTAAAAGACTTCACAGATGAGACTGTGGTGTTGTTGATGGTGAGTGGGGTGAGGGGAGGGACTCCTAAAGTCTACAATCAATTCCACTGTCTAGGTTGTTGCGATGGCACCAGGCCACCAGCCGTGACACTTCCTGTCTGTAGGCAAATTCCTCCCCATCCTGGATCAGTCCAATCAGGGTTGTGTCGCCCACAAGCTTGAGAAGCTTGACAGAGGTGTCTGTGGAGGTGCAGTCAATGGTGTAGAGAGAGTAGAGGAGAGGAGAGAGTATGCAGCCATGCGGTGCTCCTATGCTGAGCGGTTGCAGGTCCGAGATGTGCTTTCCCAGCCTCACATGCTGCTTCCTGTCTGTCAGGAAGCTGGTGATCAACTGACAGAGCGGTTCAGGCACAATCAACTTCGAAAGTTTGGAGCGTAGTAGCTCTCGCACAATGGTGTTGAATGCAGAGCTAAAATCAACAAACAGGATCCTCGCATAGGTCCCCTGGCGGTAAGGATGAGGTGCATTCCCAGGTTGACTGCATCATCCACAGATCTATTGGCCCGATATGCAAACTGCATAGGACCGCGATATTTTTCAGCTTGGTCAGCGCAAGCCTTTCAAGTGTCTTCATGACTACAGAGGTCAGTGCGACAGGCATGTAGTCATTAAGACAAGTAATCCTTGCATTTTTTGGGTACAGGGACAATAGTGGAGACTTTGAAGCAGGCAGGGACAGTGCATGTTTGCAGGGACTGGTTAAAAATGTCTGTATAGACCAGTGCCAGTTGTTTGGCACAAAGCTTGAGAGTATAGGGGGAAACATTGTCAGGTCCTGGAGATTTCCGGCTTTTCAGTCTTCATGAAAAGCCTCTCCACCTCCTCTATTTTTATTGTTATTTTTGTTCAAGTGATGTTGTTCAGCAAGGAGGGTGTGGGTAATTTGGTGTGAAGTGATGAATGGAGGGGGGTGGGTGACTGAGGTCAGGCTGTGAGTGGGTGTGAAGTGTTGGTTGGGGTGGGAAATGGTCCAGTCTTTTCATACTGGAGTCTTTCCTTAATTAGGTGTGAAGTGGTGAATGGGAAGGAGAGGGTGCAGAGTCCATTATTTGCAGACTGGGGTCCGGCTGTGTTGGTGGGGGGGGGGGGGGGGGGGGGGGGGGGGGGGGGGGGGGGGGGGTGGAGGGGATACCAGGGTTACGTCTCTGATTTTCAAACCTGCAGTAAAACCCATTCAGGTCATTGGTCAGCAGACGATTGTCCAAAGAGTGGGGGGCTTTCCTCTTGTAGCTGGTATTTTCTTGTAAGCCCTTCCAATACTGAAGAAGAGTCACTAGCTGAGAACTTGCTCCTCAACTTTTCAGAGTACCTTTCCTTGGCAGCTCTGATTCCTCTTCTCAGCTCGTACTTGGCCTGCCTGTAGAGGGTCTGCATCCCCGCTCCTGTAGTCCCCGCTCCAGAGGACATAGGTTTAAGGTGAGGGGGAAGCATTTCCTATATTAAGATGGTTGCATTTCAAAACTACTTAAATGGCTGTAGAGCACATGGAAACAACCTAAATTCATGACATGACTAATAAATCAAGCTCTTTTTTCATTTGACTCTTTCTTTGCAGGGTTGAGTTTAGTTTAGTTTAGAGATACAGCATGGAAACAGACCCTTCGGCCCGCTGAGTCCGTGCTGACCAGCGATTCCCACGCACTAGGGGCAATTTACATTCTTTACGAAAGCCAATTACCTACATACCTGTACCTTTTTGGAGTGTGGGACGAAACTGGAGCATCCAGGGAAAACCCACTTAGTCACAGGGAGAACGTACAATCTCTGTCAAGACAGCACCCATAGTCAGGATCGAACCTGGGTCCCTGGCTCTCTAAACTAAACTAAAGTAAACTGAACTAAATACAATGGAATCTTTACAAAAGTTATCATCCATTAACTGTGGGAAGTGGTAACAGCAACAGCAATGAAGTGGCCAATATCTCATAATCTTCTACAATAGCAGTCAGTAATCAAGCACCAGTTACGTGGCTGAAATATTCAGGTATGGTTCTGATGAGTTGATAGTTTTTCAAACACTAAGCAATAACACAGCCTTGAATGTATTCAAAATTCAGATCTCAAACTTTAATATATTCATAACCAAGTCTTGACATTTTGCACCACAATTTGTACCATCCACAATTTTAGAAGACTCACTAATTATGTTTTATTTATGTTTATTTGAACAGTGAATATTAGAGAGAAGGTTGTCTGAGAGTTATTAAGCTGCATCCCAAGGAAACAGGCTCCAGGGCCCACCTTGTGCATGCCAATCAAGATGGTATTTTGGGCGAATCCCATTTGCCTGTTTTTTTCCCATATCTCTCTAAATCCTTCCTATATCCATATATCTTTTGTAGGACCTAATTATGTTGGCTTCTATAACTTCCTCTGGCAGGTTGATCCAGATATGGTCTACCATCCGAGTGAAAAGGTTGCCACTGGGGTCTCTGTTAAATTTCTCACCTCTCACCTTATAGGGCTTTAGGCAACATTTGAAGTACTGTGTGCAGTTCTGATCACACCATTACAGGAAGGATGTGGAGGCTTTGGAAAGGATGGGTTATTATCTACAGTGAGCAGTTGCACAGGCTTGGATTGTTTTCTTTGGAATGCCAGAAGTTGCAGGGAGATCTGTAAAAGTATGTACAATTACGAGAAGCATAGATTGGGGAGACAGTCTGAATCTTTGGTTATATAGTCTTTGATTGCTAACACCTTAGAAAGGAGAACATGGATAAGTGATGTTTCAGGTCAAGTCCCTTCTTTATCTATCTCTAGAGCACATCCATATTCTCCAGAGATGCTGCCTGACCTACTAAGTTACTCGATCACTTTGTGTCCTTTTGTGTATTAAGCAGCATCTACAGTTCCTTGTTTTGTGTGGCATACACACCCTAATGTTGTAGGACAACTAGTTCTATTTGATCTTCTGTTTGTGCACGTCGAGTTGATTGCATTAGTCGAAACAGGGCGGACCCCGTGAAGGTTGCAATCTTCCACCCCAGTTATACACTTTGACTGTACACCATGTGGATCTGTAATCATGCATTACAATCGATCCACTCTTAAAACACTACTCCAACAGCAGCATTTTTCATGTTTACACTCTGGACGGCTCAATTGTAATCATATATAGTCATTCTGCTGAGTGGCTAGCAGGCAACAAAAGCCTTTCACTGTACCCCGGTGCACACAATCAACTAATCAACTAATCAAATCTCCTCAAGGTGTGCCTACTTTAAATAAGTTCTCCTCCTCTCTCCACCAGGGGTTCTGTGAGACCCTTTCTCATTGCTTGCCCTCAGCCCCGTGTGTTTCCTCAATGCTTGCCTGCACTGTCATCTTGTGCCTCTTGGCTTCTGGATGTCTGAAGAGTGGTACTGGCCCAAAACGTCACCTATCCAAGTTCTCCAGAGATGCTTCTTGACCTGATGTGTTACTCCAGCAGCTTGTGATCTCAGAAATGATTGTTTAGTTTAGCTTAGAGATACAGTGTGGAAACAGGCACTTTGGCTCACCAAGTCTGTGACGGCCAAGCACCAGTTCTATCCTACACACCAGGGATAATTTACAGAAGCCTATTAACCTACAAGCCTGCACGTCTTTGGAGTGATGTTGGTTCTAGTACAGGTGGAACACGGCCAAGAGAGTTCGGCGAGCAAATAAAATTAATTTTGACTGATATTCTCTTGAATATGGAAGTCTGAGGGGAGAACCGATTAGTATGTTTGAAAACTTCTGATAATGTATTCAGCTCTTCCCATGGGGGTGTAATAAATAAAGGGATATTATGGTATGATATCAAGGTATTATGGTATGATATGAAGCAAACCCAGGAAGCACATTTATCTCTCATAAAGCACAGTGGAAATTGGTGCTGATGTGCCATGATCTAAAATCTCATCTCTGCTTCTCTTTCCACAGATGCTGCTTGACCCATCGAGTATTTCCTGTAATTTGTTTTTGTTTTTGGTTCTGTTTTGTATTTCCAGCATCTGCAACTTTTTGGTCACTAAACAAACCATTGTTGGTTAGGAGTTTCAAGCAACATGAAGCACAGACAGTTATGTCAGCCATGGTCTGAGTGAATAGAGAATGAGAAGGCTGAACAGGCTGTGGTTCATTTTGTGTAAACATTGAATAAACATGACATGTTGCTACTTGTTGATTGAAGGCATTCAGAATATCATAACAAATTAATGTACCAGCAAAACCTAGGGTTATACATGAAAGCAGTTAATACATTCCACACTCTACTGGCTTCTTCCCAAGGCCGTGTGAAGTGTCGATAGAGTCATTTGGGAGAGGCTAATTGGTGATGTACTAGGGTGTATGCACAATTCTCTGCAATTTCTTGTGGTCTTGGGTAGAATAATTGACATGCTCAATTGTCATAAGTGATAGGAGCAGAATTAGGCCATTCGGCCCATCAAGTCCACCATTCTATCATGGCTGATCTGTCTCTCTCTCCTAACCCCATTCTCCTGCCTCCTCCCCTGACAACTGTACTAATCAAAAATCTCTCTATCTCCACCTTAAAAATAACCATTGACTTAGCCTCTGCAGCCTTTGTGGATTCCACAGATTCACCACCCTCTGACTAAACAAAATTCCTCCTCATCTCCTTCCTAAAGGAACGTCCTTTAATTCTGAGGATATAACCTCTGGTCCTAGACTCGAGTGGCAATACCCTCTCCACATTTACTCCATCCAAGTCTTTTGCTTTCCTTTAGATTGCCTTAGTCTTCTAAGGAAGTAGTGCCATTGGTATACTCTCTTGGCTGCAGCATCGTTAGATATTGTTGTTACTGCCTTTGCTTCCAAAGACTGTGGTAAAGAAACAACTTTATCTTTCTCGTAGGTAGGTTTGGGTAATAATTGATTTTCAATTAGTTAACAAGGTTGCTGCTTGATTTCACTTTATCAGTGTTAATCAGTAATCAATATGATCAGTGAAAAATCAGCTCCACGTTTTATCACCAGATTTATTAATCTGTACAAAAAGTTCAATAAATTTCATATTTCTTTGATTTCTTTCTTGGGAATGTAACACAATGTATATCGAAGCAGGTAAGATTTATTGATAAATGCATATTTACATTTTGGCAAGTAATTGGATAAAGCTTTTACTCAGGTGCTGTCATAGATACATTTTTCCACTGCCAACCTCCTAGTAATGTAGAATCCTAAAAACTCAAATGAATAAAAATCAGAATAAATGTCTAAAAATAAATGCCGATTTTAGCTGTCAAAATTATGAAACTGTTAAATTGGATTCTGCTAAATTGATACAAAGGTGATTCAGTACAACCCCAAGCAGCTGAATTGTCATTCTCAATATCTCTCATTCACTCACTCCCATTACTCCTAACAGTTGCATCAAGGTAACTTGGAAATCTCAACGTTAATATATTCCACATCGTCTGTCTGCATGAATTGCTGTTTTGCGTATCAGTTGGTGTTTAAGAAGCAATGTTGACTTGTGAGCAACAGAGAGGTTAAGTTAATGCATTGAAATTCGGGAAGAGGGTTGCAAGTATTTTGATGAAGTGAAGCTCTAATAGAGAGGTTCTTTCATACCAATGTCATGTCACAAACTCATTTGAGTTAAAAAAAAAGCAAAACTCAAATATAAGACTTAAGATTCGAGAAAGATAAATTGTTCTTTCAAGAAGGTATTCTGATTCCTCCCACATCGTACAACTGTGTTGATAGCTTAATGGGCAAATCACGCCTGATGTAGGTGTTATGAGGGAGTTGATGGGCATGTGCGAGAGAGAATAGATTGCAGGTAAGTAAGTTGAGGGATGGAGATGATCTGGCATAGATTCAATGGGTTGAATGGATTGCTTCAATGTTACGAGATAGAATTCATCAGTTCATAGGTTTTTGGAAAAGAATTAGGCCTTTTGGCCCACAAATCCCAAAGACATAAAGGTTTGTAGGTTAATTGGCTTGGTATAAAAATGAAAATTGTCCATAGTGTATGTAGGATAGTGTTAATGTGCGGGGATCGCTGGTCAGTGTGGACTCAATGGGCCAAAGGGCCTGTTTCAGCACTGAATCTCTAAACTAAAAAAAATCCACTCCACCTGTCAATCATTGGTGATCCATCTTTCCCTCTTAACCCTATTCTCCTGCCTTCTCCCCATAACCCCTGACAACCTTACTAATCAAGAATCTGTCAATCTCCAACTTAAAAATATCCATTGATGGCCTCCATAGCCTTCTGTGAAAGTGAGTTTCACAGATTCACCACCCTTTGACTAAAGATTCATAGAGTCAATGGGCTCTTCAGCCCAACTTGCCCATGCCAACTGAGGTGCCCCATCTACACTAGTCCCAGCTGCCTGTGTTGGGCCCATCACCCTCTAAAGCTTTCCGATCCATGTACCTATCCATGTAGATGTACAAGATATGGGCGTACGATATGAAATAACATCTTGTTTCGAATCAGAGAGATAGTAAACACGAGGTCAAGAAATGAAACATCAACAGTCAACTCTCATTTATTAAATAAGATATGACAATAACACATTTCATTATCACTACACAAGCAAATATCAGGAATCTTGTTGTATATATTTGGATAGCTACGATTAGTTGTTGTCAATCCTTCTCAATAATTCATAGCAATTTGTAATAAAGCCAAATAAATGTTTCAGCATAGTTTTGTCTTTCTAAAATCTGCTCCCAAGCATTAGCCTCTAAGAGTTCCTGTGCTGATGATGAAGAACATTTTGATTTGTTCATCTCCTTTTTATTTTTGACCCAATCAAGTTCACAAATTCAAAAATTATAGGAGCAGAATTAGGACATTTGGCCCATCAAGTCTACTCCGCCATTCAATAAAAGCTGATCTGTCGCTCCCTCTCAACCACATTCTCCTGCGTTCTCTCCATTACCACTGGCATCCATTCTAATCAAGAATCTGTCAATCTCCACCATAAAAATATCCATTATTTTGGCCTCCACAGCCTTCTGTGGCAATTACTTCCACAGATTCACCACCCTCCTTATCACCTTTCTAAAGGGACATACTTTTATTCTAAGACTAGTGGAACATCCTCTCCACATCCACTCTATCCAGGCCTTTCACTATTCGGTTAGTTTCAATGAGGTCCTCCCTCATCCTTCAAAACTCCAGTTAGCAGAGCCGTCAAACACTCATCATTTGTTTACCCAATCATTCCTGGGATCATTCTTGTAAACCTCCTCCGGACCCTCACATTCTTCCTGAGATATGGGGCCAAAAACTGCTCACAATACTCCAAATATGGTCTGACCAGTGCCTTATAAAGCCTCAGCATCACACCCCTAAAGGAAGACTATTGTCATTGCTTGGTTTGATAAATGTTTCTGATGTGAATTCAGAAAAGTAGAAAGAGGGACAAAAACAATCAAGAATCAAAATAAAGAGCTGTAGATGCTAGATATGTAAAACCAAAAGATAAAATGTCAGAAATATGCAGAAAGTTTTGGCATTCCCTCATTTGCTTAACATTCTTCAAATGTATCAGTTTCAATGTAGGAACTGAGTCATAAAGTCCTCAGTTGACACACTGGATCCCTACTGGATCACTGGATCCCTATGGATCACTGGACCCCCACTGAATCACTGGATCCCTACCAACCATCAAATGTTTTTACATTAATCTCGCTCTAAAACTTCATGTGAACCACCTCCAAGAGTGGTAGAGCTGCTGCCTCACAGTCCCAGAGACCCAGGTTTGATCCTGACCACGGGTGCTGCCTGTGCAGAGTTTGTACATTCTCCCTGTAACCGCGTGGGTTTTCTCTGTGTGGTCAGGTTTCCTCCACACTACAAAGACGTGCAAGTTTGTAGGTTAATTGGCTTTATTAAAATTGTAAATTGTCCCCTGTGTGTAGGACAGTGCTAGCATACGGGATAATCGCTGGTCGGCACGGACTCCATGGGCCGAAGGTCCTGTTTCCGCGCTGTAATATCTCTGAAGTCTCTAAATGATGGGCAGTAAATTCTGCCTGGGATTTAAACAGAGCTTCCCTCACTGAGAAGCAAGGAAGCTACCACCTGCACCATGGGTTGACAGAGACTTTGATTAATGCATTTAATATTTCCCTTCGCTATCTATATCTCAGTGGTTCTAATGTAACTCACAGAATAGCTTCCACTAATTTATCTGTCTGTGGAATACTTTTTTTAAATCTTATGTTTCTTTTTAATATAATTTCATGATTCTTCTTAATTATTTCTTAACCTCTTTCTGGATTATTTCATGCCACGCGATATTCTCAAGCCACAAGCTCGCCACAAAATAAGGCATCCGGTTTTATTAATGTTTTACTGTCAATCTGCCTGATTTACAGTCAATTTCATCTTTATTACATGTGATTCCGCAATTTCACCTAATTTCCTTTCAAAACTATAGGACAACTGTCTTGTCATAAATATATAAAGAAACCACTGAACCAAGGCTGAAAGTAACTATAGTTATTCTTTTACTGCATAAAATTCCTGATATTATTTTGCAATGGCATTTCACATTTCCATTTACTTCTTCAAGAATGTTGAAAGCCAGGTGCTATATTATTTAAAGGTATTTTATAATGACCCAGGTAGTGATGAGATATCAAACTGCCAAGCATACAATAATAGTTTCCCTATTTTTAATAAATTTAAACTTCCCAATTTACGCAAGGATTGACAATTGAACAAATTTTGAATAGCAAACCTTTGAGGAGTAATGAATAATAGGATATAACTGCATTTCAAATAACAGTCACCATACTTAGAGCTCACTAGCTTTTAAGAAGCATTTGGCTGTACTTATCTTGTGAAAAGCATCAATTTTTCATGAGGCTGCTGTGGGCCTTTTTTAATACAATAAGGATGAGTGAAATAACAAGATAATTGGCACAGGAACAGCACCTTGGAGAAGCAATCAGCCTTTGCAAGCAAATGAAATGCATTCCAGAGGAAGAATCGTGGTCATTTCCTGCTGATTGAGACAGCTTTTATATAAAGCAGTTGTTTTTTTTAGCTAAGCTGGAAATCAGGGGTCCGATAATAGAGATTAACAGGAAATTACTGGGGGAACTCACAAAGGTTGCAATTGATCAATTGAGCCAAATGACCTGTTCTTGTGTTTCGTCCGTTTTCTTGTTTGTCCATCTGTTCATAAGGTCACTAGTTCATAAGTTGTAGGAACAGAGTTGGGCCATTCGGCTCATCAGGTCCACTCTGCCATTCAATAATGGCTAATCTATCTCTCCCGCTCAACCCATTTCTCCTGCCTTCTCTCCATCACCCCTGACACCCATTCTAATCAAGAATCTGTCAATCTCCACTTTAAAAATATCAATTGACAGCCTCCACAGCCTTCAGTGGTAATGAATTCCACAGATTCACCACCCTTTGACTAAATACAATTATTCTCATCTCCCTTCTAAAGGTATGTCCTTTTATTCCGAGGTGATCACCTCTGATCCTAGACTCCCCCACTGTTGTTTTCCTGGAGATTCAATACACCTCCCTGTAAGCCACTATCTCAATGGGCTGTGCGTCCATGGTTCAGTGATGCTTTATTTGTCACATGTGCCACTACACAGTAACATTATTTTGTATATATTACACATGCAGGTGCCACCATTTATGGTCCCGTTATTCATAGACCAAAGTCCAGTGGGCCTGCATGCTCGATGTACTGGAGCAGTTCCCGCGAACTGATGTCCATCTCCTAGCCCGGCCATTGTGTGTCCCGGGGGCACCTCCTACAGCTGACCTTTAAGGCACTGGAGGCATTACCCTGGTTCACCCATCCTACCGGCTCTTGCTCCTTGCATCCGCCATCTCCAGATGCCTCTTGGTTATGCTGTCTGACAAGCTTTTGGGCCCGTTGTCCAACAAGCCTTCAGGTGGGTTCGTTGTCCAACGAGCCATCGGATGGGTTCTTGGTCCCGCCAACCGACGAGCCTTCGGGCGGGTCCTGCATTGGAGGTTCCATTTGCAGCATTCAGAAATAAGCTCTCTGCAGATCGTTCATGACAACATGCCAATGAGTACCATTGGAAAATGTTCTTTATAACTCAGAATGGAGACTGGATCAGATCCCATCTTTAAGAGTTCTATTGTTGACTCTAACACTACCTTCCTCTATTTCTATATCTAAAGATAAGCTTTATTGCGTGCAGTCTGGATAACCCATTGCTGGAAGGATATGGAGAGGGTGGAGAAGAGATTTACCAGATTTCCTGGATTAGCAGGCATTATCTACATAATTGATTGGTAATCTACACCTTGATTGGTAATCTACACCTTGATTGGTAATCAAGGACCAATCTTACCCAGGTCAACCCCCTCATCTCCCCTCTTCCATCAGGCAAGAGGTACAGAGGTTTGAAAACGCATACCTCCAGATTCAGCAACAATTTCTTTGCAGCTCTTATGAGGAAACAGAAAGTCCTCTCATCAGCTAGAGAGTAGTCCTGACCACCCCTTTACCTCATTGGAGACCATTGAACCAACTTTAAGTAAGTAAGTAAGTAAGTTTATTGGCCAACTATTCACATACAAGGAATTTGCCTTGGTGCTCCACCCACAAGTAACAACATTGCATACAGTGACAGTTATGAATGATTCAGAAAACACTAAACATTAATAATAATAAAACACCATTGATCAAGCACCATTGAACCAACAAAATACCAGATCAAAGGGAGGCTACAGATTTTTGGCTGTTGAGTAGAGCAACTACTCGTGGATAAAAACTGTTTTTATGTCTGGCTGTGGCAGCTTTGACAGTCCGGAGTCATCTTCCAGAGGGAAGTGATTCAAAGTGTTTATCTGGAGTAAATGGACTTTATCTGACTTCAATGTTATCCCTTTGTACTAAATGTTGCACTCTTTATCCTTTATCTGTGCAATGTGGACAGCTTGATTTTATTCACGTATAGTTTTTTCATTGACTGGGTAGCATGCAAAACAAAGCTTCTCACTCTACCTCAGTACACATGATAATAATAAACTAAATAAAAACCAAACCAAATCAAATTATACTAAAGTAAATGCAGGAGAATCAGCATAGCACCTACAATTCCATATTATACTGTATATAATTGATATTATACCTTTAAGAACTGAGTATACCAAGGGGGGAGGGGGGGGAATGGAAAATAATTTGATAGGATGCCTCAAATGTGATTTTACTTTCCAGTGGCCTAAAATATGAACTACCTGACCATTAGGTTAACGACCTCACATTTAGCCCAGTCCATCGCGCAGACCAGACTTCAAACACTGACTCCATGCTCACTTCACGCTGCCTCGGAAAAGCAGTCAACACAATCAAAGACTTGTCCCACTCCAGTCATTCTTTCTTCTCCATGCTCCCATTCTCCAAAAGGTACAGAAGCTTGTGATTCATGGACAGCTTCTTCCCGTCTGTTATTAGGCTTTTGAATGATTCTTCCATAAGCAGGGGTACTGCCTGATTCACCTCTATACCATTGTGGACATTGTACTTTGTCTATGGAATTGATGCATTACAATGTGTAGGAAGGAACTGCAGATGCTGGTTTACACCAAAGATAGACACAAAATGCTGGAGTATCTCAGCAGGTCAGGCAGCATCTCTGGAGAAAAAGAAAAGGTGACGTTTTGGGTTGAGAACCTTTTTCAGATTGAGAGTCAGTGGAGGGGATTAAGAAAGGTTTTGACCCGAAACATCACCAAGCCCTTTTCTCCAGAGATTCTGCCAGACCTGCTTAGTTATTCCAGCATTTTGAGTATCTATGTTCAATGCGTTACAATGCTGAGAATTTTCTTCTGCACTCTGTATCTCCCCCTTTGCTCCATCTATTGTAGTTGATCAATTGTATTTATTATACAGTTGTTATCTGATTTTATTGGATAGCATGGAAAACAAACCTTTTCGCTGTACCTCAGTACATGTGGCAATAATACGCCTAAACTTGAACCTCAACCATACTGTGAAGTTATGGACTTGGATTATGAACTTTAGTTCTGTCTGCACATTTCCACTGTCTTCTGTCTGCAATTCAGGTTTCCAGCCTGCACTGCTTTTCACTTGCTAATGCTTCGGTTTTATTTACAGAGAAGAGATGACCGATAATTCAAAGGAAAGAAAATGGTGCAGTTTTGTGTGCGATAATGGGTGGCAATAGTAGAAAGATTACCACATGCTTTTCACTTGGAAATTTCATTACAGGATGCATTTTGTATGTGTTTGCAAAGATTGTCGCCTGTTGAAATAATATTGCTACATTTTATTGGAGTTCAAGGGTTATTCAATTTAACAGAGAAGATTTGTTACCAATTATTAATATTAGATGCTTGGAGCTTTACTTTCTTGAAATTGTCTGCGATAAAGGGCTGAAGTGATATTATCCTATTGCCTGAAAATCAGATGACTGAGATATGAAGTATAAATATCTTTTATGTCAAAAAGATTTGAGTCATTGTCCTATTTCCTGAAAATAACACCACACATAAACACCCACAGAGATCCAAGACATGCACAGATTCAGACTGAAACACAGAATCTTATCAATTTCAAGACACTAAAATTCTTATGCATCGAATTTGACATCTAAGTGCTTCTATTTGGTGAAGGAGTGATAGCCATTTAAAATGAGCTTGAAACTGCACAAACCATCAGTCTATATATATATACATAAATAAATGCATTAGTGTGGCATTGCACGGAACAATTCAAAATATTTTACAATCAGTGGAGTATTACATTAGACAGGCACTTGTACAAGAAACATGGCAGCTAACTGATGCAACAAAGACTCCTACAGACTGAAGTATGAATCTCTTTTTGTACTGCTGATTGAAGGATTGCTACTGGCCAAGGTACTGCAGAGTAATTACCTTAATCTTTTTCAAAATACAATTTAATTTGCAAGATATTCAGCTAAGTGTGAGGATTTGAAGTTTGGAAGCTCAAATGTAAAGGGAAAGTTTACAGTTGTTTTGTAATTTTTGAAAATTATAAGTAAGATTATAAGGGTGGCACAGTGGTGCAGCTGTAGAATTGCTGACTTACAGCGCCAGAGACCCAGATTTGATCCTGACTACGGGTGCAGTCTTTACAGAGTTTGTACTTTCTCCCTGTGACTGCGTGGGTTTCATCCGGGTACTCTGGTTTCTTCCCACATTCCAAAAACTTCTGTAAATTGTCCCTAGTGTGTAGGATAGTGTATGGATGATCGTTGGCATGGGTCGGCATGGATGAGGTGGGCTGAAGGGTCTGTTTCCATGCTGTATTTCTAAACTAAACTAAATTAAAGTAAAGATGAGTCGTCTGTAATGTGTCTAACCCTATACTGGGGAAGCACGATGGGAAAAATGGCCAACATAGGGAATGTAGTGGTGTTATGTGATTAAATGCCAGAAAACAGAGTAGAAGTAACTGTGTCATATTTAGGATAGGCAGCCTGTGCCTAATAGGATGGCAAAAGGATTAGAACAGAGCCATCACCAACTCACAATTTATGTCAGTGATTTGGATTAAAATGTGAGGCGTATAGGAATGTTTAAGAGAAAAGATTCTATCTGTATCAAACTTGTTAAGACTTCTCAGGTTATTATATATTTCAACCAAGTCCCCTTGTAAGACATGATCATTCTATTAAACCTTCCTTCATAAAACAACATACCCATCCATGTAGTAATCTGATTAGCCACCTCTGAAGCACGTAAGGCACTTGCTTCCATAAATAAGAAGACCAATCCAGTACATTGCGATGAAGATGGAAGTTAATTACGATGAAGAGGCTTCGATAGGGTCGATGGACAGAACCTTATTCCCAGGGTGGAAATGTCAAGGACCAGAGTGGCACAGTGGTGCACCGGTAGAGTTGCTGCCTTACAGCGCCAGCGACCAGGGTTCAATCATGACCACAGGTGCTCTCTGTATGGAGTTTGTATGTTCTCCCCATGACATGCGTGGGTTTTCTTCGAGATCTTTTGCTTCCTCCCACACGCCAAAGACGTACAGGCTTGTAGGTTAATGGGCTTGGTATAAATGTGGAATTTCCCCTAGTGTGCAGTATAGTGTAAATGTGTGGGGATCACTGTTCAGCGCGCACTCAGTGGGCCAAACGGCCTGTTTCTGCACTGTATCTCTAAACTATACTAAACTAGAGGCCATAGCTTTAAGCGTGGATTTGCAGGGAATGGAGGGATATAAACATTGAAACGGACCGGTCTGCCCCAACAGCTGCTGACGACCTTCTACCGCTGCACCACAGAGATCATACTAACGTAAGGCATCTCTGTGTGGTATCTCAGCTGCATGGAGGCGGAGAGGAGAGCTCTTCAGCGCGTCATCCACAGAGCGTAAAAGATCATTAGGACACCGCTACCAGCGTTGGAGGGCATCTACCACACATGGTGCCTTAAGAAGGCCGTCAGCATCCATAAAGACTCCTCTCACCCTTGTAAAGGACTGTTTGAACTACTCCCTTCTGGCAGACGTTACAAGGCCTTCTACACCCGCACCTCCAGACTCAGGAACAGCTTCATCCCCAGAGCTATAGCGGCTCTGAACCTGCTGAGTGCCCCCCACCCCCATGGACTGTCTCCCTCGGATGGTCACGTCGCACAGACACATCTGCACTTTAGTCTGTTTTGGTTTTGACTGTTTTACTGTTCTAATGTTCTTTTCACAAACCTTGTTCTCGCGGTATCTAAATCTAAACCTAAATATCTAAACCTAAATTTTATTAGTCGTTTAAATTATGACATCGGATGGAGTTGCAAACCAAATCTCGCTGCACTTATGTGTAATGACTATAAAAGATATTATTATTATTATTGTTGTTGTTGTTGTTATTATTATTATTATTATTATTATTATTATTATTATTATTATTATTATTATTATTATTATTATTATTATTATGTGCAGGAAGTGGAGACTGTTTTTTTCTTGGCATTATGTACGGGCCTTGTGAACATTG
The DNA here is from genome assembly GCA_035221665.1 of Okamejei kenojei. Classification (NCBI taxonomy): domain Eukaryota; kingdom Metazoa; phylum Chordata; class Chondrichthyes; order Rajiformes; family Rajidae; genus Okamejei; species Okamejei kenojei. The sequence goes on from CM069141.1 coordinate 52,640,798, forward strand.
TGGGCTGAAGGGACTATTGTTGTGCTGTACTTTTCTACTTTCTATGTTTCCACTTCCAGTTGTTGAATTATAAATATGACTGTAAAGAATTCTGAAGAGGAACAAAATATTAAGTTAATAAAGGACACACTGAGACATGCATTTGTAACACATTTGAAGAGGTCACTGTCGCTGTGATGCATTGTAAGAAAGAATCATAATGGCTGACACAGGAGACTGCAGATGCTGTAATCTGGAGTAAAAATAAAATTGCTGGTAGAGTTCAAAAGGTCAGGCAGCTTAATAGCACACCGTTGTACCTATTTGCATGTCATCAGCAAACTTGGTTACCTAACCTTGGATATTGGTTCTCCTCCAAGTAATTAAGTAGGTAAGTAGGCAATTGAGTTCCATAAATTGATCATTGGGTCACTCTTCTGCTAATGACCTTGCAGCATGAAAAAGACCCATTATTTCCCCTCCCATGTGCCGTGATGGCTTCTGCCTGTCGTAAACCTGACATCCTAGTCTTTGATGCAGACATCTCTCATCGCAGGAGTGTGACGTGACTTTGAGCATTATGTTACAATCGCTCACCCTGCTGTGGCCCCCGTGCTCAAAGACTCCCTCCTGCTGAACCTGGCTGGTCCCGAAGCGCTTGAGCGATCGGAGTTATTCATCTATGGAACTGGCGAGAGTGCTCAGGACCCGGTATGTCTGCTTGCTAAATTTATGGCAATGTGTGACCTTCCCATGAACCACATCCTAGAGCGTTTCAAACTGTTCTCCCGACGTCAAAACCCTGGGGAATCTATTGACAATTTCATGGCCGGGCTGCGCCAACTGGCTTGCCGATGCGACCTGCATGTCCTGACCCCTGAGTCTTTGACCCGTGACATCTTGGTCTTTGGTCTACGGGATGATAAGCTGCGCTCCGAGCTGCTACGTAAGCCTGATCTGACATTCAATGAGGCGTTGCATGCCTCTTGTTTAGCTGACGCTGTCTCCTCCGCTGTACAGCCACCTGACCCTGTGGTCCACGCAGCCAGTTTTGCCGGTCACCAGTACCCTGCTCCTCAGCGACAGAGGGCAAGCCCTGCGCCAGGCTCCAGACCACGTCAACGCTGTCTGAATTGTAACTTTGTTTTGCACCGTTCTAATGTCTGCCCGGCGTTGGGGAAAACCTGTAATTTCTGCAACAAGCCCAACCATTTCTCGGCGGCCTGTCGTTCCCGTGGGAACCCTGCACAGCCACAGCAGAAAACCTCTCGCTACTTGACACGTGATGATACCGCGTCTGGTCCCCATCTCCAGCATGATGAACTCTCCCTGTCTGACTCTTCCCAGAGCGAAATAAGTGTGTTTTCCTTGTGAGGTGCACCTGCTCTGATAACAGACCCGACCGTCCGAGTCACGGTGAATGGCATGGCCTTCTCTGCTAAGGTGGACATGGGGGCTGCTGCCAATGTTATGTCAACAAGCCTGTTCAAGAAGATAAGAAATAATGAGCTCGTTTCCACAGACAGTGCTGTTTTGCATGCCTATGGGGTGACGTACTTGTCCCTGTGGGGAAGGCCACTCTCCATGCGAGGTGCTGAAGACCTCTCGGCCCCTCTCTTTCTTCCTGCTAGACGGTAAATGTGCCCCCCTGCTCAGCATGGAGGCCTGCCAGGACCTCGGATTGGTGAGCTTCCACAGTGATGTCCACCAGGTAGAGGCACCCCTGAACCCGCTGGCCGAATACCCAGACCGTTTTGACTCGAAGCTGGGGAGGTTGCCCTGCAGCTACAAGATTGCCCTCAATCCCGACATCACGCCGGTTGTCCGTCCTCCGCAACGTGTATCCTTCGCAATGAGGGGCAAGGTTGAGTCTACTCTTCTCCAGATGGTGGCCACGGGTATCCTGAAGCCAATAACAGTCCCCACCCAGTGGGTCTCTACTATGGTTCTCGCTGCGAAGAAGGATAAGAGTAAACTACGGATCTGCATCAACCCTAAGGACTTGAACTTGGCTATCAAGCGCCCGCATTATCTTATGCGGACGGTGGAGGATGTTGCTGCACAGGTCGGCCCTGCCACTGTGTTCTCGGTTCTCGATGCCAAGAGTTCGTTCTGGCAGATACCTCTGGACGAGCGATCCTCACACCTGACAACCTTCAGCACGTCTGTCGGCAGGTATCGCTTCCTCCGCATGCCGTTTGGGATCAACTCTGCCAGCGAGGTGTTCCAAAGGACCATGGAACAACTGTTTGCCGGGCTCCCGTGCGCCATCATTGTCGATGATATCCTGGTTTACGGGAAGAATGTCGCTGAGCACGACCACCACCTTCGCCAGGTGCTGCAGCGGGCCCGAGAAGTCAACCTGAAGCTCAACCCAAAGAAGTGCCGATTCCGGGACCCTGAGGTCACCTACATGGGGCATGTCTTCACAGCATCAGGGCTGAAGCCTGACACGCAGAAGATGGCCGCAATATCCGAGATGCCTGCACCTGCTGACGTGCCTGGCCTACAGTGTTTCCTGGGCATGGTCAACTACCTGGGAAAGTTCATCCCCGACCTGAGTGAACTGAGCACCACTCTGAGGGACCTGGTGAAAAAGGACACTGCCTGGGCCTGGTTCCCCCAACACCAGAAAGCATTCGACACCCTCAAATCTAAGCTGATCAGCATGCCAACATTGAAGTACTTTGACCTCCAGCGCCCCATCGTTCTCACATGTGATGCATCTAAGTTTGGCCTTGGGGCCGCCTGCCTGCAGATCCATGACGGGGTGCAACTGCCTGTGTCCTACGCATCCCGCACAATGACGACCGCTGAACAACGCTATGCCCAGATAGAAAAGGAGCTGCTGGCTGTTGTCTTCGCCTGCTCTAAATTCAAAGACTATATCCTGGGCACCTGCTTCACTGTCGAGACGGACCACCAGCCTCTGGTCACCATCCTCAACAAGCCGATACACATGGCCTCCTCCCGGCTCCAGCGCATGGTGCTCCAGCTACAACGCTTCACTTTTACTGTGGTTTATCGCAAGGGCAAGGACATGTTTGTTGCTGACACGCTGTCTCGGGCGCCTCTCTCATCCACAACCCGACATCCATACGAGGCGTCCGATCTGATAGTCCTAAACGTTAATTTCATGCCCTCCAGTCAGTTAAAGTCCCTGGCCAAGCACACGGCAGCTGACGCCTTGCTACAACAGCTGGCTGCGATCATCAAGCAGGGTTGGCCAGACCGCCGTTCTTCCCTGCCGGCTGCAGCGGTGCCTTACATCCTGGTTCATGATGAGTTGGTACTGCGTGATGGTGTGATTGTGAAGGGGCACAAGGTGGTGGTGCCCGCAGCACTCCAAGAACAATACTTCGAAACTGCTCATCGTGGCCATCCCGGGGCTGAAGCGACCCTTTCCATCGCTCGGAGTCAGCTCCTCTGGCCTGACATGCCTCGCTACTTCTGGGATAGAGTCTCCGCGTGCCCTGCCTGCAACAGCCTCGCTCCGCAGCAACAGCGGCAGTCGCTCCTGCAGCAGCCAGCTGCTAACCTGCCCTGGTCTGCGCTGGCAACCGACAACTTCGAATGACACGGAAAGCACTTCCTGGTGCTTGTCAACTCTTACTCCAGTTGGTTTGATGTTGACCAGCTTCACTTCCTCTCTTCCTCCGCGGTCATCGAGAAGTTGCACTGCCACTTTGCCACCTTCGGGTCCCCGGTCAGCCTGCAGTTGGACAACGGCAGCCAGTTCACCAGCGCCGAGTTCCGTGCTTTTGCCGAATGATGAAACTTTCGTCACTACACCAGCAGCCCGGAATACCCGCAGAGCAATGGCCTGGCCGAGCGCGCGGTCCGCAGTGCGAAAGGAATGTTGGAACGTTGCCGCCTATCCCGCTCCGACATCTACCTGGCCCTGCTGAACCTCCGCAACATCTCCCGCGACCATGCCCTGGGCTACCCGGCTCGGCGCCTCATGTCCCGTGTCACGCGGCCCATGATCCCGGTGTCTCAACAGTCCCTGTCTCCCTCTGTCCTTAAACCTGCCTTGGTCCAGAAACGCATTGCCCATAAACAGGGTATACTGAAGCGTTCCCACGACAGGTCCTGCCGTGTCCTCCACCCTCTTCTCCCCGGCCAGGTCGTCCGTATGAGGTCCATTTCTGGCCGCTCCAAGCTGGCCGTGGTCATCGGTTCTGCCGGCTCCCCTCCTTCGTACCTTGTCAACCACGGCGGCAAGGTGTACCGCCGGTCCCGCCAGCATCTCCGGCTCGTGAACGAGCCTCTCCCTCCCCCGGCAGCTCCGTATGCCCCCCTGCTGCCACTTACGCGGCCTAGTGCATTGCCCGTTCCTCTGGGGTCTCCCCCTCGTCCTTCTCCTGTCCGTCTCCCAGCTGCGGTCCCGCTTTCTCCGGCTTCCTCGCCCTCCTCTTCGTCGTCCCCCCCCCCTCCAATGCCTTAATCGCCCAGGGGTTCTCCTGTCTGTAGCCCCCACCATGCCCCGGCGTCGTCCCCGCTTGTTCCCGTCGGGGAAGGAGGTGATGGCAAGGTTCGGACCCGGTCTGGTCGCCGGATCAGGCCGCCGGTCCGTTACGGTGATTACATGTGATTCTGTATTCCCGTGCCTTACTGTTTGCATTTACCCTAGCGCAGGAGACGTGGTCGCCCTGTCACTCACTGTTTGTTTTTGTAGAGGAAGGATGTAGATGATATGTGTATACACCTTTAATTGATAGTGACGATGTCCATGCTAACCACTCCCCCACCAGTTAGTATAATTGTAACCTTCACACCCCTAGCATGCTCTCTAGTGATCGTGACAGATCAAGTACAGCTAGGGCAATAATGTATGATTAATAAAGTAGTAAAGATCCAATGGTGTCCGTGTATCTTCTTTACAAATACTAAAGTCTTGTGCTAATCAGCTAGCTCCAATATTCACCACAATATTCAACCTCTCCCTGGCCGTCCGTGGTGCCTGCCTGCTTCAAGAGATCCACCATTGTACCAGTGCCTAAGAATGCTTCTCCAGCCTGCTTGAATGACTACTGACCGGTGGCCCTCACCTTGGTGGTCGTGAAATGCTTCGAGAGGCTGATCAAGATCCACATCTGCACCTTCCTCCCTCGCACCGTGAACCGGCTGCAGTTCGCATACCGTCCGAAAAGATTGACGGAGCGGAGAAGCTGCTGGAACTGGGACTGAACACTCCCCTGTGTGCCTGGGTCCTGGACCTTCTCACCGCCAGGCCCCAGGTAGTCAAGGTGGGGAGACATACCTCCAACCCCCTCACCCTGAACACAGGATCCCTCCAGGGTTGCGTCTTCAGCCCCCTACTGTACTCCCTGTACACACATGACTGTGTGGCCAGGTTCAGCTCCAACTCCATCATCAAGTTTGCTGATGACACTGTTGTGGTGGTCCTCATCTCCAAAAACGATGAGAAGGCTACCTGGAGGAGGTGGTTGACCTGACACCATCTCAGGTGGTGTCAGACAACAGCCTCCTCTTGAATGTAACTAAAACTAAGGAGCTGATTGTGGACTTTAGAAGGGCACAACAACCGAGGACGTACATGCCACTGGAGATAAATTGGACCACTGTGGATTGGATGAGCAGCTTTAAATACCTGGGAGTCCACATCACAGAGGATCTGACATGGTGAACACACGCTGCCGCACTGGTGAGAAAGACAAGGCAGCGTCTTTACCACCTCAGGCAGCTGTTGAAATTCAGAGTCTCTCTGAGGATCCTTCAATCCTTCTACTCTGGTGCAGTAGAAAGCATCCTGACCGGAAACATCTTAATCTGGTTTGGCAACAGCTCTGCCCAGGACAGGAAGGCTCTGCAGAGAGCAGTGCGTTCAGCTGAATGTACGGGGTGGGAGATTGCAACCTTCACGTGGTCTGCCCTGTTTCGACAAATGCAATCAACCCGGCATGCACAATCAAATAAGATCTAATAGAACAAGTTATCCTACAACTTTAGGCTGTACACGCCATGCGCAAGAAGAAGAAGCTGAACGTACCATGGGAACTACACTCACCTTCCTGTTGTTTTGCACAATCCCGCAGGCATTGCCACTTTCATTTCACTGTACATCTTGTATGTGTATGTGACAAATAAAGTTGACTTGACTTGAACTAACCAGAACCTCTCCTCTGCAAATTAGTGATAAATCCTTACCATGAAATGTTCTTCAAGAGTCATTTAATTATTATATATACCATCAAAGAAATTGTAACATTCTTACTTGATGCACCATAACAGGTTGTATATACAATATACAGAAAAAAATAATGAACAAATAAAATAACCCCAATACTAGTGCAAAAACAAAAGTCCTTAATGCAACCAAAGACAGTCCACAGCAGTTAATATTGGAGGTTAGTGCTTTATAGCTTTAGTTTTTAGTTGTAGTTTTCGAGATACAGCACAGAAATAGGCCCTTTGTTCCACCAAGTCCGCATCGACCAGTGATCCCTGCACATTAACTTTATCCTACACGTACTGGGGACATTCTTTTCACATTTATACCATGCCAATTAACATACAAACCTGTATGTGTTTGGAGGGTGGGAGGAAACCAAATATCTCGGAGAAAACCTACGCAGTCACGGGGAGAACGTACAAATTCCGTACAGACAACCCCCTTAGTCAGAATCAAACCTGCGTCTCTGGCTGAAAGTGCTATAAGGCAGCAACTCTACCACTGTGCCAGCATGCCACCCTGTGCTTTATGGTGCTCAAGAGCCTGATGGTTGTTGGAAAGAAGCTTTTCTTGAACTGGGTGGTCATATTTTTCAGATCCGTATACCTTCTGCCCGATGGTCAGAGTGAGCTGAAATTGTGGACAGGGTGTTGTGAGCCTTTGATGATATTGGCTGCATTTCCAAGGCACCCCTTTGATGGTGGAGGCATCAGTACCTGTGATGGACCAGGCAGTGCCTACCTCTCTCTGTAATCTCCTTCGTTGCTGGATATACGAGTTGCCGAAGCAGGCAGTGACGTAACCGGTCAGTATGCTCTCTATCGTTCTTAGTTTAATTTAGTTTAGAGACACAGCATGGAAACAGGCCCTTCAGCCCACCGAGACCATGCTGACCAGCCATCACCCATACACTAGTTGTACCCAACACACTAGGGACAAGTTACAGAAGCCAATTAACTTAAAATCCTGCACGTCTTTGGAACGTAGTTTGGGAATTTGGGGAGTGTTAAATGTGATGAATGCAGGATTAGTGTGCTGAGTGGCACAGACTCTATTCTTTGGAATGCAGGAGGATTTGGGGTGTTCTGACAGATGTGTACAAAATTGTGAGAGGATTAGATCAGGTAAACTCACAGAGCCTCTTGCCCAGAGTAGTGGAGTCGAAAACCAGTGGATATAGGTTTAAGGTGCAGGACGAAAGATTTAATATAGGAATCTGAGGGCAACCTTTTTACCCAAAGGATGGTGGGTGTATAGAGGGATATGGGCCAAATGCAGGCAGTTAGGACTAGCGTAGATTGGACATGTTGGTCGGTGTGGGAAGGTTGAGTCTAAAGCTCTGTTTCCATGCTGTTTTACTCTATGACTCAGTGAGCCAGTGTCCTTGCTGGGAGACTCCATGTCTCTATGAAAGATTACAACATATTTTCAGGAAAATCCATACCACAAGTTCCAATAACATAATTACTTGATAATCACTTTTATTGTTCGTAGTTGATGTATACTTAGGCAGAATGTGTCTTTTTTTTAAAGTGCTATTGGGATGATGGAGACTCTTTTCAAGTCTCAAATTGCAGCCAGTACCTCTAACAGTGAAGCATTTATTCATTTGCTTGTGATGTTGGCCTAGACTCCATAGTGCTTTTGACTCCGAGATGAGGTAGCTACTATGAGGTAGCAAACTCATACATTGAGAATGAAGAGTTATAAGCCCTCTGATCAATTGAGTTTAGCAAAGTACGTCAAATTCTTTTCATTAAGGCTGTAGCAAATTAATGATTTCAGTGCCCTCTTATTTCACATTTTGTTTCTCACACAATGAAAGGCTTTTTCCACTTAACAGAGGTTAAATATCAGTATTGCAGCAGCATTTTGAAGGGGAATGCTGACCAATCAACCTTAGTTGTTGCTGGCTCTTTGTTGTGCCATCATCTAGAGGCGGGGAGTGGGATGCAATCTTGCAAAATAGCACATTAGCAGTGCTTTTTGCCGATTGCTCACATTTTATAGGGATTTACGTAAAAAACAGATAAGCCTGCAGCGTCAATGACCTTGACCGTATTCGACACACTATGAGCCACAGAAAATGACGGCCCAGAGGTTCACCAACAGCAGCCTGGATAACAGTGTATTACCCAGAAGGACTGGCTGGACAAACCTGAGTTGTTTTCTCCGGAGTGTCGGAGGTTGAGAGGAGACATAGAGACATATTTATAGAGTCGTATAGCATGGAAATAGGCCCTTCAGCCCAACATGCCAATACCAACCAACATACCCCTTCTACACTATTTTCACCTGCCTGCTTTTGGCCCATATCCCGCTAAGCCTGTCCTGTCCATGTACCGATCTAATTGTTTCTTAATAGTCCCTGACTCAACAACCTCCTCTGGCAGCTCGTTCCATACACCCATCACTATTTGTGTGAAAAAGTTATCCCTCAGATTCCAATCAAATCTTTCCCCCTTCACCTTAAACCCATGTCCTCTGGTTTTTCATCCCCCTACTCTGTGCGTCAACCTGATTTATTCCTCGCATGTTTTTATACACCTCTATGAGATCATCACTCATCCCCCTGTGCCCCAAGGAATAGTTTCAGCCTGCTCAACCTCTCTCCATAGCTCAGACCCTCATGTTCTGGCAACAACCTCATAAATCTTCTCTGTATCCTTTCCAGCTTGACAACATCTTTCTGATAACATGGTGCCCAGACCTGAACATAATACTCTAAATCATAGAAGTATATTAAAATTATGAGAGGGCAGAAAGTCAGAACCTTTTTATCCCAGACTGGATATGTCAAGGACTAAAGGGCATAGTTTTGTGGTGAGAGGGGCAAAGTATAAAGATTTTGTACACAGAGAGTGGTGAGGCAAGATAGACAAATGGTGCTTAAGAGGTTTTATAGCGAGGTGCATGGATGTGCAGGGAATAGAGAGATATGAATCACGTGCAGGTAGAATAGATCAGGTCAACTTGGCATCATGTTCAGCACGGACATTGTGGGCTGAAGGTCCTGTTCCTGTGCTGTACTGTTTTATATTCTCAGTTCATTTCCATTATTGTCTGTGTGTTTGTGTGAGTGTGTTTGTGTGTGTGTGTGAGAGAGTGTGTCTGTGTGAGTGTGTGTTTCTGTGTGTTTGTGGGTGTGTTAGTGAGTCTGTGTGCGTTTGGAAGTGTATGTGTGTGAGTGTGCGTTTGTGAGTGTATGTGTGTGTGAGTGTGTTTGTGAGTGTATGTATGTTTGTGAGTGTAAGTGTGTGTGTGAATGAATGCGTGTGAATGAATGTGTGTGTGAATGTGTAGGTAAATGTGTGGGTGAATGTGTGGGTGAGTGTGTGTCTATGAGTGTGTGTCAGTGAGTGTGTTGGTGAGTGTGTGTCTGTGTGTATGAGTGTGTGCGCGAATGTATGTGCGAGTGTGAGTGTGAGTGTGAGTGTGTGTGTGGGTGTGTGAATGTGTGAATGAGTGTATGTGTGTGTGTGTGTGTGTGAGTGCATGTGTGAATGTATATGTGTGTGTGTGAGTGCATGTGTGTGAGTGTGTGTGTGTGCATGTGTGCGTGTATGTGTGTGAGTGTATGTGTGAGTGTATGTGTTGGTATGAGTGCATGTGTGTGTGTTTGTGTGTGTGAGTGTATATGTGTTTGTGTGTGGGTGTATGTGTGTGTGTGTGTGTGTGTGAGTGTATGTGTGTGTGCTTGTGTGAATGTGTGTGTGAATGTCTGTGTGAATGAATGTGTGTGAATGAATGTGTGTGTGAATGAATGTGTGCATGAATGTGTGGGTGAATGTGTGGGTGAATGTGTGCTGTGACATTGGATTTGCTTCCTGCACTCTGCTTGAAGTTTTGTGACATTGGATTTGCTGCCTGCACTCTGCTTGAAGTGCTGTGGCATTGGATTTGTTACCTGCGCTCTGCTTGAAGTGCTGTGACATTTGATTTGCTGGCCTGATGAAGAGTAGATGGTGTCAATGAGAGGGAGGTTGGGTTGCGTCACGGTCTGGGCTGCGTCCACAACTCTGCAATTACCTGCGGTCTTGGATTGAGCTGTTCCCAAACCATGCTGAGATGCATCTATTAAAACATAAGGGGTGAGCGGTGGGTAGGAATTATTAACTGTTGAGTTCACAAGAAGAAACCCAGGCACATCTGAAATGTCAACAAATGCTACTTGATGTGTTTGTTTTTTTCATTATTTTTTATTTTAACCATATAGGCTAATTTTGTTCTTATCCTCTTTATTAAGTCAGATGGGTACCGCCATCTGACCATTGAGAAACCATTACACAAACCAAGTAGCTTAAAGTGCCAGTTCCACCGTTAATAAGCCATATCAACTTAACCTATCACAGGTATTCCCTTTATCCTTTCCATCACTGCCCCACCTTCTCTCTCTCTCACTGAAACCTAAGTTGCATTTCCCTCCTTCCCAGTTCTGAAGAAGGGGCGCAGAGATGAAATGTTGACTCTTTCTCATCCCATAGATGTTCCTTGCCCTGTTGAATTTTCCCAGAGTCTTTTTTTTGTTTTTGTGTCAGACTTGCAGCACCATATGTTTTTTTTTATCGGTTTCCAGAACACTTTGGCTCTTGGGGTTAAACAGCACTGACAAAGAATGGATCTACCGTTCATCGTTCTCTTGATGTCTCAACAGCATTGTGAGTCATAGGCATGGAGCAAGTCTAATCCCAATTCACAGCGGATTATGTGCCAGTGACAATGTCACTGATCCTTTGGGATTTATTCCAACATGGCAACTTTTCTATTCAACTGAGCGAGAGAATTCAATTTTACTACTTATATTATTTGCTAAGATGGATTTATTTGCTGAATGTTTCTTTGGGCTTGTGTTGCTTCGCAATTGGATCTAATTTCATATGTTCCTTCACTCAATGTTTGGACCAGATTATTTTTCAAACAGTAAAGTTAAATTTACTTCAACTTTTTTACCAAGATAAAAAAATAGACTGAGAGCAGGGAATCAAGTTAGTTTGGTAGAGGAAGAATGGTGAATTGCTGCTAACTTTTACAATCACAATTTTGATAGAATTTCCACGGCATCAAGTTCCAAGCACCTAAAATTGAATAAACTTCACAAATCCTTCAGGTTTGCAAAATAAAGTTTCAGCATTATGACAAGGAAGACCTGCCTCCCGCACCAACTTTCCTGTAACCTGTCAAATTATATATTTTTTCCCTTATTTAATTAATCAGTACTTTTTTGTAGATAAGAAAATGCTGATATGTTGAAAGGAATTTTGTGTTTAACTTGCACCCAGTATCCGGCTTTCATGTGGGTCAAAGTTTACCTCTTAATTATGGCTCAGAATGGCACAAACACAAAGAGCATCTTATATGGTAGTGGTGAGATTCTCAAACATGTCAGTTTATTCAAGGCCTTAACAGTACACATTAGGAAACTCTCTGCGAGAACTCAAAGTGTTCTTTAGAAGAACACTTCAAAGTAAATTTAGGGATGCCACAGTGGCGCAGCAGTAGAGATACTGCCTTACGGTGCCAGAGACCCGGGTTTGATCCTGCCCACGGGTGCGGTCTGTATGAAATTTGTACGTACTCCCTGTGACTGCATGGGTTTTCTCCGGGTGCTCTGGTTTCCTCACACGCTCCAAAGATGTACTGGTTTGTAGGTTAAATGGCTTTGATAAAAATTCTAAATTGTCCCTAGTGTGTGGGATAGTATGCGGGGCTGATTGCTGGTTGGCGCACACTTGGTGGGCCGAATGTCCTGTTCCCATGTTGTATCTCTGAAGTAAAGTTAAATCTAAAGTAATTAGCCCAATTGAGAAGCCATAGCCTCAGTGATTCAGTTAGTACAGAGAAGGTTCACCAGACTGATTCCTGGGATGTTAGGACTTTCATATGAAGAAAGACTGGATAGACTCGGCTTGGACTCGCTAGAATTTAGAAGATTGAGGGTTGATCTTATAGAAACTTACAAAATTCTTAAGGGGTTGGACAAGCTAGATGCAGGAAGATTGTTCCCGATGCTGGGGAAGTCCAGAACAAAGGGTCACAGTTTAAGGATAAGGGGGAAATCTTTTAGGACCGAGATGAGAAAAACATTTTTCACACAGAGAGTGGTGAGTCTCTGGAATTCTCTGCCACAGAAGGTAGTTGAGGCCAGTTCATTGGCTATATTTAAGAGGGAGTTAGATGTGGCCTTGTGGCTAGAGGGATCAGGCGATATGGAGAGAAGGCAGGTACGGGATACTGAATTGGATGATCAGCCATGATCATATTGAATGGCGGTGCAGGCTCAAAGGGCTGAATGGCCTACTCCTGCACCTATTTTCTATGTTTCTATAATTCGCAACATCAATAACATTTTTATATTGTCACGGCACAGTGGTTACATGCGGAATTTACATTTTTGAAATACTGTAATTCATTAGTGATCAATATCTCTGCCGCCTTTTATCCCTGGATTTTTCCAAGAGTTATCTGCGACTTTCTGTTTCCTATTATTTATAAAACCGTTCTCACATCTGTCAAACAAATGAGTTCAATAGAGGGCACCTCAATATCCTGATCACTTTTATTGCCCTCAACATTGTTTACATCCTGCAATGCTTATCTTTAGTTTAGTTTAGAGATACAGTGTGGAAATAAGTCCTTTGGCCCAACGAGTCCATGCCGTCCATTGATCACCTCTTCACACTAGTTCTACGTTATCCCACGTTCTCATCCACTCCCTACACACTAGGGACAATTTACAGCGGCCAATTAACCTCCATATCCCTCACCTTTGGGACGTGGAAGGAGAATGGAAAACCCAGAGGAAACTCGTACGGACATAGGGAGAACATGCAAACTCCACACGAACAGCATCCGAGGTCAGGATTGAACCCGGGTCTCTGGCGCTGTAAGCATGCAACTGAAAATCTTTTCAATGTTACTCAGTACATGTGACAATAATAACTAAACTAATCTAATCCAATTTAAGCAGGCTTCGAGAATATTTTTGAGTCTTTTGCTTCTTGTGACAGAACCTCGAAGTGAATAGGAAAGAACTGCAGATGCTGGATTAAATCGAAGGTAGACATAAAATGTTGGAGTAACTCAGCGGGACAGGCAGCATCTCTGGAGAGAAGGGATGGTTGTCTTTTCGAGTCGAGACCCTTCTGACGTCTGAAGAAGGTCATCCATTCCTTCTCTCCAGAGATGCTTCCTGTACTGGTGAGTTACTCCAGTATTTTGTGTCTACCTGGAAGATAGTGTTTGTTTCTAGCGTGTGGAGTTGGGTCCGTAAATGGAAAACTAATGTTGGGAAATCTATGATCGTATTGTGGCGTCAGCCTATACACGGGCCACTTATGCATGAACCCTCGTCAGGAGATATGAGGGCGGCACGTGACGTCATGGGCTAGAGGGAGTGTCGTGGTACTTAAGGTTATCTGACCTCGAGACCTTAAGGGAGTCAACCGGTAGCTGAGCCCGAGTGAACAACCTCGCTCAATGCACCCACCTAACGTGTCACCACCGAATAAACAACCGTTTGAACCGACCTGACGTCTCAACTTTATTAACCACGTTTGGTGCCGTTTGGTGCAGCTACAGTATAAAATAAAGTACTTTTTTATCTTTGTATTTTGGATCCATTCATCTTGAATAAATGTCCCCTCAGATAACTATTATGAATTTAGCAACATTTCAGGATATCTGTTATTGTTATTGTTATTGTTGGTCACTTACTCTTGAGAAAAACTTTGTCTGCTAGTCTATGGTGTAGCTACGTGTACAGACATGGCTAATTCGACAAATCAGCTTGAACGTTCATTTCACACATTGATTGATTGCAATTTACAGTACGGAAAGAGGTCCTTCAGCCCATCTAGTCCTTGCTGACCACTGATCACTTGTTCATACCAGTTCTTTGTTATCCCACTTTCTGATCTACTCCCTACACACTAGCAGCAATCTGCAGTGGCCAATTGACCTACAGCCCCTTGCATCTTCATTCATATGATGAAGATAACATGGAGGAAGCAAAGGGGAAAGGACAATCTCATATATCAAGAACTGCTGAATGTACAGCGTCCCAATCCCACTGTCATTACTAGGGATAGCACCGTGGTGCAGCTGGTAGAGTTGCTACATCACAACATCAGAGACCTGTGTTTGATCCTGATCTTCTGTCTACACGCTCTCCCTGTGACCATGTGGGTTTCCTCGGGGTGCCCCCATTTCCTCCCACATTCCAAATACATACATGTCTGTAGGTTAATTGGCTTTGGTAAAAATTGTAAATTGTCCTTTATGGATAGTGCTATTGTATGGGGATCACTGGTCAGTGCGTACTCAGTGGGCCAAAGGGCCAGTTTCCATCCTGCATTTCAAAACTAAAAATAATGTATGGCCGTGCTGATAAATTTCAATAATACTCTTGCACAAATGCTAAACTTGATTTTCCTGTTAATATGATTTTAAAATTTGATACGAGGCAGAGTCACAAAATGATGCTGGGCAACTGTGTTGAATGCAGCACCAGCATTTAAAAATATATATATTTCTAATGATCAGCTTTTTCTTTATATGTCAAATTCCATTGTCATTGGAAATACATTGTATTAGGTTACTATGTCCTCAGCAGCGGAACCTGAAGATATCATATTCAAAAGGTCCTGCAATATTCATCCTTCTAAGGTTTAAGCAAGAGTTGCACTTTTAAATTACAACCAGCTGGCTCTATTCAACAGCTCACCATCAGCAGTTTGTGACAAAGAAACCCCACTGAAATCAGCAGACTGCTGTCTACAATTGCATTCTGGTGAGAGAGAAAAAATATTCCCTTCATATTCAGAGAATTTCAAGTTGAAAGTCAGCTTGCTTCCTTTAAACAGAGCTGTAATCACTGGTTATAAAATGCTGGGTCAGATGCTTGCTGATTCTGCAGGCTAGAGGAATATGATGATATGTTTTTTTTTACCTGTGGAAGCCACCTGCCAGCACTGGTCCTCTGGAGAACCAGCATCTGTTTCTGCCCTGCTTGCTACATGAATGTTTGACCTTCCACGAGCCATTCAACAAACAAAGTGATTGAGTGGGGTACTGCACTGTGTTGTGCATTAAATAGGTAAGTCTTCTTGGTCCAGATAGACACAAAGTGCTGGAATGACTCAGCGGGTCAGGCAGCATCTCTGGAGGAAAAAGATGGATGGCATTTCAGGCGGCATGGTGGTACAGCGGTAGAGTTGCTGCATTACAGTGCCAGAGACCCGGGTTCGATTCTGACTACGGGTTCTTGTCGGTACAGCATTTGTACTTTCTCCCTGTGACCACCTGGGATCTCTCTGGGTGCTGCAGTTTCCTCCCACGCTCCAATAACATACAGGTTTGTAGCAGGCACATGCTGTGAGTAATTACTCAGGGTAGGCAGTCTGTCGGCTTTAAAAAAAATCTTAAACCGCGCATGTGCAATTGTTTTCCTCTCCTTAAAAATAAAAAATAAAATTAAAGAAACAATTGAATTTGCCCAAGGCTTCCAAATCTCCTTCATTCTGAATTACTGAATGGGGGTGGGGGGTGGAGGGTGACGGCTGGTGGAGAGATGGAGGGAAAAACGAGAGTACACCGGGACAAGTTGAATCAGTTGTGATCTTACTGAATGACAATACTAGTTCAAGGGACCAATTGGGGGGAGAATTCCTTTCACAGCATGAGGGGAGTCTGGCCAGGGCTAAAGTTGCAGGGAGGGCAGGGGTGTTGAGAAAGAGGGGGTCAGGGATCATGTCAGTAACCCACACACTCACCGCTGCCGCGGCGCTCCGGGCACGGAGTGACCGCATTGTGGCCGGGGAGGGAGGTAGCTCAGGTTGCTGCGAGCAGTCGCCGGGACTTCAGCGCTTTCTGTCGGCCCGCTCACCTCTGGCAGTGCTCTCTGTCTGAACTGTGAGGAGACCAGTTCATCATAGAGAGGAGCGGGTCAGCAGGTGATGGATAACAGGACAGCAGGCAGAGGACTTCTGTGTCAGCGTGAACAAGGGACCAATGGAGGTTACTCGTGCTGACACATGGAGTAAGCTCCACCGCCTGTTGTCCTGTTATCCATCGCCCGCTGAACCCCTCTTGAGCTGGTTGCTGGCATGATCCTCAACGCTCCTGCCCTCCTGCTGGCCAGACTCTCCACACACTGTGAAACTTTCCCGCTGGCAGACTCTCCACACGCTGTGAAAGGAACTCTTCCCCCCCTCCCCCTCAACCCCCCACCCCCCAGCGGCGCTGTCCTGTTATAGCCGCTTCCCACTTTACAGCTGCTTGCGCAGCGCCTGCACAGAAGGCTGCTGCACATGCGCAGTACGCAGTCCATGGTGCAAAGGCAGAATTTCAGCTGCCTTCAGCTGCCCTTACCATTGATGGCTTGAAGCAGCATCGACGGCACGTGGGCTGTACACACTTTCATGTTTAACAGGTACTGCGCATGAAAGGAACGGATAATTATGCCTACCTAAAAGATCGATCTCTTGGGTAGGCATAATTCTCCCGTGCCTTTACTATTTATATTTAATAATTATCATTTTATAATTTTAGTCAGGGTAGACAGTGCCTACCTTGCCTACCCTGACAGCACATGCCTGGTCTGTAGGTTAATCAGCTTCTGTAAGAGGTAAATTGTCCCTAGTGTGCAGGATAGTGCTAGTGTACGGGGATTCCTGGTTAGCACAGACTCGGTGGGCCGAAGAGCCTGTTTCCGTGCTGGATCTATAAGCAAAACTAAACTAAACTAGACCCTTCTTCAGACAAAGAGCATCACCCATTCTTTTTCTCCAGAGATGCTGTCTGACCCGTTGAGTGACTCCAGCACTTGTGTCTATCTATGGTATATATGCCAGCATCTGCAGTCCCTGCGTACCAATATTTTGGTAAGTGGAATGAAAGCCAAGGTATTTTGGTTATTTTATAATTTTAGGCCTGAATTCAGCCAGGTGAAGCAAGTTGGTCTTCATCGGTCAGGGAATGAGGTATTGAAGTTGGGACGTTATTTTACTGTTAATGAGGCAGCACTTGGAGCATTGTGGTCAGGTCACCCTGTTGTAGCAACAATGCCATTACGCCGGAAAGGATGGAGAGATTTACGTGGATGCTGCAGGGTGTAAGGGCCTGAGCTATAAGGAAAGGTTAGACAGGCTTGGACTTTATAATTGAAATGCAGGAGGCTGAGGGGGGATCTTATAGAGGTGCATAAAATCATGAGGGACGTGGATACACAGAGCCTTGTTCCCAGAGTAGGTTTATCAAGAATTAGTGTGCACAGGTTTCAGGTGAGAGGGAAAAGATTTAATAGGATCATGAGGGGTAACTGTTTCACATATATACATGGAACAAGCTGCAGAGGAAATACTTGAGGCATGTAAGGAACATTTAAAAGACATTTCCTCAGGATACCAACATTTTAGAGGGATATGGGTCAAATGCGGATTAATGGGAATGTCTTAGATGGGAAGTCTTGTTCAATACCATTACCTAGCTATGTTACACATTTTTGAGATTAAAAAAATCGTCTTCAATTTATCCCATCAGATAATGCATAAAAATAAGTTTAATTTGATACTTAATTCACTTTCATATCTTCAGTACTAAAATAGTTATGGCCATTTTCATACTCGGAAATTAACATCTTGTTCCCTTTTGCTTTTCCATTGACTTAACACAAAAGCTGTGATCGAGGACAGTCAAAAGCCCATACCTTTCAGTTATTATAGATTGACGCATTCTGAAACAAATATAAAACATCTTACTTGATGACTTGAAATTAAAGCCTATGATTAGTTACCTAATTGTAGCTAATTACAAAATTGACCGTTGTGACGGAAATAGTAATAAACACCCAGAATGCCTTGAAAATTCAAAAATGTGATATTTTCAAGATCAGAACTTTAATATTATTGTATTATATGCTATATGTCAGTAACAGATAGATACATAGATTACAATTTCTAGCAATAGACCAAGCCTTCATAAATACTTTCTTCAACTTTTCAATGTTAGCATGGTAAACTACAAGATTTAGCTCTTCAAACCACACATGACATGCCTTTCTGCCCACTTCTTTCCCATTAAGAATGTCCTGTAGATTCAATTTCTTTAGAAAAGGATGATTGTTTTAAATAGCCTAAGTATCCAAATAACAAATTAATCCCATTCACACAAGAATTCACAATATAACATGCTTTTAAAATCTCACTGTCATGAACATATGCCAGATGGAAGGAATGTAATGTTTAATTCCCATAAATTTAATCTAGAACCATCTACTTTCAATATAATCAAAATTATTATTTTTTGCACAATAAATGTGGCTAAAGCTGTTGTGTATATTTAGTATAAAAATATTGATTATACACTTACACAAAATATAGACAATTTAGATGTTCATGACATGATTGTCCAAATAAAAGAGAATTTTAATCATCTTGCGAGTGGGTGTTTCTGGAACGCGATCGATTGGAACGTTGCATTTGTGGTGAATTTGAACCCCATATCGTCAGGAAAGACACTGCCGGTTCGTATGGGGCCCAAATCACATTTTCGCAATGTAAAATTAGATTAAAAGCACCCCAAGAAGCAACATTATATGTAAAATAAACGACTTAGCCTTTGTTTTGTCCCGTTCTTGCGATCCGTCACATAGTAGGCATTGAGGGAATTTGAAGTCGCTTTTTATTTTAATCAAACTATTAAATTATACAGCGATTTATTTATTTTTTAAACGGGAACGGAAGTCCCGTCGATTTTTCTTCATCGACTCGCAGCCCGAGGAAATCCCTCTCCAGTAAGCGGTACAGATCTGCATTTTAATCCCCCCCCCCAAAGGCGCAAAGTCGTGCACACGGCCAGTGGCAGAACTGCAGCACCACTGAGGTATTGTAACATCGCTACATTATCCCATCCAAGCTTGTCTCCAAACTTGTGGAACTTGGAGTGTTCACTCACCTCTGCAACTGGATCATCAACTTTCTGGCCAACAGACCACAATCAGTGAGGATAGGTGACAAATCTTTCTCTACAATAATCCTCAACACTGATGCTCCGCAAGCCTGCATTCTCAGTCCTCTTGTTTACCCATTATGCACCCAAAACTATGCACCCAAATACCAAATCAACCCAATTTACAAATTTGCAGACAACACCACTATCCTGGGCCTGATATCAAATAATGATGAGGTGTAGCACAGAAAGAACATTGAGAACCTTGTAACCTGGTGCCAAGATAACAACCTTTCCCTCAATGTCAGCAAGACCAAGGAGATTGTGATCTACAGGAAGCAAAGAGGTACACATACCCTGGTATATATTGACGGCGCCGAAGTATAGATGGTTGAAATCTTCATGTTCCAAGGAGTATGTAAATATCACCAGCAATGTGTCCTGGATCACCCATATCGTAGCAATGGAAAAGAAAGCACAGCAAAGCATTTACATCCTTGGAAGGCTTAAGAAGTTCAGCATATCCCCAACAACTCTCACCAACTCTAACAGATTATAAATCTTGCCTGTTTGATTTATTGTGTTGACTGGGCAGAAATGTTACGTTCTCAAGAAATAAATTAAAAAATATCAAATTTATTGAGTCTTTTGCACAGATTAATAAATTTTGGTGCTAAAAAACAAGTAACAGATTTATCACTGATCTTGTGAAGTGAAATTAAGCAGTACACTTGTTAACTATTTGAAAATCAATTCTTGCTGAACCTTACCCACAGAAATATATTGTTTCTTGACCACAGTCTTTGGAAGCAACGGCATACAACAAACCACAATGACACTACATCCAAGAAAGCACACCAACACCTCTACTTCCTTAGAAGGCTTAGGGGGTTTGGCATGTCCCCAATAACTCACCAACTTCGACAGATGCACTGTAGAAAGTGTTGGGATACATCACAGCATGGTTTTGGAATAGTTCCATCCAAGACGGCAAGAAATTGCAGAGAGTTAAGGACGTAGCCCGGACTGTCACACATATTGACCTTTCTGTCCTGGGCCTCCCCCATTGCCCCATGCAAATTGCAGGAATATCATCTCATATTCTGCTTGGGCAGCTTACAACCTAAAGTTATGAATACTGAATTCCCCAATTTTAGGTAACCTCCAACTATACTCCTCTCCACTCCCAATCTAATCTCTTCCCCACTCCCAATTTCCTCCCATGTGCCTCACCTATTTCTCCCACTTCTCACACTTCTCCCCTCCTCCCTCATCCTCCCCAACCCCCTATACCTTCCTCCCTCTAGCTTCGCAATTCACAACTATTCCACCCTGCCTCACACCTTCTGCTTTTACCCCAGGCCTTTGTTCCAACAATCTGCCTATCAAAAATAAACCCCTCACCTGCATCCACCTGTAACCTGCCTCACTTTGACCTACGTCTCTCCTCGGCTAGCTTTCTCCTCCTCCCCAACAATAAGTCTGAAGAAGGGTTCCAACCTGAAATGTCACCTATCCATATTCCACAGAGATGGGGTCAGACCTGTTGAGTTACTCCAGCACTCTGTCCTTTTTGTGTAGACCAACATCTGCAGTTCCTTGTTTCTATTTCTCCTTGTTGCCTATTATGTCCAGGATTTTACTTTGGAGTCACGTGAGTGACTTCGTGAAGACCCCGCCAGCACGCATGCACGACATATCGTCGCGCGCATTTGCTCGACAAGCTGGGGGGGGGGGAGTGCGCTCTCTCCACCAGCTCCTTCATAAGACCGGCAGGTAAGTGCTTACCTTTACTCCCACAGGATGGACAAGGGCAAGCGGAAGGCGACGCTCTCCAGGAGCCGTGCTGCTTCGACCAGCCAACGGCCTTTGTCCCCGGAGCTGCAAGCACCACCGGCAGCTTCGGGACGTGTGGGGGCAAGAATGCGGAAGTCGGGCGCTCTCACTACTCTAGCGCCCGACTCATCACCTGAATGGTTCACCGCACCGGAGCTGGAGACTGCTGATCCAGACTTCGAGCCCCCTTCCCCCAAGAAAAGAGGGGGAAAACAGGTACGTGGGAAGGAGCCTCGCTCATCGCCAGCGACCTCACCCCGAGTTCCAGCAGACCCAAGGGGACTGGGCCGGGGGACAGGTGCACTGCAGGGGAGCCCTGCAGCTGCATACCACGACATACCACGGCCAGGAAGATCTGCCGTAGAGCAGTCTGGCAGATCTACTGCTGCGTCGAGCAGACCTGTAGGAGCAGGTGCTGCCGGCAAAACACCCCGTCAGGCTGCGGTCGAGGGCGGTGGTGGCAGCAGTAGACGGACGGTCAGCTTAGCTCTGGGAGCGGCCGATCATGCGCCTCCACGCCGAATATTGGGCGACAGTGGAGGTAAGCCTGCACGGACTCCGGGGAGCCAGGTTCCGGGGGCCGGCGCCGATCCAACTCACCTGCCTTCGTATCAGACAGGTGGGTCTGGAAGAAGACAGACTAGCGGAGAGTCCGTGCGGGAGTCGTATGAGCCTACTCGGGCGGTAGGCCACAACGACCTGCCATTGGACCCTAGACAGCACCTTATGGAGGTGTGGTCCGATGGTGGAAGCCCCAGTGATATCGCAGGGCCTGGGGAAGTCAGCTTGTCCGCTGCACATAGCAGGGACGGTCGCATAGATCGGTTGGAGCTCTTAGTGGAGCAACTCCTCCAGCGGGACAGGGACCGGGAAGAATGGGACTCACGGGCATCCACAAGCCGCGCAAGGAGCCCGCTCAGCATCTCGTCGTCACCAGCCAGAAGTGCCAGCAGTTGCCCAGCCGCTGTATTTGAAGACGACCCGGGACAGCCAGTGACCGCTGAGCCAGAGCATGAGGAGGATATGCTGGACGTGGTGGGCAAGTTTGCCACAACCACACAAACAGGGGAACCCCTGCACCACAAACTGGCGGGCACCATTGATTACCTGATTACTCACCAACTCCAGAGTCAGGTACTCATTGACACTATGGAGAAAATAAAACCGCCCAAGAACTGCATCAACCTCAGTGTTCCCCTGGTTAATGTTCAAATCTGGGGACACTTGAGTACAGCCACCAGGATGCAGGATGTCCGCCCCCAGCATATCTTAAAGGCCCTCTCCATGGGTATAACGGCGTTTGCTAGGACCCTTGACGGGGATAATGCGTCCAGTGAACAACAAGATACCCTGGCACGCCTATGCAACGCCCAGTATGAGCAACTGCCTGCGTAAGAGCTCCATAAAGCCCACACTCAACCCCAAATTCGCGGGGTTGTGCCATCCATCAACCGCTCCACCGCCTCATCAACTGTTTGGAGATCTGTCCAAACAAGTGAAGGAACTAGACGAGGAGGCCAAAACAGCTGGCCTAATAAAAACCTCCTACGACTAGACTTCACCCATACCACCGGCAACAACCACACACAAACTGGAAAACGCGGCTGCCGGACAGGACACCAAGGACCTATCCACCTCCACTTCCCCAAATACAACGGCCTTTTTTAGGACAAGGCCAACAGTGGCCTGCATGGAAGATGCGGCTGCCATCCCGACAACCTCCACAACGTCCACCCAAAACGACATACGCCAGGAACCGTCGTTAACCATGGAGGTAAGGGGGCCTGGTTCCTTTCAGACTGTAGTATCCCTTCCTGCACAAATTGGTGGGCGATTGCAGGCCTTTTTGGGAATATGGACCACTATCATCACAAACGAGTTTATTTTACAAAGTGTTCAAGGCTATGTTATAGAATTCATTGGTGGTAAAAATCCCCCTATCCAGCATTCGCCTCATCAGAAATTTACACTATCCCAAAAATAGGTGGAAACAGGACATGCTGAAATTATACGGCTAGCAGCAAAAGGGCTGATTGGAAAGACAACGCACGAACCCCTTGAGTTTGTGTCCAACATTTTCACCAGAATTAAAAAAGATGGGGGGTGTCGGATTATAATAGACCTAACTGAGCTGAACACCTTTGTACAATATACCCATTTCAAAATGGATACCTTTGAAACAGCCAAGCAAATGCTTTACCCGGGGTACTTTATGGCATGCATCGATTTAAAAGATGCATACTATACGGTGCCCATCACTGAATCTCACGGGACATTTCTAAAATTTGTCTGGAAGGAACAATTATGGGAATACAAAGCATTGCCCAATGGAATCACCACAGCCCCTAGGCTATTTACAAAATTAGTAAAACCTAATTTTGTCTCTTCTCCGACAACAAAATTACATGCTCATGGCATATTTAGATGATATCCTAATAGTGGGTCAGACCCTCCAATTGGCTACAAGGGCAGTGGCTGCAACTAAGGCTTTATTCGAGAAGCTGGGATTTGTAATCCATCCAGACAAGTCAAAATTGCACCCGGCACGGGTAATGGATTATTTGGGGTTCACCCTAGACACCAACTTAATGATGATTACCATCCCAACCAATAAAGCTACCGCTATAAAAGAAGAGTGCTACAGTCTTGTTTGCGCCAGGGTACCGACCATCCGGCAAACGGCAAAAGTAATAGGGAAATTGGTAGCTACAATACTCAGCTGCACAATTCAGACCGCTACACTACCAAAATTTACAAAGAACAAAGATCGCAGCATTAAAAGCAAATGCTAGGCACTTTGATCGACCAATCCAGTTACCACCAAAGGCTAGAACCGAGCTACAATGGTGGATTGACAATATTAGTAAGTGTCGCAGACCCATCATAGTAAGCAACCCATCCATCGTGCTAGTGGCTGACGCAAGCGCACAAGGCTGGGG
This sequence comes from Okamejei kenojei, assembly GCA_035221665.1. NCBI lineage: Eukaryota > Metazoa > Chordata > Chondrichthyes > Rajiformes > Rajidae > Okamejei > Okamejei kenojei. Next base: position 52,664,693 of record CM069141.1, read on the forward strand.
AGCAACTGATACTATGTCCAGTTGTGGTGGCAGATGGGACTCTCGTGAGTCTACCTTCCTTCAGTCACACGGGATAAATTATATAGATATGCTAGGGGCTTTTCATGGACTGCGGGCTTACTGTACTAACTCACGGGACTTACATGTCCGCCTCCAAATAGATAACACAACAGTGGTGGCTTATATCAATCATATGGGTGGTATCAGGTCGCTATCTTGTGATGAATTCGCAAACACAATTTGGCACTGGTGCATCGAGAGGAATATTTGGATTACAGCGACCTATTTGCCTGGGAAGCTTAATACAGTGGCGGACACCAGGTCACGAGTATTCAATGACAACATCGAGTGGATGTTGAACCCCCAAATTTTTGGAGACATTATAGCTCACTATGGGACACCAGATATTGACATTTCTGCGTCCAGGTTGAACCATCAGAAACCAACGTATGTGTCTTGGGAACCAGACTCTGGGGCAATAGCAATGGATGCGTTTTCTATCCATTGGGGGAAATGGTTCTGCTACGCATTTCCCCCATTTTGCCTCATCAGTCGGGTATTGCAGAAAATTAAATTGGACTCTGCAACTGGCATATTGATCATTCCCGACTGGCCTACACAGCCATGGTACCCGATGGTCCTCAAAATTTTGAAACGACCATGGATTTCGATTGGGAAACACCCCAAATTGATTACTCACCCCATTACGGGGGATAGTCGTCCATGCCATGGTCACCTGAACTTGTTGGCCTGCAGGTTCTAAAAAGACCACTCATCAAGGCGGGCATCTCACCACGAGCCATGGAACTCAACTCAGCATCATGCCGAGAATCAACTCGGAGGCAGTACCTCATGCAGATCAGGAAGTGGGAGGCATTCTGTTCTCGTACCAACAAGACTTCCAACACGGCAACTATCCCTGATGTCCTTGAATTCCTAGCTGGCCTTCATTTCGATGCTGGCCTTAGCTACAGTGCCATCAACATCGCCAGGAGTGCACTGTCCTCATACCTGGATATAGGTATAGGCTCCAACCACCTGCTGTCGAAACTCATGAGGGGAGTGTTCAACACCAACCCTCCACAACCCAGATACACCTTCACCTGGGATGTAGGGATCGTTCTGACCCTACTGAAGAGCTGGGCTCCAATGAATGAGTTACCACTCAAACAGCTCACCTTCAAAGTGGTGATGCTGATGGCACTGACTACAGCCCAACGAGTCCAGACATTACAAAAGCTGCAGCTGGATAGCATGGTTGCCACCCCTGATCAAATAAATTTCTTTGTCCAGGACTTATTGAAGCAGCACAGGCCAGGGGCTCATGGGCTGCAGTTGGAGTTTCGTGCATACCCTGTAGATGGCACTCTCAGCATAGTCACCCATCTCCACCACTATATCGGAATTACAAGAGCCATCAAGAAGAAGGAGCAGGGGCTCCTCATCAGCCACAAAGCTCCGCATCATCGGTTGACTGTACAGACTATCGCCAGGTGGCTCAGGGCGGTGTTGGATGCAGCAGGAGTTCTACTAACATTTTTAAATCTCATTCCACTAGGGCTGCATCCACATCAGCGGTGAGGGCCATGGAGGTGCCCATGGACCATATCCATGCCCATATCGCGGGCTGGGCCAGTGAAGAAACCTTCCAAAGGTTCTACAATAAGCCACTGGTCGCCCCCAGGACATTCGCAGAAGCTGTGCTGGGAGCTGCTCAGTGAATGTCTGTCCCCGAGTCAGGGGTTATTTGTTTGTTATTATTTGATTAATAAATTGTATTATTTTTCAGCCAGTTTCGATTGAACTGCATTAACAGCCTTCCTCGATCAGAATTGCGGCAGTGAGATAGCATGGACGTTGTCCAGGGCGTGAAATCACAGAGCTTTGAAATCTTCACAAAGTCACTCACGTGACTCCGAAGTAAAACAGTAGGATTAAACGAGAACTTACCAAGTTTGAAGGTTGATCTTTATTTTACGAGGAGTCGCGGTGAGGGATTTCGTGCCCCCCGCTCCCACCCTCTATCATAAGGTTAACTCGGAAGTTCTACGTTCTTCATCTTTCTATTTTCAGTCATGGTGCGTTCTGTGATTCCACACCGCTGCTTTGTAGGATGTCGCGCAGCGTGCTGGCGGGGTCTTCACGAAAAATAAAGATCAACCTTCAAACTTGGTAAGTTCTCGTTTAATCTTACTGTTAAATGTGAAGAGCCAGGACCATGCATCAATCTCATGTTCGTAAATTCATGTTATATGAACAGAATTAGACCATCAAGTCTACTACACCATTCAATCATGGCTGATATAAATTTCCCTCGCAAACCCATTCTCCAGCCTTCTCTCCATAACCTTTGACAAGCATACTAATCAAAAAGCTCTCAATCTGCACCTTAAAGATATCCATTGACGGCCTCCACATCATTCTGTGGCAATGAATTCACTAGATTCACCACCCTCTGGCTAAATAAATTCTTCTTCATCTCCTTTCTAAAGGAATGTTCTTTTATTCTGAGGCTATGGACTCTAGTCCTAGACTCTCCAATTAATGGAAACATCCTCTACGTTTCCACTCTATCCACGCCTTTCATTATTTGGTAAGTTTTAGAGATTCCCCTTCATCCTTATTAACTCAGTGAGTGCAGGTGAAATGCCATCAATAGCTCATCATATGTTAACCCAATCATTCCTGAGATGATTCTCGTAAGCCCCTTTGGACCCATTTCAACGCCAGCACATCCTTCCTCAGATGTGGGGCCCAAAACTGCTCATAATACCCCAAATGTGGTCTGAGCATTGCCTAATAACCAACAATTACCTCATTAGCAGCCTTGGAATCCACAAATTCAAAGCAGAATCAAATAATCCTCAATGCTTGGAGTCCATCTAAGAAGAAGATGAAAATTCTATATTTCACAAACAATTAAATCCTGAAGTATATTCAGAACTTAAATATCGTGAAGATGACAACTTAAGAACAAACTAGATATTGAAAACAATTTTCTGTTTGGAGTAACTGCACCTGGATTTGTCCTGTATCCTAAAATAAAATCCACATAATCATCTCAATCAGAAAATGGGTGAAAATCAAACTTTAGACCATTTACCTTTTGATAACCTTGGTCGTTGGAAAATAAGGTAGCAATGTACCATTGAGATATCACCAATTATCCTCCTTGAGGGGGGAGTGGCGGCACTGCCCTGGCAGCAGCGGCTCACCTGCAGTCCGTCTGTTTTTCTTTTTATTTGTTGTTTTCTTGTCTTGTTATAGCGTTAGTTTGAGTTATTATCTAGTGTATTTGTGTGGGAGGGGTGGGAGAAACGTTCTTAGTCTCTTCCTTTTGGGGGGACGCGACTTTGCTTGTCGTATCCCCCTTCCCCGTCTCCGTCTGCGCTGAGGCCTAGCGCCCTCCAACTTTAACTGCGACCGACCCGAGGCTCCGGAGGTAGAGGCAGCCAGGACTTACCAGCACGGGGCTGGCTGGCTTCGGGGCTGCAGTGGGTTAAGGCGTTCCGGCGGCCCGACTCGGAGCTGTGGCGGCTTTTCGGTGGCGGTGGCGGCGGCAGCGACTTCAGTGGTTCGGCCGTGGGTCCAGTGGGCGACATCGCCAGGAGCTCGCAGGTCACAGGTTGGTGACCTGTTTTTCCGGAGCTCCCACAGCAACAGCTGCATCCGCTGGAATGGAGGGCAGCAGCTTCGGCAGCTTCGACCGCCCCGGGCCGCGGAGTTGAACCTGCCCGCTCGCGGAGCACAGTTCACCTGTGGGACTTATTTACATCACCCGGTGTTGTCACAACATCGGAGGCCCGGGTCGCCTCATCGCAGAGGAAGAGGAAGAGGAAGAAGGGAAGAGACAAAGACAAGATTTTTGCCTTCCACCACAGTGAGGAGGTGTCTGGTGAACTCACTGTGGTGGATGCTAAATATGTGTTTATTGTGTGTTTTTGTTATTTACTATATGTATGACTGCAGGCAACGAAATTTCGTTCAGACCGCAAGGTCTGAATGACAATAAAGTTTTCCAAGTTGAAAATGTAAAAAAAGATGAGAATCCCAAATGAAGTGTATTGGAACAAAATAATGTTTTGCTGACAGATATCCAAGATGTAAACTTCAACATCAGAGACACACACAAAGAAAGAAAATAACAACATGTTCTGTATCACAGAAATGAAAGGACCTACTTTCCTGAGACAGATGTTGTGAAGAATTCCAATTGATCTCAGTAAATCATGAGACGAATGTGACAACACTATATATTCAAAGTAACATGCTGTTCAAGAAATATCTCCCAGTCTCCCACATAGCATAGATATGCTGGGTTGGAAGGTTAATTGGTGACTGTAAATTATCTCTCATGTGGAGGGAAGGGATGAATATTAAAGGAAAACTGATGGGTATGTTTAAGAACAGGGAAATAAGTGGGGGCTGAGTTTGATAGTTTTTTTTCTCAGAGCTGGCAGAGACTAAATGGGTCTAATAATCTTTAGTTTAGTTTGGCTTAAGTTTTATTTAGTTTAGCTCAGAGATAGTTGAAACAGGCCCTTCAGCTTTTAAATTACTCAGAAGATCAAATCCCTTCACTGGACCATCCTGCGGCCCCAAGGATTTGGACTAAAGGGGCCTACTGTGGCCTCGCTGCAGTGTTGATACTGTCCTGGTGGAGTGAGATTTAAACACATCAGTGTCTGCTCCAGCAGAATCTTAACCTGCTTCAGCCACCTCAAAATGGTTTACACCGATACCTTTCTATGAGGTCTTGTGACTGATGAGCATCGTTGTTTTGGAGCCTCTATGACTCTTTGTGACCTCAATATTGACGTAGGTGCGTAACTACAAATAGTCGCCGGTCAATGGAGTATATTTTTGCTCATTTTTGTCCTGGACGTCCCTGGCCTGCTTTGTGTAATTAGATCATATACACAAATCGTTATATTATTTACAGAAAATGCATGCTGTCCAGTCGTAACTTTTTCAATGTCTGGACCCAATTACGCTGAAACGAGCGCCATGAGCATGACCAGTTTAAGTGCTCGTTTTTTGGAAAACAGAGATGTAATCGGAGCCTATTGATGAAGCCGTGTGAGAACTATGCTCACATCCCAGATTCAAGTATATCTAGGTCTAGGAGGGTTCTTGTTAAATACCTTTCATGAATCAGGACACCAATGGATGAGATCCGACAGAATGTTATACCGACAAGGGAATTATTAAGATGGGTGATCTCTATAAGGAAAACTCTTTCCTTTCATTTCAAGAATTACAACAAATTTATGGACTACATTCTAAAGATTATTTTAGATATTTACAAATCAGAGACTATGTAAAAGCAAACACACAGGAACTTAGAAATAGAACAATAAAAATTTTAGATGAATGTCTAAATAAACATCCGAACACAGAAAAAATGATTTCATATAAATATAACACCTTATTGGAAAATGATGTCCCATCAACAGAAATATATAGACACTTGGGAAAACGAATTAGGTCAAATTATCAGACCAGAAGTATGGGACGAAAGTTTGCAACATATACACCATTGTTCGTTAAATGCTAAACACTCTCTTATACAGTTTAAAATACTACATAGACTACATTATTCAAAATCCAAACTACATAACATCTTTCCAAAAGTATCTCCCATATGTGATAAATGTCAACATTTAGAAGCTAATCTGACACACTCATTTACAAATTGTGTAAAAATTACAAAATTTTGGATAGAAATATTTAGGATAATTTTGAATGTTGTCAATATAACTCTGACCCCTGATTCAAAGTTAATAATACTAGGAATACTGGAAACAGACCAATTAATAACAACAAATTAAAGAATCTTTATTGATTATGGTTTAATAATTGGGAAAAAATTAATACAAAAATTCTGGAAAGGTCCTACATCCCCCACAATCAAAATGTGGAATGCAGAAATGTCAGAGACACTCCATCTGGAGAGATTGAGGCTTGTCCTAATGGACAGGTTGGATCTCTTCAGAGGGATATGGTCTCCATGTATTGAATATTTACAGGGTCAAAGTGGCTCAGTGCGAGGGCTTGTCTGAGGCCTGAATAATAGAATGGATGAAGAATTATACATAATAAATCATGCTTATATCTCCAATGACGGATTATTGATTAATACTACATTCACTTCCGTATTTTCTATATTATTTCTCTCTATCTTTTCCTACTTTATAAAAAAAATGTAAAAAGTGTATAGAAGCATAAAGTCTTAAATCTTAATATTAATATTAATAATATTATGAATGTATCTAATAATGTAATTTTTATTAATATGTTTCTACAATAAAAATATTTAACAAAGAATGTTATACCGACCCCTGCCATAAATAAGAGTACAATGCACTCCGAGCACTATTAATGGCATTATAACTCCATTGCTCGTCAAAGTGTAATGTAACAAGAAACTCCAATACATCAGGTATGCCTGCAGTGTGATAGGATATATTTGACTGTAAGCAGAGCATCTCCCATTTTTATTTATGAGATACGTATTGTTTTTTAGTATCATCACTCCAGGCCGTAGTTATCACATCCACGGTTCGCCTCGATAGTCCGAGCCCCTGGAAAGGTCTCGTCAGAATCTGCAATCAACGAGAATAACATGATCATGGAAAGGGTTGCTATTAACTCAATCTCATGCCACTGTCACAGGTTAATAGTAAGATTAAATGAGAACTTACCAGTTCAAAGTTTGATCGTTATTTTATGAGGAGTAGAAACATAGAAACATAGAAACATAGAAATTAGGTGCAGGAGTAGGCCATTCAGCCCTTCGAGCCTGCACCGCCATTCAATATGATCATGGCTGATCATCCAACTCAGTATCCCGTACCTGCCTTCTCTCCATACCCTCTGATCCCCTTAGCCACAAGGGCCACATCCAACTCACTCTTAAATATAGCCAATGAACTGGCCTCAACTACCCTCTGTGGCAGAGAGTTCCAGAGACTCACCACTCTCTGTGTGAAAAAAGTCTTTCTCATCTCGGTCTTAAAGGATTTCCCCCTTATCCTTAAGCTGTGACCCCTTGTCCTGGACTTCCCCAACATCGGGAACAATCTTCCTGCATCTAGCCTGTCCAACCCCTTAAGAATTTTGTAAGTTTCTATAAGATCCCCTCTCAATCTCCTAAATTCCAGAGAGTATAAACCGAGTCTATCCAGTCTTTCTTCATAAGACAGTCCTGACATCCCAGGAATCAGTCTGGTGAACCTTCTCTGCACTCCCTCTATGGCAATAATGTCCTTCCTCAGATTTGGAGACCAAAACTGTACGCAATACTCCAGGTGTGGTCTCACCAAGACCCTGTACAACTGAAGTAGAACCTCCCTGCTCCTGTACTCAAATCCTTTTGCTATGAAAGCTAACATACCATTCGCTTTTTTTCACTGCCTGCTGCACCTGCATGCCTACTTTCAATGACTGGTGTACCATGACACCCAGGTCTCGCTGCATCTCCCCTTTTCCTAATCGGCCACCATTTAAATAATAGTCTGCTTTCCTGTTTTTGCCACCAAAGTGGATAACCTCACATTTATCCACATTATACTGCATCTGCCAAACATTTGCCCACTCACCCAGCCTATCCAAGTCACCTTGCAGTCTCCTAGCATCCTCCTCACAGCTAACACTGCCCCCCAGCTTAGTGTCATCCGCAAACTTGGAGATATTGCCTTCAATTCCCTCATCCAGATCATTAATATATATTGTAAATAGCTGGGGTCCCAGCACTGAGCCCTGCGGTACCCCACTAGTCACTGCCTGCCATTGTGAAAAGGACCCGTTTACTCCTACTCTTTGCTTCCTGTTTGCCAGCCAGTTCTCTATCCACATCAATACTGAACCCCTAATACCGTATGCTTTAAGTTTGTATACTAATCTCTTATGTGGGACCTTGTCGAAAGCCTTCTGGAAGTCCAGATATACCACATCCACTGGTTCTTCCTTATCCACGCTACTAGTTACATCCTCGAAAAATTCCACAACGAGTAACGATGAGGGATTACGTGAAGAAGCCCCGTCTGGCGCTGGAAGGGCATACTTCAAAGCAGCGGCATGAAAAACACAGAACATAATAGCCGGAGTAAGATAGTAAGGCTCAACATAGATTTAGAACTACCAGATGATCATTTATTTTATGAGGGTCGGGAGTGGAGGGCACGTAATCCCTCATCGTTACTCCTCATAAAATAACGATCAAACTTCGAACTGGTAAGTTCTCGTTTAATCTTACTATTTTACTTTGGAGTCACGTGAGTGACTACGTGAAGATTTTGAAGCTTTCTGTGTTTTTCATGTCGTAGACTCCTTCCATACGACACTCTGGCTCACACAACACAGTAATGAGCAAAATAACACATTTTTTCCCCCAAACATTGCCTCAAGTTATGTGATAAATTATTTCACATTATAAAAGAATAAAAGTAATGCCCTTTCTATTGAAAGGCAAGTTCATCACAAAATATCAATTGATATATATAATTTGATGGTATGAACAAAGCAACAATTATAGAGAACCCAACACTCCATGTCCAATCGTGACACAATGACTGATTTCATTTAATTTAATATTTATTTTACACCTTCCTGTGGCCTTGCATCTTTGCTCGAACGACTCATCCTGTGCCATTCCTGTGAATGTATCTACCTCCTTAACAGAGTAATTTTCTACATTTCAGTATCTAGTTCCACTGAGTGTTATTCAATGTTTAACCATCTAGAATACATTTCTGAGAGAACCATCAGTTTTACTGAACGTAATGTGGTTTTTTGTGTGTAATAAGTAGTGCTGTCTCATTACCACAGAGACTCTTAGTTACTTTAACATATTTCATCAATGTTCACACACACACACAATTTAAGGCCGACAGGATATGCTTATAGGTTTACCTTGGTTCCAGCTCTTCTTGGTCTGCTTTGTTTGGTAAATTCATAAACATATATGATAATGTAATCTGTATTCACATATAATTATAACGTAATATTTACAATATTTGCACCCTTATCTTGATACTAAAGTCATCAGCATTATTACTTTCAATGTTAACTTTTTTGAATCATTGATAGAACTGGAGTCCATTGCCTAAGGCAATTCAGGACTATATTGATCTCTAGACTTATGTATTGCAATTTTGGACAGATTATATATACACATATACATATATATACTTATATTTATATCTATATATATATCCTTTTTCATATCGGGATTTTACGAATGAACCTGATAACTTCTTGGTTAGTATATTGTCCGTAAATAGGACGAAAACACTCTGAGCCCTATTATTGGCTCTATCAATTAGATACTCAGAAAAAATGCAATCCACAAGAACTCACATATATCTAATATGACAAATAATTTTACTGTATACACAGACTTCCAATTTCTTATAAAATATTGTTGTTGTTTTTTTTTTTCTTCTTCTGCAAATTGCAGGTATAACACTTCTTTATACATAATTATTTTATTGTTATGTTGTTATATTCGTTAAACATTCATAGACTTCTTTGACCATTAAACTATTGTAATGGTCTGATCAACCTGCAGATAGTCAATTCATATTTTCATATTATGGATGCCTTTGTACAACAATAAATTACTGCAACTATGAATCATCACAAGTGGTTCAACATCACTCAATATTTATGAAAACCATGAAGGATCCGTTTTAGACCACCAAAATGCGTCTGACAGTGTTTTGCTATATTTTCATCAGACACTGCCCTATCAGACAAAAATGAGGAACATAAAAACCCATTTTTCCTCATGTAATTGAGAGAAAAGCATCCACCTTTCCTGTTCTTGGTTTACCCACGAGAATATTTGAAAAAATTGGTTATTTAATCTGTATACAACCAGATTAATTGTAAGTAATCCATATTAATGACAATATATTTTCCCCCCTTAATGTGTAGTCTGTGATAACATTGTCTCTTTCTTAGAGATAAACAGCTGGACTAAACATTTTAGAATATGCCACATCTGTTTACTCAGATAATCACATGATTATTATTTTACTTATCTTATGTGATTTAATATACGCCACATCTGTGTGGTATTGTACATCTTGTTATGACCTGGACACTTCCATAATAGAACAATCAATATTTTAATCCATAATTCTATAATTATAATTCAATAATTAATACAAATGTTTGGAGAATTTCTTAGGACAATTCATTTGCATTTACCTGGTATTATTGTCCGTAGTCCCAACAAAGAGACGTATCAATTATCTTTATAAGAATAGATAATATTTTTATCTTACCCAAATATTCACAGAAACTGTCCATCATCTGTTAATACTTGCTTCAGCTTGCAACAGCTGCTAAGCTTATAGTTGAAGCAACTTGTGAACCCCCCTTTTTTTTAATCCATTAATTTAATAATGATAATGTATCATTTGGTATTTGTATAAGCCTCTCACAAAGGCATACATATTCTTATAATCTTCTGTATTTTTTCTTTTGGAGCTTTATCTTACCTAGGCTCCTTTTCTAATGGAGGGACAAAGTATGTCAACAAAACCATAAGACATATTTGTATCATGGAACAATTTTCCCCCTCTTATGGTGCTGAATTACTCCTAAATAGTAATTTATGAATATTTATGAATGCCTAAAACATAGGCTTTATGTGATGGGTCAAGTCTTTGCCTTTCAACAGACTTGTAATTGCAGCACTAATTTGCAGCTGACTCTAATTTAAATGTGATCAAGATAACCATGACCATGTCCTCATTAGTGCAAGTGCTGATCTTATCAGTGCAGTTATTCTTCCAGTATTCTGTTTAACAGCCTTAAACTAGATTTAATCCTTTAGACAATGTTTTAACTTGCACTGCTTGACCCATTTTAATTAATTTCAAGCACCTGTAATATTTGATTAACACTTTGTTAATAACAACTGTATTTCAATGTTGAAGATGTTCCATTTTAATAAAATGTTCTTACACTGTGAAAGTGTATATAAAACAATGTTTTGTATGGTTTATATCATCACATCTGTACACTGATGTAATTTATAATATATATATGTACGTACCCCTTGTTTATTGGAGTTACTTTTGGCTGCAAACCTAAAATCAAATTTTTACATTTTCTTATACAGGTGAACCAATCCTTTCTAATTTTTTGTAGTCCTTAGTTATATTAAATTAATTATCATAATACACCGGTAATCCCCCACAATCGGAGATTTCATGAATTTATTTTGTAACAGTTGTTTGCACCTCTTCCACGTACTTCAGGCCTTCTTTTCCAAATTATATGGGTTCGGATAAGGCTATGTTTGATTATGTTTATTTATCATACTTCTGCCTTAGTTTTGATCCATTATTAAATCTTTATATTGGATCATAATTTTTTCCCCCCCAAAGTTTAAAGACCAATAGTCTGTTCTTTTGTAATCAATACTTTGAATAATCATAAGGCAGGTTTTATTCGATAATAATCAGGATTTTAACATAACCTGATTTGATCTGCAAATCTAGAGTGCAGATTTGGTCCCTAAATATTATATATTTCTCCCAATGAGCTCCACTGATGGCAATTCGTTTTCCTTTAAATGTATTGGTTATTTTGCACAATATTTTATTTGTTTTCCATTGAATGGAAATGCCATGCACCAGTTTGAAATACTTTTAAAATCGTATTTCCTTATATCTCATCTAATTAAGACATGGATATCATAACCGGATTCACCGTTGATATCTTTATAACTTAAACGTTTTATCATATTCTGCTGTTTCACTATAACAGCTTTGGTGAGGCCAAAATATTTTATTTATTTTTTTCATATTTATTTTTCATGGTCTCACTCATACATTCAGGTATCAAACCTAGTACACTTATATATATTTTTGTGCTGAAGTGTACTTAAAATAAAACATAAAATGGTTTATTATTATTCTGCTGTTTTAATCATAACAGCTTTAGTGAGAGACCAATTATTTTTGTTTTCCATGGTTATTTTCCATGGCCTCACTTCTTATTCAGGTGTTGTACTTACACCTATATATATATATATATATATATATATATATATATATATATATATATATATATATATATATATATATATATATATATATATAAATATATATATATATATATATAATATATATATATATATATATATATATATATATATATATATATATACATATATATATATATATACATATATATATATATATATATATATATATATATATATATATATATATATATATTTATTTATTTATTTATTTATTTTTTCCCTGGTGCTGTGGTGGGTACTTCATGACCAGCCACCACTATCAGTGCATTTTTAGGGTCAGTTTTCCATTTTAGTTTTACTGCCCTTATTACTCCTGAGTTTTTCCTCAAGGAGACTACCTTCAAATATCTGAGGTAGATATTCCCACCATAATTCATCATATATATTAATATATGAAACCCCTTTAGGGTAGGTTAGGGAATGTTTTTGGGCCTTTTAACCCTTATTGGATTGAATTCTTTATTTACTTTATTTTTGGAATATTTTTTGTTTTTTCCCATTATTTTTTCAAGCCATAACCTTTTTTAGTCTGAAGGCCTTTTATTGAATTTTTTAAATTATGGCCTTTCTGACTTTATAAAATTCCCCCCCCCCCCATGCCAAAAGTTTGTGGAGCGACTAAAAAATCTTTCTAACGTAATTTTGACGGCCACCGGTATCGGAACCGGCTCCGTAATCTCCCGTTCCGATCGCTCCCCTTAGGACGTTCTTTTTTAAAACTCCGTTGTTTTTCAACTTATTTTTTACTTTTAAATTAATTTTAAATTCTGGTATTCAGTACCAGCCATGGAGTTTTTTAGACCCTGGAAGTGTTTTTCCATGCACTTACCTGCGGGCCCGTACCTACCGCTGTCGAGGAGCTGCCTCTGCAGCTCTTGCTCTGCCGTCAGCGTCGACGTAATGCCATTCCAGCGCCAGGCGGGGCTTCTTCACGTAGTCACTCATGTGACTCCAAAGTAAAATTAATAGTTAAAGGTAAATCCCAACGAACAACAAACAGTTTATTCCATTAAGCAATGTTTTACTGTTATTAGTACAGTTATATTGTCTTTGATAACCTCTGTAATGGGAACTGCATAGAATGGATCTTTGAGATCCTTATGAATCTGTTGTTAGTCAGGAAGAAGTTTTTATATACAGAGAGTTCATTTGCCCGACACTGTCCATTTTTCATAATGAACAGGCCACCCTGCCATTATTCCATGAGTGCTTTGCACGACGACTCTGGCCCGATTTCTGAGCCTATCTTGAAAGACTACCCTGGGCATAATCCTAAAACTTGCTTGGAATGCTAGTATTGTGCGTCTAAGCAGATGTTTTTAGCATTTGTGTGTTGTACAAACAAGTTTAAATATTACAACTTGTGAGTAGTCCATTTACGCCTGTTTTGGAAGTGCCAGACCCACCTTGTTGAGGGTGCGTGAGGTTGGTAGGGTGCGTGGAACCTATGCCCAGCTGTCATGCTGCTCCCAGCTGCACTGTCGGCACACATGTGCTCCAGTATGTTCCATCGACATCTTTAGAGCCTGGAGTCAGTTACATCTGACCTTTCTTACTCCCCTCCTCAGAGAGGGTGATTCGTAGGAAGCCCTAAACAGGCGCTGCCACAGGCCCCAGGATACCTGCGCTGATACGACTCCATTGAACCTGTACCAGGATGGAACATTCTGCTGGGATGGCAACTTTGTTGTCAGGAAAGGGTACCTCTGACACGTGCCCTTCATCCGCACGGCCATCCCCGGAGACTCGGCGTCAGCAGTACACTGACCCGTCCTGGTCTCCGCCTCCAAGAGGGAGACATGAAGCAGGCGCTGCTGGCACGGCCTTTCGTATAGGCCAGCGCTGTCAGCCATGAAGCAGCCCTGTCAACAGGTGCTGCTGGCGTGGCTCTCCCGTAGGCTAGCGCTGTGACAGATTCACCATCAGAAGTGCACTGACCCATCCTGGTCTCCCCCTCCAGCAGGGAGACCTTGAGCAACCCAGGCGTTGCCGACACCGCCTCTTGTAGAGGCCGGCGCTTTTTCACATGAAACAGCCCTGTCCTAGGCGCTGCTGGCACGGCTCTCCCATAGGCCGGTGCTTTTTCACATGAAACAGCCCTGTCCCAGGCGCTGCAGGCGCGGCTCTCCCGTAGGCCGGCGTTTTCACACATGAAGTAGCCCTGTCCCAGGCGCTGCTGGCGCGGCATGTCCCATAGGCCCGCGCTATTATAGTGGAGTCTCACTAATTTTGTAGTGTGGAGGGTTAAAAGTACAGCAGCATACATACAAATATACCCTTATTATCAGAGAGGAACACTTGCAGCCCGACACCCGAGTCCAAAGGGCTGAATGAATTCTCTCTCCCTCCAATTTCACTCCATGCCTGGGGGCCAACGTGTCTGTGAGCCGCTGACTGCACTGTCAGTGACTCTGGCGTTACTACCTTTTCTCCTCCACGACATCCCAGCAGGCTGGAAGCCACTGACTGCCTTGTCAGCGGCTGCTATCGTGAAACCCGAGCTTTGCCGGCTAACCGTTTCCCCGGTTGGAACCGGGGTTTCCCCACAGCCCATAGCCGGCTCACGCATTGGACTCCGCATAAATCCAGCAGGAAACCTCTGTGAAGAGAGGCTCCTGCTCGAAAAAGCAACCCTGGTAAGTAAAAGGCACTTACCTTCTAGGTTTGGACTTACCGCCGGCAGGAGCGATGCCCTGCTAGTCCAGTGCTTGCCAATGCGGCTGATGTAATGACGAGCATGCGCACTGGCGGGGCTTCTTCACAGAATCACTCACGTGACTCTGAAGTAATATTGTATACTGGATTGATGTCGACCAGCATAAAAAGAGGCCGGTAGGAGAAGAGAGGGAACCAGGTTCTGACCGACCACACCTTCAAGGTCGGCTGTGGGAGTCTCCCAGGGGTCAAAGGTGGACGGGCGAGGAGAGGACATCGGTTGCTGGTCGACCAAGGGAAGGTGATGGTCAGAGGCCCATAGCAGCCCAGGGCTTAGAAACATAGAAACATAAAAAATAGGTGCAGGACAAGGCCAATCGGTCCTTCGAGCCAGCACCGCCATTCATTGTGATCATGGCTGATCGTCCCCTATCAATAACCTATGCCTGCTTTCTCCCCATATCCCTTGACTCCACTAGCCACTAGAGCTCTATCTAACTATCTCTTAAATCCATCCAGTGACTTGGCCTCCACTGCCCTCTGTGGCAGGGAATTCCACAAATTCACAACTCTCTGGGTGAAAAAGTTTTTTCTCACCTCAGTCTTAAATGACCTCCCCTTTATTCTAAGACTGTGGCCCCTGGTTCTGGACTCGCCCAATATTGGGAACATTTTTCCTGCATCTAGCTTGCCAGTCCTTTTATAATTGTATATGTTTCTATAAGATACCCCATCATCCTTCTAAACTCCAGTGAATACAAGCCTAGTATTTTCAATCTTTCCTCATATGACAGTCCCGCCATCCCAGGGATCAATCTCGTGAACCTACGCTGCACTGCCTCAATCACAAGGATGTCCTCCCTCAAATTAGGAGACCAAAACTGTACACAATACTCCAGATGTGGTATCACCACAGCCCTATACAACTGCAGGAGAACCTCTTTACTCCTTTTTTTAATTCCTCTTGTTATGAAGGCCAACATTCCACTAGCTTTTTTCACTGCCTGCTGTACCTGTAAACCAACTTTCAGTGGCCGGTGTACAAGGACGCCCAGGTCTTGCTGCACCTCCCCCTTACCTAACCTAACCCCATTGAGTTAATAATCTTCCCCCTTGTTTTTGCCATCAAAGTGGATAACCGCACATTTATCTATATTATACTGCATCTGCCACACATCTGCCCACTCACTCAACCTGTCCAGGTCACCCTGCAACCTCCTAACATCCTCTTCACAGTTCACACTGCCACCCAGCTTTGTGTCATCTGCAAACTTGCTAGTGTTGCTCCTAATTCCCTCTTTAAAATCATTAATATATATGGTAAACAGTTGCGGCCCCAACACCAAGCCTTGTAGCACTCCACTCGCCACTGCCTGCCATTCTGAAAAGTACCTGTTCACTCCGACTCTTTGTTTCCGGTCTGCCAACCAATTTTCTATCCGTGTCAGCACCCTACCCCCAATACCATGTGCTCTAATTTTAGTCACCAGTCTCCCAAGCCGGATCTTATCAAAGGCTTTCTGAAAGTCTAGATACACTACATCCACTAGCACCCCTTCATCCATTTTAATTGTCACATCCTCAAAAAATTCCAGAAGATTAGTCTAGCATGATTTCCCTTTCATAAATCCATGTTGACTTGGACTAATCCTTTAACTGGTATCCAAATGCTCCATTATTACCTCTTTAATAATTGACCGGCATCTTTCCCATCACCAGTCAGGCCAACTGGTCTGTAATTCCCCGTTTTCTCTCTCGCTCCCTTCTTGAAAAGTGGGATAACATTAGCTATCCTCCAATCCACAGGAACTGATCCTGAATCTATTGAACATTGGAACATGATCACCAATGCGTCCACTATTTCTAGAGCAACCTCCCTGAGGACCCTGGTATGCAGACCATCAGGTCCAGGGGATTTATCACCCTTCAGTCCCATTAGCCCACCCAATGCTATTTCTCGCCTAATGAAAATTTCTTTCAGTTCCTCTACCCCCTTATATCCTCTATCCTCCAGTACATCTGGGATATTGTTTGTGTCTTCCATAGTGAAGACAAATCCAAAGCACCTATTGAACTCTTCTGCCATTTTTTTGTTGACCATAATAATTTCACCTGTGTCTGCCTTCAAGGGACCCACATTTGACTTTGCTACTCTTTTTCCCTTAACATATCTAAAGAAGCTTTTACTGTCCTTCTTTATATTCCTGGCCAGCTTCGCTTCGTACTACATCTTTTCAGCCTGTATTGCCCGTTTTGTTTCCTTCTGTTGTCCTATGAAAGTTTCCCAATCCTCTGACTTCCGGCTACTCTTTACTGTGTTATACATCTTTTCTTGTAGTTTTATTCTATCCCTAACTTCTCTTGTCAGCCACAGTTGCCTCCTACTCCCCTTAGAATCTTTCTTCCTATTTGGAACAAAATGATCCTGCGTCTTCCGGATTATGCCCAGAAATTCCTGCCATTGCTGTTCCACTGTCATTCCTGCTAGGATCCCTTTCCAGTCTACCTAGGCCAGCTCCCCTCTCTTGCTGTCATAGTCCCCTTTGTTCAACTGGATCACTGCCACTTCCGATTTAACCTTCTCCTTCTTAAATTGCAGATTAAAACTAATCATATTAGACTACCTCCAAGCGGTTCCTTTACCTCAAATTCTCTTATCATATCTGCTTCATTAGACAACACTAAATCCAGAATTGCCTTTTCTCTGGTCGGCTCCATTACAAGCTGCTCTAAGAATCCATCTCGGAGGCATTCTACAAACCCTCTTTCTTGGGGTCCTGAACCAACCTGATTTTCCCAGTCTAATGCCTGCATATTGAAATCCCCCATCACCAAAGTGGCATTACCTTTTAACTCCTGCTGCAACTTACACCCTACATCCGTGCTACTATTTGGGGGGTCTGTAGATAACACCAATTAGTGTCTTCTTGCCTGAATTGGGTATAGTTCAAAACAACTGGGGTGTGGAGAGGACAAACATGGCGCCACTTGCATGCGGCCTCAGTAGAGTAGAATTGCTGTGCAACTGCTAATCGGGGGTGGTACGGTGACACTCTACGGAAAGAAACAAATTTCATTGTGCGTTTGCACTTTGCACATGTGACAATAATGCACCATTTTATTTCGGAGTCACGTGTGTGACTTCATGAAGACCCCGCCAGCAGGCATGCGCGATATATCGTCGCACGCATTTGCTATCGTCAAGCTGGGGGGGGAGTGCGCTCTCTCCACGGCTCCTTCAAAAAGGCAGTCAAGGTAAGTACACTAACCTTTAGTTGGTTGCAGTATGGAAGGCAAAGGCAAAGGGAAAGGGAAAGGTAAACTTCCCAAGAGCCACGGGACGCCGACAGGCCAGTGGCCACTTTCCCCGGAGCTGCGAGAAACACCGGCAGCACCCATACAGCCGGGGGTGAAGGTGCGGCAGTTGTGCGCATCTGTGACACCAGCGCCCAACTTATCTCCAGAATGGATGTCCGCACTGGAGCAGGATATCCCAAATCCTGACTTCATTCCCCCTTTTCCCAGGACGAGGGGGAGCAAGGTACGTGGGTACATGCCTCGCACACTAACGGTAGCATCACCCCGTGTGGTCCAGGATTCACGTGGGCAAAGCCGGGTACCGACTGCGCTACAGGGAAGCCCCGCAGCCGCGACACGACCCATACAGCTAGCGGGGATATCTGTCGTACGGCAGGCCGGTAGAGCTACTGCTACGTCAAGCAGCCCCGCGGGAGCAGGTGCTGCCGACAAAATGCCGCATCAGGCTGGTGGCAGCAGTAGACGGTCGACCAGCTTAGCTCTGGCAGCTGCCGACCATGCATCTCCACGGAGATATATGGTCAGAAGTAGAGGTAAGCCTGCACGGACTATGGGGAGCCAGGTACCGGGGGCCGGTGCTGACATATCTCCCCTGCCTTCCTACCAGGCAGGTGGACTGCCACAGTCAGCTCGAAGGCTGACTAGCCGCATGTCCGTGCGGGAGTCGTATGGGCCTTAAGGAGCAGTTGCCCACGACGACCTACCACCCGACCCTAGTCTACACCTGATGGGGGTGTGGTCTGCTGGTGGAAGCCCCGGAGAAATTGCATAGCCTGGGGAAGTCCGCAGCGAGTAGCGGGGACGGTCGCAGTGCCCGGTTGTAGCTCTTGGTGGAGCAACTGGTCCAACGGGATATGGACCGGGATGAACAGCAGTCTCAGGCCTCCACAAGTCACACCAGGAGACCGCCTAGCATATCGTCTTCTCCAGCCATCCTTACCAGAAGCTGCCGAGATACTGACTTCGATGTCGCACCAGAGATGCCACAGGCCGTGGATCCAGTACTAGGTGCGCACCTGCTGGATGTCGTGGGAAAATTTGCCACGGCTACCCACACTGGGGAGCTGCTGCACCCCAAACTGGTGGGAAGCATTGCCCATCTGACCACTCACCAGCTTCTGGGTCAGGTAGTCACTGACACCATGGACAAATTCAAACCGCCCGACAACTGCATCAATTTAAGTGTGCTCACGGTGAATGCTCAAATTTGGGGGAATTTGAGTACTACCTCCTAGATGCAGGATGTCCGCCTACAGCGCAACCTCAAACTCCTATCGACGGGCATTACAGCATTTGCCAGGACCCTAGATGGGGATAATGTGACCAGCGAGCAGCAGGATGCCCTGGCACTTCTCTGCAATGCGCAGTTCAAAATTAACTGCCTTCGTATGAGTTCCATCCGGCCGACACTCAACCCAAAATTTGCAGGGTTGTGCCGTACCTCCACCACTCCGCCATCTCATCAGCTTTTCGGGGAAGATCTGGGGAAAAAGGTCAAAGACATGGACGAGGAGGCCTTATGAAACCACCACCGGCTAAAGTTTACCCATACCAACGACAACAGCCGTATCCTACCTGGAAACCACGCCAGCCAGATAGACCATCAAGGACCTATCCACCTCCACTTCCTCAACAACAGCGGCCTTTTTTAGGACAAGGCCTGCAGAGGCCCGCATGGAAGATGCGGCCACAACCACGACCAGCTACACCACGTCCCTCCACAACGCCATACACCAAGAACCGCCGTTGACCATGGAGGTAAGGGGGTCTGCTTCATCTCAGGGCTTAGCAATTGTAACCTCACAAGTAGGAGGACGGCTGCGGGCATTTCATGCTGCTTGGGATGCAATAACCACAGACACATTTATTCTACAAAGTGTTCACAGTTATGTCATTAAATTTATTGATGGTAAACTCCCCCCTATACAGCATGAACCTCAGCGCACATTTATGCTCTCTCAAAATGAGATGAAGGAGGGACATGCTGAAATCTTACGGCTGGCAGCCATAGGGGTGATCGGTAGAACGACACACGAACCCCTTGAGTTTGTCTCTAAACATATTTTCAAAAACCGAAAAAGATGGGGGGTGTCGGATTATTCTAGACCTCACCCGTTGAACACTTTTGTACAATATACCCATTTCAAAATGAAAACCTTTGAAACAGCTAAGCAGTTGCTTTACCTGGGGTACTTTATGGCTTGCATCCATTTAAAAGATGCGTCCTATACAGTTCGCATCATAGCATCTCACAGGAAGTTCCTATAATTTGTCTGGAAGGGACAGTTATGGCAATACAATGCCTTACCCACTGGATTAAGCACTGTCCCGGACTATTTACCAAATTAGTAAAACCAGTATTGGCACTCTTCCACAACATATCGTCATGGCATATTTGGACGATATCCTTATCATGGGACAAACCCTCCAATTTGCAACGCTGGCAGTTCCAGCGCCCAAATCTTCATTCGAGACATTAGGGTTTGTGACCCATCCAGACAAATCTAAACTAAACACCTCTCAAGTTATGGACTACCTGGGTTTCACCATTGACACAAACCTAATGATCAGTTGTGGTGGCAGATGGGACCCACACGAGTCTACCCTCCTCCAGACACAAGGGATAAACTATCTGGAGATGTTAGGGGCTTTCCATGGACTGCAGGCTTACTGCACTACCTCACAGCATTTACATGTCCGTCTACAAATAGATATCATGATGGTGGTGGTTTATATAAATCATTTGGGTGGTATCAGGTCATTATCTTGTGACAAATTGGCAAACACAATCTGGCACTGGTGCATTGAGAGAAATATTTGGATCACAGCGAACTATTTACCAGGGAAGCTCAATACAGTGGCAGACACCAGTTCACGAGTGTTCAATGATAACATCGAGTGGATGTTGAACCCCAAAATTTTTGCTGAAATTATATCTAACTTTGGCACACCAGATACTAACCCCATTACGGGGGAAGGTCACCCGTGCCATGGTCACCTAAACATTTTGGCCTGCAGGTTCTAAAGAGGCCGCTTATCAAGGTCGGCATATCACCCAGAGCCATGGACTTCATCTCAGCGTCGTGCAGAGCGTCAAACAGGAGGCAGTACCTCACCCAGGTCAGGAAGTGGGAGGCATTCTGCTCCCGTACCAACACGACCTACTACTCGGCTATGATCCCTGATGTCCTGGAATTCCACTGTAGCTGAGGCCCTCATTCATTACGATGAGGGCCTCAGCTACAGTGCCATCAACAGCGCCAGGAGTGCACTGTCCTCATACCTCGACATAGGTATAGGCTCAAACCACCTGGTGTCAAAATTCATGAGGGGAGTGTACAACACCAACCCTCCATGACCCAGATACAACTTCACCTGGGACATAGGGATAGTACTGACCCTAGTGAGGAGCTGGTCTCCTATGCAAGAGTTACCACTTAAAAAGATCACCCTCAAAGTGGTGATGCTGATGGCCCTGACTACAGCCCAATGAGTCCAGGCATTGCAGAAGCTGCGGCTGGATGGCATGGTCTCCACCCCTGCTAAGGTGATTTTCTTTGTAGAGGACCTACTGAAGCAGCACAGACCTGGGGCTCATGGGCTGCAGTTGGAATTTCGGGCATACCCCACTGATGCCACCCTCTGCATAGCCACCCACCTCCACCACTACATCAGAATGACGCAAACCATCCGGAAGACGGAGCAGGGGCTCCTCATCAGCCACAAACCTCCACATCACCGGGTGACTGTGCAGACTATCACAAGGTGGCTCAGGGCGGTGTTGGGTGCAGCAGGAGTCGATACTAACATTTTTAAATCTCACTCTACCAGGGCTGCATCCACATCAGCGGTGAGGGTCATGGAGGTGCCTATGGACCACATCCTCGCCACCGCGGGCTGGGCCAGTGAAGCAACCTTCCAATGGTTCTACAACAAACCACTGGTCACCCCCGCAACGTTCGCGGAAGCCGTGCTGGGAGCCGCTCCATGAATGTTTGTCCCCGAGTTAGGGGTTTTTGCTTTATTATTATTTGTGTTAATAAATATGCATTATTTTTCAGCCTGTTCAGTCTGCAATGCATTAACAACCTTCCTCCATCAGTATTGCGGCAGTGTGATGGCATGGACGTTGTCCAGGGCATAAAATCACAGAGCTTTGAAATCTTCACGAAGTCACTCACGTGACTCCGAAATAAAATAGTAAGATTAAACGAGAACTTACCAAGTTGGAAGGTTGATCTTTATTTTATGAGGAGTTGTGGTGAGGGATTTCGTGCCCTCCGCTCCCAACCCTCTATCATAAGGCTAATTTATATGTTCTATGTCATTAATATTACTATCTCCAGTCATGGAGCGTTCTGTGATTCCACACCGCTGCTTTGAAGAATGTCGCGCATGCCTGCTGGCGATGTCTTCACGAAATCCCTCACTGCAACTCCTCATAAAATAAAGATCAACCTTCGAACTTGGTAAGTTCTCGTTTAATCTTACTATTAAACCACTGCTTGATCCATAAAGAAAGCAAGGTGCCATCATGTCATAAGCACAGAGACACACAACAAAATTAGGAGATCGTGGCTGACTGAGGGTGGCACGGTGGCGCAGCAGTAGAGTTGCTGCATTGCAGTGCTTGCAGCGGCAGAGACCCGGGTTCGATCCTGACTACGGTTGCTGTCTGTACGGAGTTTGTATATTCTCCCCATGACCGCGCGAATTTTCTCTGAGATGTTTGGTTTTCTCCCACACTCCAAAGATGTATAGGTATGTAGCTAAATTGGTTTTGTAAACGTAAAAATTGTCCCTAGTGTGTGTAGGATAGAGTTAGTATGCGGGGATCGCTGGTGAGTGCGGACTCGGTAGGCTGAAGGGCCTGTTTCTGCGCTGTATCTCTAAAATAAACTAAAATCTATCATCCTGTCCCTGACATACTGTAGGGACAAAAATGGTATTTCATAGATGTTGATCATACTCCAAGTTCCTATTCATCAGAAGGTTGAAAGACTTTTAAACCACAATAGCAGTTTGTAGAACCAGTTTCATGACAAACTGCTGAGTGGTAAAGGAATACCTTTGATCTCAAAAGAATCTAGAGAGCTTGCCTAAAGATCCAAGTTCACTTGTTTTAGATTAGATTAGAGATACAGCGTGGAAACAGGTCCTTTGGCACACTGAATCCGCACTGAGCAGCGATCCCCGCACATTAACACAAGCCTATACACACTAGGGACAATTTACCCTTATACCAAGTATAGCAACGCAAGCCAATTAACCTACAAACTGGTATGTCTTTGGACTGTGGGTGGAAATCAAAGATCTTGGAGAAAATGGGGAGAATGTTTGTAAAGACAACACCCGTAGTCGGGGTCGAACCCGGGTCTCTGGCGCTGCAAGTGTTGTAAGGCAGCAACTCTATTGCTGCACCATGGTGCCACCACCATATAACCTTATCTTTGTGCAATATGATAAGATTTTAGAGGCATGTCCAAGCTGTCAAGCAAATTCATTACAAATGCACAGAAACAAACCAAAATCCACACTTATTGTCAATCAGGGCTATATTTCTTAAGACTGGCATGAGCTACTGAATGACGGAGGGTACAACACCGTCAATGGAAATATATCCTCCACTGATCAAGAAGAAGTAGGATGATGAGTTTTATACAAGAACAAGGAACTCATTCTTATTAAAAGCATGCCAAGTAAATACCCAGGTTGCGGAGAGGCAAGCAGTCCAAGCATAGAAATACCAAAACAATAAATGTACAAGCTGCAAATCTGAAATAACAACAGATAATGCTAATAATCCACAAAAGGTCAGGCAGCATCTGCAAAGAGAGTGTAAATGATTCAAGTTACCTTTCCTCAGCGCAGGAATGTATTCAATAGGAAACAAGCTTTATGTTGCATAAGATGTAGAATGTAGTAGTGAGAACATAGAACATAATACAGTGGCACACAGTAAAGTTGCTGCCTTACAGCACTAGAGACCCGGGTTTGATCCTGACTACAGGTGCTGGATGTATGGAGTTTGTACATTCCAACTTTGACCACGTAGGGTTCTCCAGTTTCCTCCCGCAGTCCAAAGACATACAGGTTTGTAGGTTAATTGGCTTCAGTGAAATTGTAAATTGTCCCTAGTGTGTAGAATAGTGCAAGTTTGCAGGGTGATCACTGGTAGGCATGGACTCAGTGAGCCAAAGGCTGTTTTTGCACTGTATATCTAAAGTCTAAAGTCTAAAGACTAACAGTGCAGCATAGGAGCAAGCCCTGTGGCCATATTTGTCTATGTGGACATAATGCCAAATTCAATCTGCCACAGGCAATGATGGTCCAATTCTACACGGCCATCGTAGAGTCTGTTTTCACCTTCTCCATCATGGTCTGGTTTGGCTCAGCCACCAAGCACGACACCTGGAGGCTGCAGCAAATCATCAGATCAGCAGTGAAGATTATTGGCTGCAACCTTCCCTACATTGATGAACTGTACACTGCAAGGGCCAGGAAGTGAGCAGGCAAGATCATCTCTGACCCCTCTCACCCTGGCCACAAACTCTTTGAATCCCTCTGGAAGGCGACTCCGGACTGTCAAAGCTGCCATAGCCAGACATAAAAACATTTTCTATTCACGAGTAGTTGCTCCACTCAACAGCCAAAAATCTGTTGCCTCCCTTTGATCTGATATTTTGTTGGTTCACATGCTTGATCAATGGTATGTTATCATTAATGTTTTATTATTATTAATGTTTAGTGTTTTCTGAGTCATTCGTAACTGTCACTGTATGTCATGTTGTTACTTGTGGGCAGAGCACCAAGGCAAATTCCTTGTATGTGAATACTTGGCCAATAAACATACTTACTTACTTACTTACTTACTTACTTACTAAACTAATCCCTTGACATGATATGTAGGAAGAGGTGGAGTAGGCTGGGTTTCTATTCCTTGGAGCACAGGAAGATGGGGGGTGATATTATAGAGGTGTACAAAATCATGAGAGGAATAGATCAGGTAGATGCACAGAGTCTCTTGCCCAGAATCTAGGACCAGAGGACATAGGTTCAAAGTGAAGGGGAAAATATTTAATAGGAATCTGAGGGGTAACTTTTCACACAAAGGGTGGTGGGTGTATGGAACAAGTTTCCAGATGACATAATTGAGGCTGGGACTATTGCAACTTTTAAGAAACAGTTAGACAGGTACATGGGTAGGAGTGGTTTGGAGGGAAATGGACCAAGCGCAGGCAGGTGGGACTAGTGTAATTGGGACATGTTGGCCGGTGTGGTCAAGTTGGGCTGAAGGGTCTGTTTCCACATTGTATCACTTTATGACTCTATATCGCCCAGTCCCTGGCCTTTTAAATGCTACTATTGAATATTTAGACTAGCATTTGATTCACCAAGACAAAGAGGTTGTGAACCTAGTGCTGGTAAATGAAATACATTTAGATGAGTGCTTAAATATCAGCATGGCCAAAGTGGGCCAAAGGGTTTGTTTTTGTGTTGTAGGATTCTGTGACTGTTCAAAACTTTAAATGACTTTAGACTTTAGACTTCGAATTATAGTGTAGAAAAAGGCCCTTAAGCCCATCGAGTCTGTGCGGGCCAGCAATCACTCCATCCATCATCATACAGGCTAGGGGCAATTTACAGAAGCCAATTAACCTACAAATCTGTAAATATTTAGAGTGTGGGAGGAACTGAAAAAAAACCCACACAGTCACAGGGAGAACGTACAGATGGCACCCATAGTAAGGATTGAACCCGGGTCTCTGGCACTGTAAGGCAGAAAATCAACCTCTGCACCACTGTGCTGCAGCAAAGTGCAAGTGATTTTAATTATTTTGATTTATTTATAAATAACATCATATCACAGATATGTTTGTTTAAATTCCAGCATTTGCCTTTCTTTCACACTGCTGTTAAAAATCTCCATTTGAAAGGTGCCACAGGATTCACAAACAAGTTCTCTGTTCTCCATGCTGGGGTATCTCAACAAGGCTATGCCTCATTCTTGGATGCCATATTACATCTAATGAGGGATAGCAATGAGAGAATTGCCCACAGGAATCTCTTGGCAAGGTCTGCACTTCTGTGTTAAGATACACATCTGGAAAAGTCTTGTCCTGGCTGGTTTATGTGGATAAGTTCATAATTTTCAAAATTTGTACTTTATAAGAACAGAATTAGCCCATTGGGCCCATCGAGTCCACTTCGCCATTCAATCATGGCTGATTTATCTTTCCCTCACACCCCCATTCTCCTTCTCCCCTTCTTCCCATAATCTCTGACACCCCTACTAATCAATAATCTGTCAATCTCCATTAATATATTGACTGATTTAGCCACCACAGCCCTCAATGCAACAAATTCCACAGATTCACCACCCTCCGATTAAAGAAATTCCTTCTCATCTTCTATCTAACGTTGGCGCTATAAGTATCATAGTGCCATATAAAGACTCTGACACTTCCCATCAGAGTTGTGGCTGTTACTTCATTTATTTCTGTGCTATCAATTGGAATTACTTTGGTTTAAAAGATAATGCTTCTTGGGACAAATTAAACACTAGCTTGGTGTTTAGCTTATTATTGCCACATGTACTGTGCTACAGTGTAATGCTTTTATTTACATGCTATCCTATCAAAGTAAAGACTATATATGGATAAAATCAATCACAGTGTACAGGTAAGGATAGAGCCTTCTATGTCTTGGTGTATCAAATCCTAATATAAATATTCAGTAATAGCATTTAGGAGGCCTTTAACTACTCATGAATATGCAAGGCCTGAGGCGATATGGATCATGTCCTGTACATCATTTGATGCAAGATATAACATTGAGGTCTAATAAAGTCCAATTAAAGATAGTTCAAAGTTCACCAGTGAGGAGATGGGAGTTCAGGACTGTATTCTAGTTGATGGGAGGGCTGTTCAGTTGTCTGGTAACAGCTGAGAGGACATTGTTTCCGATTCTGGAGCCTGGAGGCCTCAAACTTCTGTACCTCTTGCCTGAATTCAGAGGGGAGAAGAGGGAGTATCCAGGATGAAACTGGTCCCTGGTTATGCTGATGGCCTTGCTGAGGCAGTATGAAGGGTAAATTGAATCAATGGAGGTTGGTGTGTGTGATGAAAAGAGACATGAAATGCTGGAGTAACTCAGCGGGTCAGGCAGCATATCTGGAGGAAGGGAAACCCTTCTTCAGATTGTTACTCCAGCATTTTGTTTTGATGCTGCTCGACCCGCTGAGTTACTCCAGCATTTTGTGTCGATCAGTGTCTATATAAACCAGCATCCGCAGTTCCTTCCTATCCATGGTTTGTGTGATGGTACGGGCTGCGTCCACAACTCTCTGCATTGCAAATGCTAACTATAGCCATAAGGTGAAGCAAAAACCACTTCACAGATGTATTAATGCTGTAGCAGTGGATACATCTCTTCTAGGCAGAGATCCAGTGGGATATAACTTGTGCTGGGATACTTACAATCTGCCTGTTCCTCCACCCTGACTCATTTTCTTGGCTTAAGTATAATGCATGATGTATCTTTGGCAGAATTTCAGACGTTATGAAGAACAGCTGGCCAAACCAAATCCCTGTACACCACTTAAGGGGATAAGAAAACTGCAAGTTCTGCATCAAAGCTCCAAACTGAGGAATTGGTCAAGGCCTTCAGGAGTTAAATGCACAAGAAGATTAAGAAGAAAATAAATGTCTCCATTTGATCATCCAGGGGTAAATAGACCAGTACCCCTTATATTCTAATTCCAGACTCTCTTCTGAACTCAAACCTGCTAATCTGTATAAGCTCAAATGGCCAAGAATCTCAACTTAGCACAGCATCCATTTTATAGTTCAACACGCCACACATGCAAATATTCTATTCCCTTTAACTTTAAATGCAACACGTTCAGGTACTATCGCAATATTTAAGAAACATTTAGACAGGTACATGGATAGGACAGTTTTAAAAGGATATGGGCCAAACACAGGTAGGTAGGACTAATGTAGATGGGACATATTGGTCAGTGTGGGCAAATTGGGCCACAGGGCCTGTTTCCTCACTGTAACACTCTAGGACTCTGTGACTGTGACATTTATGTTGAAATGGAAACATTGAATGCAGGTCAGACCATATGATATTATTGCGCACCTTCCTATAGTCATAGAGTCATACAGAGTGGAAACAGAGATCGGCCCATCTTGCCCACACCAACCAACATGCTCTATCTACACTAGTCCCACCTGCCTGGACTTGGCCCATATCCCTCTAAATCTATCCTTCCATGTAGTTGTCCAAATATCTCTTAAATATCATGAACGTACATGCCTCAACTTCCTCCTCTGGTAGCTCATACCATACCACCCTTTGTGTAAAAAAGTTACCCCTCAGGTCCCTATTAAACCATTCTCCAATAGGTATCTTGGGTAAAACAATTTTAAAAAGAAACCTCCCTAGCCTATTCAGATGAACATAAAAGATTCCACATCAACAATCAAAGAGCAAGGATTTGGACTAGCCAGCTGTTCTTCACAATGTCTGAAATCCGACCTTTATATCATCATGCATAATGCGTAAGTCAAGAAAATTAGTCTTATCCCATTGAAACTTTGCATGGAAGATATATTCACTTGTATAAATGTTATACTTTTGTGAAGTGAAAAATGTATTTACTCAACCAACATTGCAAGAATAAGAGCAATAAAATGGTTGACTCCTAGTTTAAAGTTTGTGAAACTTCGTATTTTACTTCGGAGTTCCGTGAAGAAGCCTCCAGCCCACATGCAAGTCATTACGTCTGACGCATGGCGCAACGACTGGCTGGCAGGCGCGTTGGTCCTCCAACGGTATGTTTTAAAACCCTCAGGTAAGTGTTTGAAACATAGTCTGAGGTTGTTTTCTTGGGTCGATAATTCTTGTTATAGGAACAAGTATGAGCCGATGAAGAAAATGTCTAAGGTGAAGTCCAGCCGGCCACCGGGAAAGCAGCTACGGAAGACCGCGGGAGTACGGGTAGCGGGTGGCCATCTATCTCACCTACCGAGTCCCTGGCGCATGGCCAGTGACTTCAGACTTGGTGCTGCTTGAGAGCGCCCTGGCTACTCCGTTGGGACAGAAAGCCACAAAGAAGTCTGTAAGGCCCGTTGACTCGGACGAGTCGGGGCAGGAGGGTTCCCCTCCTACAATGGATAGTGCCTTCGGACGTATGTCCAGGATGGAGCTCCTGATGGAATGGATGCTCCATCATGATATGCTCCAACAAGAGGAGTTATATCCGCGCGGGTCTCTTCGGGGGCCCGCGGCAGCGGCACCTGTTTCAGGTCTGCATTATGTCTCCCTCTCGGAGGAGGAGAGCATTCGGGGTCAGTTTTGTACTGACTCCGAGTTTGGAGGTATAGCCGGGCAGCATACTTCAAGGCACGAAGGGCGCGAACCAGAGGTGCCAGTTACGGCATCAAAATTTGCAATCCCGACTGAAACAGGGGAACTGCTGGATGATGATGACGGCCACCTGGCCTCATACCAGCTCCAAGAACACACAATGGAAGAAACTCCAGGAAATATGAAACATCTGCTAACTGTCTCGCTGAAAATGCCGACTGTTAACCACGCCATCTGGGGTCACATGGGTGTAGGTATCAGAGCCCAGGAGGTGAGGTTCCAGAAGATACTGAAGTTGCTCGCCTCAGGCATCACAGCTTTCGCCAGGGCAGTGGATGGAGGGCCCCTGTCTGAGGTGCAGCAGGATGCCCAGGCCCTAATGTGCAATGCACATTTTGAAATAAACTGCCTAAGAAAAAGTGCCATCCGTCCTACCCTGAACCCCAAGTTCGCGGCACTGTGCAAATCCAG
This sequence comes from Okamejei kenojei, assembly GCA_035221665.1. Classification (NCBI taxonomy): domain Eukaryota; kingdom Metazoa; phylum Chordata; class Chondrichthyes; order Rajiformes; family Rajidae; genus Okamejei; species Okamejei kenojei. Next base: position 52,694,577 of record CM069141.1, read on the forward strand.
GAATGTACAACCATCAAATCTTTTGTTCGGTGAAGATCTGTCAAAGCGGGTCAGGGAGCTGGATGACGAGGAAAAACGGTCGGACTCATGACGAGCAAAACTTCGGCGGCAGCACCCCTACAAATGGTTCGCTGAAACTGGTTCAGGCCAAGGCCCAAGCCGGCCCTTGCCAAACATGCACAGTTGGCGCACTCCAACAGTCTTACCCCATAAACCTCGGGGGCAGAAATATCCACCAGTAACCATGGAGGTAGGTGGGTCTGGTTCTTTTCGGAACATATCATGTATGGATCAGTTTCAAGTTGGTGGGAGATTACACTTGTTTTTGAATGAATGGTGTTGGATAACATTAGATTTTACTTCAGAGTCACGTGAGTGACTTCGTGAAGACCCCACCAGCACACATGCGTGACATATCGTCGACCGCATGCGAAGCGACAGGCAGGGAGGAGGGTCGTTCTTCTACAGCAACTGACCAGCAGGTAAGGAACAACTAACCTGAGGTCAATTTTTTCTCACGCAGGGACTCTGTGCAACAGAGTACCCCACCAACGGGCCGCTTCAAGACTGACTGCGGGCCGCGGGATGCGGGCAATCAGCGGTGGCAGCAACAGACCGGAGTCGGGCAGCCCGACTCAACACCCCAGCCCGCGGGCTGACGGCAACACTACCCGGAAGTCGGGAAAGCCCGTGAACCAGGTGAGTCCGGGTATGGAGACTGCCATTCGCGGGTAGCGAAGGCAGAGCAGAAGCTCCGACTCAACGCCGCAGGCCGCAGGAATACCGCGGACTGACGGCAACGCTACCCGGTAGAGGTAGCGAAGACAGAGCCGGGACCCCGACTCACTACATAGGTGGAGGCTTGCCGTTAGCGGGAGTATATATTCCCACATGAGAGTCTGGTCACCATGGGAGCTGGGGGGGGGGGGGGGGGGGACATGAGAGTCTGGTCACCATGGGAGCTGGGGGGGGGGGGGGGGGGGGGGGGGGGGAGTGTGCTCCTCCACTGGCAGTTTCAAAAAGGCCTCAGGTAAGTTATACTAATCTTGAGTTGCTTAGCTTCTGTAGTAGACTTTGCTTACAGAAACGATGGATGGAGACCAGAATGAAGGCATCGAAGCATGCCTCCAAGGTCCACGGGACTTCGGATGGGAGTCAGCAGCCACTATCCTCGGAGCTGCCCGGAACACCGGCAGCACCCGCTCCACAGGCCGGGATAAGAACGCGGAAATCGGGGAGCCCTGCGCAGCCAGGACCCGACTCTCCACCACGGCTGGCTATGGAACCACATGGTGATAGGAGCACCGCGTGGGAGCAGGGTAGGCAAGACCCTGACTCCCTACCGCTATTGCCCAAACATCACCGGGCCAGCGGAAAACAGGTGCCTCGTTCAACGGCACGTTCTGTTTCCCCTCTGTTACAGGTCTCCAGAGGGCAGACCAGGGGAGAAATCTGCACCGAGGTCGAGAAGCCCCGCTGCAGCGGCCGGCATCGACATGCCACCGGAGAAGTCTGCCAGATCGCGGACCGGTGACGTACCTGCTGGGAAGTCGGGGAGCCCCGCAGGAGCAGAATGTACCGGCTCACCACCGGGGCAGGCTGCCAGAGTGCAGGCCAGTGGCAGTGTATTTCAGTCGTGTAGCCCCTCTGGGGCGGCTGGCAGCGACTATGTGCCGTCTCAATCCCCTATAACCGGGACTGGCGATAAGCCCGCGCGGATGTCGGGGAGCCCCGCTGCGGCGGCCGGCACCGACTCGTCTCCGCTTCTGTCATCCAGACAGGCAGACCGCTCCAGTCCAGAAGAAGGCGGACTAGCGGCATGCCCGCGCGGGAGTCATGAGCCCCGCAGGAGCGGCAGGCAGCGACTACCTGTCAACATACCCTAGACATCACCACGACGAGGTGCGGTCCGTTGGCAGAATCCACAGTAGTTCTGGAGAACCTGGGGGAAGTCGACTTGTCGTCCGCATGGCTCGTATGGAGCAAATGGTCGAGCAGCTGCTCGAACGGGACCTTCTCCATCAAGAGCGTGTGTCCCTAGGATCTAGGAGACACACAGCAGACCCAGCAAATATCTCTCCCTTATCAAAAGGGAGTGCCAAAAGTCAACTGTTAGGTGACTTTGAAGAGGGGATGGCGCAAGAACCGATGTTGCCAGAGATGTCTGATGGAACTACTGGAAGGAGTGTCAAAATTCGCCCAATCAGGCGTGGAAGATGCGTCAACCCCACATCCCAGCAACACAATGAACACAAAAGCCCAGAGCATCAAGCCTGCCGGTAACCATGGAGGTAAGGGGGTCTGGTTCTCTTGGGAGTGCTGCATGTATAACTTCACAAGTAGAAGGGAGGTTGCGTACATTCTGGGATGCATGGGGTTTTGATTGTCACTATCCCAGGGAACAAGCAACAGACATAATAGATGCATGTAACAGCCTTGCTTGCGCCAGGAAACCGACTATTAGACATGCTGCTAAGGTGATTGGGAAGCTTGTAGCTATATTCCAGCTGCACAATTTGGGCGTTACACTATCAAAGCTTGCAAAGAGCAAAATCACAGCATTAGAAGCGAATGCTGGACATTTTGACAGGCCTATGCAGCTGCCAAACAAGGCAAAATTGAGCTACAATGATGGATTAGCCAGATAAGTGATTGTTTAATCCCATCATTATATCAAACCCATCAGTCATGTTACAAACCGACGCAAGCACCCAGGGCTGGGGAGTTACCGACACCACTTCCAGTTGAGGCGGCAGATGGTATTTTCACGAGTCTACTTTTCTTCAATCACAAGGTAAACCATTTGGAAATACTGGGAGCATGTCACGGGCTGCGGGCTTATTGCACTAATCTGCATCATACGCATGTCCATTTTCAAATAAATAATACCACTGAGGTGGCGTATTTAAACCATATGGGTGGTATCGTCAATATCTTGTGATGAATTGGCAAATTTAATTTGGCTCTGGTGTATTGAAAGAAATATTTGGATATCAGCTACGTACCTTTCGGGTAAGCTCAATACAGTGGCAGACACCAGGTCTTAATGTATTAATAACGACATTGAGTGGATGTTGAATCCCCAAATATTTGCTAAAATTCTAGCCAAATATGGAACACCAGATATCAACCTTTTTTTTATTGCATCCAGGTTGAACCATCAGATACCAACATATGTCTCTTGGGAACCAGGTCCTGGGGCAGTGGCGATGGACGCGTTCTCGCTACATTGGGGGAAATGGGGTTTCTATGCTTTTCCCCCATTCTGCCTCATTAGTCGGGTATTGCAGGAAAATCAACTTGATGATGTAAGATTCTGCAACAGGTATGCTGATAATACTCGACTGGCCTACGCAACCATGGTACCCGGTGGTCCACAATATGATAAAAGAACCATGGCCACAGGTACCAAATGCCCGAATTTGGTGATCAATCCCATAACAGGGGAAAATCATCCATGCCATGGTCATCTGAACCTGTTGGCTTGCAGGTTCTGAAGAGGCCACTACTGAAATTCGGGCTGTCATCGAAACCATGGACATCATAACAGCATCGTGCAGAGCACCTACAACTCTGCTACAATCTCCAATGTGCTGGAATTCCTCGCGGGCCTTCATTATGATGAGGCCCTCAGTTACAGTGCCATAACAGTGCCAGGAGAACACTGTCATCCTATCTCAACATTGTAGTGGGATCTCACCAGCTGGTATCCAATCTATGAGGGGTGTATTCAATTCCAACCCTCCCCGACCACGATATAATTTACCTGGGATATAGGGGTGTTGACCCTACTCAGGAGCTGGCCGCCTAGGACGGATTAACCACTCGACTAACTCACCTTCAAAGTGGTGATGTTAATGGCACTGACCACAGCACAATGGGTCCAGACTCTACAGAAACTAAAACTGGATAGAATGGACTCAATCCCCAATAAAGTGACTTTCTTTATAGATGAGTTGCTTAAACAACACTGACCTGGGACTACAGGACTGAAAATGGAATTCCTAGCATACCTTGTTGATGTAAGACTCTGTATAGCCACCTACATCCGACATTATATTAATGTCACACACACCATCAGGAATATAGAGATGGGTCTGTTTATCAGCCATGAAAACCAACATCACAGGGTGACGGTGCAAACTATCTCCAGGTGGTTCAGGGTGGTATTCGGTGCAGCAGGTAAGACACTAACATTTTTAAATCTCATTCTACCAGGGCTGCATCCACATCAGTGGCGAGGACCATGGACCATGGATCAGGTCCTCGCAATAGGCCAGTGAAGCTACATTTCAGCGTTTTTATAACAAAATCGTGGCCGCTGTTCCCTAAACGTTTGTCCCTGAGTTCAGAGGTTTATTGTTTGTATTAACAAATATGTTATTATTTTTCAGCTTGTTCAAGTCTGAAATACGTTAACATACTTCCTCCATCAGGAATTACGGCAGTGTGTGAGCATGGACGTGGTCCAGGGCATGGAATCACAGAGCTTTGAAATCTTCACAAAGTCACTTACGTGTCTCCGAAGTAAAATAGTAAGATTAAATGAGAACTTACCAGTTTGAAGTTTGATCTTTATTTTATGAGGAGTTACGATGAGGGATTTCGTGCCCTCCGCTCCCAACCCTCTATCATAAGGTCAACTGGTATTAGAGTCTCTTAAATCTTACTATAGAAACATAGAAACATAGAAATTAGGTGCAGGAGTAGGCCATTCAGCCCTTCGAGCCTGCACCGCCATTCAATATGATCATGGCTGATCATCCAACTCAGTATCCCGTACCTGCCTTCTCTCCATACCCTCTGATCCCCTTAGCCACAAGGGCCACATCCAACTCACTCTTAAATATAGCCAATGAACTGGCCTCAACTACCCTCTGTGGCAGAGAGTTCCAGAGACTCACCACTCTCTGTGTGGAAAAAAGTTCTTTCTCATCTCGGTCTTAAAGGATTTCCCCCTTATCCTTAAGCTGTGACCCCTTGTCCTGGGACTTCCCCAACATCGGGAACAATCTTTCCTGCATCTAGCCTGTCCAACCCCTTAAGAATTTTGTTAAGTTTCTATAAGATCCCCTCTTAATCTCCTAAATTCCAGAGAGTATTAAACCGAGTCTATCCAGTCTTTCTTCATAATGGACAGTCCTGACATCCCAGGAATCAGTCTGGTGAACCTTCTCTGCACTCCCTCTATGGCAATAATGTCCTTTCCTCAGATTTGGAGACCAAAAACTGCACGCAATTACTCCAGGTGTGGTCTCACCAAGACCCTGTACAACTGAAGTAGAACCTCCCTGCTCCTGTACTCAAATCCTTTTGCTATGAAAGCTAACATACCATTCGCTTTTTTCACTGCCTGCTGCACCTGCATACCTACTTTCAATGACTGGTGTACCATGACACCCAGGTCTCGCTGCATCTCCCCTTTTCCTAATCGGCCACCATTTAAATAATAGTACTGCTTTCCTGTTTTTGCCACCAAAGTGGATAACCTCACATTTATCCACATTATACTGCATCTGCCAAACATTTGCCCACTCACTCAGCCTATCCAAGTCACCTTGCAGTCTCCTAGCATCCTCCTCACAGCGAACACTGCCCCCCAGCTTAGTGTCATCCGCAAACTTGGAGACATTGCCTTCAATTCCCTCATCCAGATCATTAATATATATTGTAAATAGCTGGGGTCCCAGCACTGAGCCCTGCGGTACCCACTAGTTACTGCCTGCCATTGTGGAAAAGGACCCGTTTACTCCTACTCTTTGCTTCCTGTTTGCCAGCCAGTTCTCTATCCACATCAATACTGAACCCCTAATACCGTATGCTTTAAGTTTTTTATACTAATCTCTTATGTGGGACCCTTGTCGAAAAGCCTTCTGGAAGTCCAGATATACCACATCCACTGGTTCTCCCTTATCCACGCTACTAGTTACATCCTCGAAAAATTCCACAAGATTCGTCAGACATGATTTACCTTTTGTAAATCCATGCTGACTTTGTCCAATGATTCACCACTTTCCAAATGTGCTGCTATCCCATCTTTAATAACTGACTCTAGCAGTTTCCCCCACTACCGATGTTAGACTAACTGGTCTGTAATTCCCCGTTTTTCTCTCCTCCCTCCCTTCTTTAAAAGAGGGGTTACATTTGCTACCCGCCAATCCTCAGGAACTACTCCAGAATCTAAAGAATTTTGAAAGATTATCACTATTGCATCCACTATTTCCTGAGCTACTTCCTTAAGTACTCTGGGATGCAGCCTATCTGGCCCTGGGGATTTATCGGACCTTTAATCTATCAATTTTACCCAACACCACTTCCCGACTGACCTGGATTTTCACTCAATTCCTCCTTTGACCCACAGTCCCCTGCTATTTCAGGCAGATTATTTATGTCTTCCTTAGTGAAGACGGAACCAAAGTAGTTATTCAATTGGTCCGCCATATCCTTGTTCCCATGATTCAACTCACCCGTTTCTGACTGCAAGGGACCTACATTTGTTTTAAACTAACCTCTTTTCTTCACATATCTATAAAAACTTTTGCAGTCAGTTTTTATGTTCCCTGCCAGTTTTCTTTCATAATCTATTTTTCCTTTCCTAATTAAGCCCTTTGTCCTCCTCTGCTGGTCTCTGAATTTCTCCCAGTCCTCTGGTATGCTGCTTTTTCTGGTACTTTGTACGCATCATCCTTTGCTTTGATACTATCCCTGATTTCCCATGTTATCCACGGATGCACTACCTTCCCCGATTTATTCTTTGCCAAACTGGGGATGAACAATTTTTGTAGTTCATCCATGCAGTCTTTTAAATGTCTTCCATTGTATATCCACCGTCAAACCCTTTTTTAGAATTAATTGCCAGTCAAATCTTGGCCAATTGACGTCCTCATACCCTCAAAGTTACCTTTCTTTAAGTTCAGAACCATTGTTTCTGAATTAACAATGTCACTCTCCATCCTAATGAAGAACTCAACCATATTATGGTCACTCTTGCCCAAGGGGGCACGTACAACAAGACGGCTAATTACCCCTTCCTCATTACTCAAAACCCAGTCTAAAATAGCCTGCTCTCTCGTTGGTTTCTCTTACATGTTGATTTAGATAACTATCCCGCATACATTCCAAAAAATCCTCTCCTCAGCACCCCTGCCAATTTGATTAAACCAATCTATTATTAGATTGAAGTCACCCATTATAACTGTTTTGCCTTTGTCGCACGCATTTCTAATTTCCTGTTTGATACCATCCCCAACTTCTCTGCTACTGTTAGGTGGCCTGTACACAACACCCACCAGCGTTTTCTGCCCCTTAGTGTTTTGTAGCTCTACCCATACCGATTCCACATCCTCCAAGCTAATGTCCTTCCTTTCCATTGCTTTAATCTCCTCTCTAACAAGCAACGCTACCCCACCTCCTTTTCCTTTCTCTCTAATCCCTCCTGAATATTGAATATCCTGGATGTTCAGCTCCCAGCCTACGTCACCCTGGAGCCATGTCTCCGTGATCCCAACTATATCATAATCATTAATATCTATCTGCACGTTCAACTCGTCGACACCTTATTACGAATACTCCTTGCATTGAGACACAAAGCCTTCAGGCTTGTCTTTACAAACGCATTTACCCCTTATACAATTTTGCTGAAAAGTGGTCCTTTTTGATTTTTGCCCTGGTTTTGTCTGCCTGCCGCTTTTACCTTTCACCTTGCTATGTCTAATGCTTCTACCCTCATTTTACACCCTCCTGCCTCTCTGCTCTTGTACCCATCCCCCTGCCACATTGTTTAAAATCCTCCCCAACAGCACTAGCAAACACTCCCCCCAAGAACATTGGTTCCATTTCCATTCCAGGTGCAAACCGTCCTGTTTTGTACCGGTCCCACCTCCCCAGAAACTGGTCCCAGTGCCCTAAAAATTTGAATCCCTCCCCCTTGCAACCACTTTTCAAGCCACGTATTCATTTGCATTATCCTCCTATTTCTACTCTGACTGGCCCGTGGTACTGGTAGTAATCCGGAGATTACTACCTTTGAGGCCTACTTTTAAGTTTTATCGCCTAGCTCCCTAAATTCACCTTGTAGGACCTCATCCCTTTTTTTACCTATATCGTTGGTGCCAACATGCACCACGAACAACTGGCTGTTCACCCTCCCCTCCAGAATGTGTCTGCAGCCGTTCAGTGACATCCCTGACCTTTGCACCAGGAGGCAACATACCATCCTGGAGTCTCGTTTGCGGCCGCAGAAACGCCTATCTATTCCCCTGACAATTGAATCCCCTATTACTATTGCCCTTCCCCTCTTTTTTCCCCCCTCATGTGCTGCAGAAGCCACCCATGGTGCCATGAACCTGGCTGCTGCTGCATTCCCCTGATGAGCCATCTCCCTCAACAGTATCCAAAATGGTTATACCTGTTTAGGAGGGAGATGACCGCAGGGGACTCCTGCACTACCTGCCTATGCTTTGCTGGCTATTGGCCACCCGTTCCCTTCTTGTCCTCCTACCTTTTGCCTGCGGTGGATTGGTGTGACCAACTCACTGTACGTGCTATCCCACGACTTTCTCCGCATCGTGGATGCTCCAGTATGAATCCAGCCGCAGTTCCAATCGTTCAATGCGGTCTGCCAGGAGCTGCAGCTGGACACACTTCCTGCAAACGTACGTCACCAGGGACACCGACCATCTCCTGATCTCCCACATGTTGCAGGCTGAACAAACCACGGGGCCAATCTCTACTGCCATACCTTACTCTCAAATTACTCTGTATTAAATATTTTTTTTTAAAAAACACAAAAACTTATCCTTTAAACTTACTACTAAATACTGAATCCCTAACTACCAGAAGGCAGAAATGTAAAATAGTAAACCCGGTTGCACCCAACAGCTGCTTCCTCGTGTCCTCTTCCACCATCACACGGCCTTCCTCAAAAAAAACCCACTTTCTCCAAATGGAATGTTATGGATTTTGGTAAGCCTCTGGAAAAACAAGCCCCGCGCTAAGATTTTTATCCTTACCGGTCGGGTGTCGCTCCTCCCCCTCCTTCACTTCCAACGGCTCCTGTGGGCCTCTGAAAAAACAAGCCCCCGCGCTCGATTTTTATCCTTACCGGTTGGGTGTCGCTCCTCCCCCTCCTTCACTTCCAACGGCTCCTGTGGGCCTCTGAAAAAAACAAGCCCCGCGCTCCGATTTTTATCCTTATACCGGTCGGGTGTCGCTCCTCCCCCTCCTTCACTTCCAACGGCTCCTGTGGGCCTCTGAAAAAACAAGCCCCGCGCTCGATTTTTATCCTTACCGGTCGGGTGTCGCTCCTCCCCCTCCTTCACTTCCAACGGCTCCTGTGGGCCTCTGAAAAAAAACAAGCCCCGCGCTCGATTTTTATCCTTACCGGTCGGGTGTCGCTCCTCCCCCTCCTTCACTTCCAACGGCTCCTGTGAGCCTATCTTCAGTCATTGTTGTTATCTGTGATTCCACACCGCTGCTTTGAAGAATGTCGCGCATGCATGCTGGCGGGGTCTTCACGAAATCCCTAATCGCAACACCTCATAAAATAAAGATCAAACTTCAAACTGGTAAGTTCTCATTTAATTTTACTATTCATTTATACTGCACAGTATACAAGGGTTCCGAATTGAATTCCTTCTCAATTTGTGTCCACCCACACAGCATACAACAAGCCGGACATTGTTTTTTTCACAACAAGAGTGTTTGGATGTACAGGCTGAAATTGAAAAGTTATACAAAAAAGGGGTATTGAGAAGTCGTTTCATCAATCTCACCAATTTGTGTCTAATATATTTTCTAGGCAAAAGAAGGATGGTGCATGCCGAATCATCCATGATTTGACTTAACGCCTTTGTGCAGTATAAACATTACTGCCAAACAACTGGTTACCAACGGATGTTATATGGCATGCATAGATCTTAAAGATGCATACTATTCAGTACCCATTCATTGTGATCACCGAAGATAGAATCATAGAATCATAGAATCATAGAAAATAGGTGCAGGAGTAGGCCATTCGGCCCTTCGAGCCTGCACCGCCATTCAATATGATCATGGCTGATTATTCAACTCAGTATCCTGTACCTGCCTTCTGTCCATACCCCCTAATCCCTTTAGCCACAAGGGCCACCTCTAACTCCCTCTTAAATATAGCCAATGAACTGGCCTCAATTACCTTCAGTGGCAGAGAATTCCACAGACTCACCACTCTCTGTGTGAAATAAGATCTTCTCATCTCGGTCCTAAAAGATTTCCCCCTTATCCTTAAACTGTGACCCCTTGTTCTGGAGATCCCCCAACATCGGGAACAATCTTCCTGCATCTAGCCTGTCCAACCCCTTAAGAATTTTGTAAGTCTCTATAAGATCCCCCATCAATCTTCTATATTTCAGCAAGTACAAGCCGAGTCTATCCAGTCTTTCTTCATATGGAAGTCCTGCCATCCCAGGAATCAGTCTGGTGAACCTTCTCTGTACTCCCTCTATGGCAAGAATGTCTTGCCTCAGATAAGGAGACCAAAACTGGACGCAATACTCCAGGTGTGGCCTCACCAAGACCCTGTACAACTGCAGTAGAAACTCCCTGCTCTTGTACTCAAATCCTTTTGCTATGAATGCCAACATACCATTCGCTTTCTTCACAGCCTACTGCACCTGCATGCCTACTTTCAATGACTGGTGTACCATGACACTCAGGTCTCATTGCAGCTCCCCTTTTCCTAATCGGCCACCATTCAGATAATAATCTACCCTCCAGTTTTTGCCGCCAATGTGGATAACCTCACATTTATCCACATTGTATTGCATCTGCCATGCATTTGCCGACTCACCTAACCTATCCAAGGCACCTTGCAGCCTCCTAGCATCCTCCTCACAGCTAACACTGCCCCCCAGCTTCGTGTCATCTGCAAACTTGGAGATGTTGCATTTAATTCCCTCATCCAGATCATTAATATATATTGTTAATAGCTGGGGTCCCAGCACTGAGCCTTGCGGTACCCCACTAGTCATTGCCTGCCATTCTGAAAATGACCCGTTTACTCCTACTCTTTCCTTCCTATCTGCCAGCCAGTTCTCTATCCACATCAATACTGAACCCCCAATATTGTGAGCTTTAAGTTTGTATACTAATCTCTTATGTGGAAACTTGTTAAAAGCCTTCTGAAAGTCCAGATATAACACATCCACAGGTTCTCCCTTATCCACTCTACTAGTTACATCCTCAAAAGATTCGTCAGACATGATTTAATTTTCATAAATCCATGCTGACTTTGTCCAATGATTTCACCACTTTCCAAATGTGTTGCTATCCCATCTTTAATAACTGACTCTAGCAGTTTCCCCACTAAAGATGTGAGACTAACTGGTCTGTAATTCCCCGTTTTCTCTTACCCTCCATTTTAAAAAGTGGGGCTACATTAGCTACCCTCCAATCCTCAGGAACTACTCCAGAATCTAAAGAGTTTTGAAAAATTATCACTAATGCATCCACTATTTCTGGGGCTACTTCCTTAAGTACTCTGGGATGCAGCCTATCTGGCCCTGGGGATTTATCGGCCTTTAATCCATTCTATTTACCTAACACCACTTCCCGGCTAACCTGGATTTCACTCAGTTCCTCCTTTGACCCCTGGTCCCCTGCTATTTCTGGCAGATTATTTGAAGTTCAGCTGGATGAGGCAACTATGCCAGTGTAAAGCATTGCCTAATGGGTTAACTTCGGCCCCTAGATTATTTACAAAATTGTTAAACCGGTGTTGGGGCTACTCCGGACCCAGAATCATATTGTAATGGCTTTTCTGGATGATATCCTAATCTTAGGAAAAAACTCTGAAGTCAGCTGAATTATCTGTTTCAGCTACTAAACTCATGTTTGCGAGATTGTGGTTTCTCATCCATCCAGTTAAATCAAAAATGATATTGTCTAGATTTATTGATTGTTTTAGATTCACCATGAACTCAACTCACATATCTGTGACTCTGCCTAGGGGCAAGGGTTCAGAATTAATAGAAGCCTGTAACAATCTTGTTGTTGATGAGCAACCTTCTATTCGACATGTGACTAATATAATTGGCAATTTAATGGCTGCTTTTTAAAGCCTCACAGTTTGGGCCTTTACATTATCAAAATTTACAATGTGCAAAGGAGCAGGCACTCAAAATACATGCAGGTCACTTCAATAGACCCATCCGGTTACCAGTTGAAGCCATTGCTGAGTTACAGTGGTGAATAGTGTATATTTGGCATTTTTCCAGTAAAATTCTGATTGATAAACCTTCAGTTATTTTATAAACTGATGCTAGTGCTCTAGGATGGGGAGCTACTGATACCATCCCTGGCTGCGGTGGCAGATGAATATGCATGAGGCATTAATTCTTCAATCACATGGCATTAACTATTTAGAGTTGTTTGGAGCACTATATGGCCTAAAGGCTTATTGTACTAGTATGCATCACTTGCATGTTCAGCTTCAGATTGACAACACTGCAGCGGTGGCATACGTTAATCACATGGGTGGAATCAAGTCGGTATCCTGTGATAAATTGGCTAACCTTATTTGGCACTGGTGTATTTAAGGGGGGCAGTATGAAGGCCAGGGCAGTGTACTGTTCTGGATGTCAGATGTGGGAGGTCAGGGAATCTGATAGCCCTCCAGACGTACACATCTGCGCCAGGTGTGTCGAGATGGGGCTCCTAAAGGATCGTGTTAGGAACCTGGAGCAGCAGCTCGACGACCTCCGTCTGGTCAGGGAGAGTGAGGAGGTCATAGAGAGGAGCTACAGGGAGGTAGTCACTCCCAAACCACAGGAGGCAGACAAGTGGGTCACGGTTAGGAAGGCAAGGGGCAGAGGCAGGGGCTAGAGAGTACCCCTGTGACCGTACAACTGGGAAAATAGGTACTCGGGTTTGAGTACGATTGGAGGGGACAGCCTAGCTGGGGGCAACAACAGCGGCTGGGCCTACCGGCACAGAGACCGGCCCTGATGCCTCAGAAGGGTAGCAAAAAGAGGAGGGCAATTGTAATAGGGGACTCTATAGTTAGGGGGTCGTATAGGCGATTCTGTGGACGCAGTCGGGAGACCCGGATGGTAGTTTGCTTCCCTGGTGCCAGGGTCTCGCATGTGTCAGAACGTGTCCAAAAGATTCTGATAAGGGAGGGAGAGGAGCCTGATGTTGTGGTACACATAGGTACCAAATGACATAGGCATAAAAAGTGACGAGGTCCTGAAGGGAGAATTTAGGGAGTTGGGGGGAAAGTATAAAGAGAAGGACCAAAAGGTAACGATTTCAGGATTACTGCCTGTGCCGCGTGACAGTGAGAGTAGGAATGAAATGAGGTGGAGGCTAAATGCGTGCTGAGAGGGACTGGTGCAGGTGGCAGCGATTCAAGTTTCTTGATCACTGGACCTCTTTTGGGGAAGGCATGATCTGTACGTAAGGACGGGTTGCACTTGAACCCGAAGGGGACCAATATCCTGGCAGGGAGATTTGCAAAGGCTACTGGGGAGACTTTAAACTAGAAAGGCTGGGGGGAGGGACTCAGGTAGAGGGGGCTAGGGGACAGGGTGTGGGGCAAGAGACAGAGAAGGGAAGCACTCGGACCCAAAATGTAGGCGAGAAAGATGAAAAAGATAATAGACAGAGAAATAAAGGATGGTGGGTTTATAAAATGTGCATATTTTAATGCTAGGAGCATTGTAAGTAAGGTGGATGAACTTAGAGCCTGGATTGACACCTGGAAAATATGATGTTGTGGCAATCAGTGAAACATGGTTGCAGGAGGGCTGTGATTGGAAACTAAATATTCCAGGATTTTGTTGCTTCCGGGGTGATAGAATTGGAGGGACCAGAGGTGGAGGTGTTGCATTGCTTGTCAGAGAGGATATTACAGCAGTGCTTTGGCAGGATAGATTAGAGGGTTCATCTAGGGAGGCTATTTGGGTGGAACTGAGAAGTGGGAACGGTGTAGCAACACTTTTAGGGGTGTACTATAGACCGCCAAATGGGGAGCGAGAATTGGAAGAGCAATATGTAAGGAGATAGCAGATATTAGTAGTAAGCACAAGGTAGTGATTGTGGGAGATTTCAATTTCCCAAAAATAGACTGGGAAACACATTCTGTAAATGTTAAAATTGTACAAGGCATTGGTAAGACCAATTCTGGAGTATGGTGTACAATTTTGGTCGCCTAGTTATAGGAAGGATGTCAACAAAATAGAGAGAGTACAGAGGAGATTTACTAGAATGTTGCCAGGGTTCCAGCAACTATGTTACAGAGAAAGGTTGAACAAGTTAGGTCTTTATTCTTTGGAGCGCAGAAGGTTAAGGGGGGACTTGATTGAGGTCTTTAAAATGATGAAAGGGATAGACAGAGTTGACGTGGATAAGCTTTTCCCATTGAGGGTAGGGAAGATTCAAACAAGAGGGCATGACATGAGAATTAAGGGACAGAAGTTTAGGGGTAACGTGAGGGGGAACTTCTTTTACTCAGAGGGTGGTGGCTGTGTGGAATGAGCTTCTGGCAGAGGTGGTTGAGGCAGGATCGATTTTAACATTTAAAAGTAAAGTGGATAGGTATATGGACGTGAAGGGAATGGAGGGGTATGGTCTGAGTGCAGGTAGATGGGACTAGGGGAAAACAAATGGTCGGCACGGACTGGAAGGGCCGAGAGGGCCTGTCTCCGTGCTGTAATTGTTATATGGTTATATGGTTATATGGTTATTACAAGAAACATCTGGGTTTCAGCTATCTACTTACCAGGTAGATTCAACATGGTGGCGGACACCAGGTCACGAAAATTCAATGACAACACAGAAATGGATGTTGAATCATGACGTATTTAATGATATTGCCGCTCGGTATGGCGTACCAGATATCAATTTGTATCCAGACTCAATCACCAGTTACAAAGTATGTTTCATGGGAACCAGACCCAGGTGCAGTGGCGGTAGATGCATTTTTGCTACACTGGGGTGGAATGTTATTATATGTATTTCCCCCATTTTGCCTCATTAGTCGGTGCTTGCTCAAGATCAAGCAGGACTCCACCTCAGGTGTTTTGGTAGTACCCAACTGGCCTACACAGCCATGGTTCCCACACGTTCTGGGAATAATAACACAGCCTCTTATGGCTGTCCCCAACACAGTAACCTGCTGCTTCACCCTGTGACTGGGGAGAACCATTCACTACATTACCGTATTAATCTATTGGTTTGCAGATTCTGAGGAGACCGTTCCTGGGGCTGGGACTATCAGATCGTACGGTGGATATGATTACTGCAGCCTGGAGGGATAGTACCAAAAAAACAGTACATCTCTCATATCAAGAAATAGGAGGTGTTCTGCTTACAGTCGAACATATCACATCACACGGCACGCATATCTGATGTTGGAATTTCTCTCAACACTATATTTTGATGAGCGACTGAGCTATAGTGCCATCAACAGTGCCAGGAGTGCCTTATCATCGTACCTATGGCTGGGATCGGGATATCACTCTGTTGGGTCTCACCCTTTAATATCCAGGTTCATAGAAACATAGAACATAGAAATTAGGTGCAGGAGTAGGCCATTCAGCCCTTCGAGCCTGCACCGCCATTCAATATGATCATGGCTGATCATCCAACTCAGTATCCCGTACCTGCCTTCTCTCCATACCCTCTGATCCCCTTAGCCACAAGGGCCACATCCAACTCACTCTTAAATATAGCCAATGAACTGGCCTCAACTACCCTCTGTGGCAGAGAGTTCCAGAGACTCACCACTCTCTGTGTGAAAAAAGTCTTTCTCATCTTGGTCTTAAAGGATTTCCCCCTTATCCTTAAGCTGTGACCCCTTGTCCTGGACTTCCCCAACATCGGGAACAATCTTCCTGCATCTAGCCTGTCCAACCCCTTAAGAATTTTGTAAGTTCATGAAGGGTATTTTTAACTCTAATCCCCCCAGACACAGATACTCGGAGATTTGGGATGTGAGCGTGGTACTCACGCTGCTTCACCAGTGGGCTCCAGCTACATCCCTGTCTTTGCCCAAACTCACTCTCAAAGTCGTCATGCTCATGGAACTGGTTTCAGCGCAACGGGTCCAGGGGTTGCAGAAGCTGCGACTGGACAGGACGGTTTCATCTGTAAATATCATAACATTTTATGTTTATGATTTAATAAAACAGAGCAGACCAGGGGCATCAGGGCTCAAACTTATTTTTATGGCATACCCCATGGACCTTCGGTTGTGTGTAGTTACGCACTTACAACAGTATATCAAGGTCACCAAGAGCCCCAGAGGCTCCGAATTAACGATATTCATCAGTCACAAAAAGCCTCCTAAGAAGGTGTCAGCACAGACCATTTCAAGGTGGCTGAAACAGGTTCTGGCTTGTGCGTGAGTGGACACTGACATTTTAAAACCTCACTCCACCAGGGCTGCATCAATGTCAGAAGCGAGGGTACTGGACGTCCCTCTCGACCATATCCTCGCGGCTGCAGAATGGTCAAATGAACTGACTTTTCAAAGGTTTTATAATAATTCACTACACAGACCGGTGGTATTTGCCCTCTCCATTTTAGATTCAGTTTTATAGCTTCCCCCTGGGAGTGAGGGGTCGCTATTGTTTCATTTTGCTAATTAAAGCATCAACATATTTAAATCTATGTCAAGTTGGAATGCATTATTTATTATTCACTCATCCTGGGTCAACTGATGCAGTGTGTGACGCAGGGACTCTTATCCATTGCATGAAATCAGAGAGCTTTGAAATCTTCATGGAATAACTCACGTGACTCTCAAATACAATAGTAAGTTTAAATGAGAACTTACCAGTTTGAAGTTTGATCTTTATTTTATGAGGAGTTACGATGAGCGATGACGTGCCCTCCGCTCCCAACCCTCGTATCATAAAGGTAATCTGGTAGTTCTAGTCTTCTCTAATCTTACTATGTCACTTCAACTACTATTATCTGTGATTTCACACCGCTGCTTTGAAGATTGACGCGCATGCGGGCTGGCGGGCTTCTTCACGTAATCGCTCATCGTAACTCCTCATAAAATAAAGATCAAACTTCAAACTGGTAAGCTCGTTTATTCTTACTGTTTGATTTTGCATTACCGCTTCTTCTAAGTCTGGAATTACCTATTAAACCTCTCTTTTGTTTTCTTTTCAGCTTCCCTTACAATCTATCTATTTGCCAAAGCTATTGAATAGTCTCACTATCTCCTTGTGCCCACATTTTGATATGAGAATATGCCAGTGTCATTTTACTTTATTAAGAGCGCTTGTGAATTCCAGTTTTTGTCTCTGTCTAAGGTTATGAACAAAAGCCTGGCAAACATAATTACTCAGAATCAGGCACATTTCTAACATTTCCCTAAAATTGCAGACACAAGAAACTTGACCAGAAACTGCAAAATGCTGGAGGAACTCAACGGGTCCCCATACCTAAGGAAGGACGTGCTGTCTTTAGAGAGGCTCCAGTTGAGATTTACGAGACTGATCCCAGGGATCGTTGGGTTAAGGTATGAGGAGTTTTTGAAGGCTCTGTGCCTCAGAATAAAAGGATGTACCTTTATAATGGAGATGAGGAGGAATTTCTTTAGTCAGAGGGCGGTGAAACTGTGGAATTCATTGCCACAGGCACCTGTGGTCATTATTGGATATTTTTAAAGCGGAAATTGACAGATTCTTGATTAGTAAAGATGTCAAAGGTTACGGAGAGAAGGCAGGAGAATGGGGTTGAGAAGGAAAAATGGATCAGCCATGATCGAATGGCAGAGTGGACTCCATGGGCTGAATCTCTTAATTCTGTTCCTATGTTTAGTTCAGTTTATTTTAGTTTAGAAATACAGTGTGTAAACAGTATTCGGTCCACTACATCTGTGCTGACCAGTGATCCCCGTACACTAACCCTATCCTACACACGAGAGACAATTCTATATTTTTTAAGCAGTCAATTAACTTACAAACCTGCATTTCTTTGAATGTGGGAGGGAACCGGAGAACCGAGGAAAACCCATGCGGTCACGGGGAGAACGTACAAACTCCATACAGACAGTACCTGTAGTCAGGATCAAACCCACGCCTCTGGCACTGTAAGGCAGCAACTCTACCGCTGCACCACCAAGCCGCCCCATATCTTATGGTCTTTGTGTCAGACAGCATATCTTGGGAGAATATAGACTGGTGACATTTCAGGTCAGAATCCTTCCTCCCTATATTATCTTTGATAATGAGAAAAAACACAAAATATGCCCAGTATCAATCAACTACATCAGGTTTAGTCATTCTATTTGTCTTACTCAGTGGGATTGGTTATCAAATTTTCAATTTAAGTTCATATCTGTCTCCGCCTTCTCATTTTCTTTGCTGCCTGATTTTGTCTCTGTCTCTTGTTCAGATTTTTAACATCTGCAGAAATCACCCTTTGCAAATCCCTCACCATCCTTCTGTCCCAACATCCCTTCCTGGCGGCAAATTTGCACACCTGGTAGAGCTGCTGCCACACCTCGCCAGAGATCCGTGTTCAATCGTGACCTCGGCAGGAGTCCGTTTAGAGTTTACGCATTGTACCTGTGGATGTGTGGGTTTCCTCCAGGTTCCTCCTACATCCCAGGGACTTGCAGGTTTGTAGGTTAATTGATCACTATAAACCGCCCACAGCAGTTGCGGAAAAAACATAGAACTGGTTTGAACGGGTGATCAATGGTCAACGTGGATTTGGTGGGCTGTAGGGCCTCTTTCAATGATATGTCTTTCAATCACTGAATCAAACTTGAGCATTGCCTGAACAATTCCTGGGGTTTGCTGTGCAACTGAGCCCTGCTGAACGAGACTGCTTGATCATGAATTCCCTCTCTGAGTGCATTTAACTAATATTCAGCACAGGGATGATAAATCTACCATAATTGGCCTTGATTGTTACTTCTATTTACAGAAATAAAGATTTGAATGCCATATTTCACAAACCTCAAGAAATCCCAAATTGTTTTTATTCCTGATGAAGCCGAATTGAAGTGCAGTTACTGTAACATGGAGCCAATTTACAGAACAGGAAGCTGTCACAAAGAGCCAATGCCCAAGTAATCTTTTCATAATTTAGTTTAGATTAGACTTCCACCTGGAAACATCTTCACAGATGCTGCCTTATCCACTGAATTCCTCCAGCACTTTATGTTTTGCCAATTTTCTAATGTCACAATTTTTGTACATGCGTTTCAAACTGAAGGGTCCTCAAATGGAAACATTATTTCTGTTTCTCTTTTCATAGATACTTCTTGACCTGCTGAATGTTTCCAGCAAGTTATATTTTGAATTTCAGATGTCTATTACTTTTAGAAGCATGAATAGTTTGTACAGCTCCTTTAGTTTAGTTTAGAGATACAATGTGGAATCAGACCCCTGTGGCCCACAGATTTCATGCCAATCAGTCATCACCCATACACTAGCTCTACCCTATACACTGGGGACAATTTACAGAAGCCAATTAACCTACATATCATGTGTCTTATGAATGTGGGAGGAAACGCGAGCACCCGGGGAAAGCTCACGCAGTCACAGGGAGAACGTACAAACTCTGCTCAGATAGCACCCTGAGGTCAGGATCAAACCCGGGACTCCTGCTCTGTGAAGAAGCAACTCTACCACTGTGCCACTGTGCCTCCCCTGACAGTGACGTTTCGTATCTGAAGAAGGGTCTCGACCTGAAATGTCAGCTATCTATGTTCTCCAGAGATGTTGCCTGACCCACTGAGTTACTTTGAAACACATTGTGTCTTTTTATTGTATTGTTCTATGTCCTAAGTTCGAATTATGGTGACCATGAAACTAATAGATTGTTACCAAAATCCCATATGACTCACAAAGGTCCTTCATAAAAGAAGATCTGACAACCTAGCCTGGCCTCTATATGACTCCAGCCCACCTTTAGACTTTATACATTGAGACTTTAAAGATAGTGAGGAAACAGGCCCAATTGCCTACCGGGTCCATGCCGACCAGCGATCACCCCGTACACACTAACACTACACTACACACGAGGGACAATTTACAATTTTACCGAAACCAATGAATCTACAAAACTGTATGTCTTTGTAGTGTGCAAGGAAACTGAAGCACCAGGAGAAAACCCATACAGTCACAGGGGGAACATGCAAACTCCATACACACACCACCCATAGTCAGGTTCGAGCCCAGGTCTCTGGCGCTGTAAGGCAGCAACCCTGTCATTGCCTCACTGTGCCGCCCTTACTTAGTTGACTCGCAACTGCTTACTCTGTTCAGAGACAACTCAAGGTGGAGAGTAGGTACTATCCCTGCAAGTGATATCAACATCCTTTGAATGAATTAGATAAACAAAATTTAGGAGTATAAGCGTATAACAGGGAATTCCACAAAAGCTGCCCCGACTGGTTTGGAAATGTTGTCAGCCATGATTTGTCAAATGTAAACAAAGGTAATGTTCCTAAACGTAAGCAAAGTCCGTCAGTTGGGAACTGACAGAAGGTTAGAGTTCAAAGCGCGGTGAAAATCAAAGCAAAAGTACTAAATGTCCTGAAGAAAAAATCTTAACATGAGCATAGACACAAAGTGCTGGAGTAACTCAGTGGGTCGGGCAGCATTTCTGGAGAAAATTAATAGGTGTTGTTTTGGGTCGGAACCCTTCTTTCGACAGTCTGAAGAAGGTGTAAGGAGGAACTGCAGATGCTGGTTTATACTGCAGATAGGCACAACATGCTTGCATAATCCGGGCAGCATCTCCGGAGAAAAGGAATAGAAGATGGGTTTCAGACCAGAAACGTCCCCTATTCTTTTTCTCCAGAGATGCTGTCTGACCCGCTGAGTTACTCTTGCACTTTGTGCTTATCTTCGGTATAAACCAGCATCTGCAGTTCCTTCCTACACTTAAGCCATTGTCCCACTTTCCCATAATTAGCAATCTCTGCCGAGTTTGCCCTTGACTCACAGCACGAGGTCGCCACAAGGTCATCGGAGGTCGTAGGAGGTCTTCGTAACTCTTCCTCATGCTCGTGAGTGGTCTCCGTGTACTCGTGGCCTCAAGTAGGTCTCAACGTTTTTTCCAGCCTGATTAAAAATGTCCACGAGTAAAAAAAAGGTTGGCATGGAAAAAATGTATACTTTTTACTTGTAGGTAGTTTGTAGCACGTTGTGATAGTAGTCGTAGATAGTCGTAGATAGTCGTAGGTAGTTGTAGCTAGTCATAGCTTGGAAACTGGCCCGAGAAAAATATGCAAACATGACATAATTTTATCTTATGATAATTTTCCATTCATAGCTAGTCGTAGTTGGTCTTAGGTGTGGAAGACTGAGGTCTAGGGGGGTCGTAGGAGGTCGTAGACATAGTCGTAGGAGGTCGTAAACATAGTCATAGGAGGTCGTAGACATAGTTGTAGGAGGTCGTAGCCATTGTCATAGGAGGTCTTTTACTTTGGCGAGTCAACATGACCGTGACATTTTTTTCAACTCGTCTAGGGTCTTCAAAACTCGTGGATTAGGTCATCCAAGTGGGACCGGCCCTTTAGTACGAGCATGCTTAGCAGTATGTATTAAAACTGTTGCTCTATTCTCATTATCATAACCTTTCTATTTCTATTGTCTCTTTCCTTGTTTAGTTTTATTTGTTTGGCTGCACTGTTTACAGATTACTGCTTGTTCTCTGCCCCGTGAAAAGAAGTGTAAGCTGCTCTATCATATATACTATCACCCTTGCCTCCAAAAACCATGGCCCATTTGCACTGGATCCATACTTATTTTTTAAATGACTACAGTATCTCTTGGTTCTACCATAAACACATTGACTTGAGACGTTGACTCCGTTTCACACTAACTTGCCGTTTCAAACATTTAACTGTGTTTATGTTGCGATTTTCTCACTTTTAGGTCCTTTGAGTACAAAAGGTTGCATTTTGCCCAACAGCTTGAAAAAGCCATTGCCAATGAACCAGTAATAGTAGATTTGTTTTATTTAGCCACAAAACCTCTCCGGGTGATCCAGAGCGATATAGTTGACATTAAGCCACCTTGCAAGATTTCTCATTCAGCTATTGAGCTTCCAGCCTTGATGAAGGGTTTTACACAATGGTTTTGCACCTTGGCTCTCAGTTAAAATATAACCTAGACTCAGTCATAGCGTTGAGGACAGAGATAGATAATAATTATAGCAATAGCGGAAACAGAAACAGAAGAGGAGACAGTTCATCTTTTATGATGAATTTGTGATGAAATCAAGTGAAGAGATAGAGGGCGGCACAGTGATGCAGCAGTAGAGCGTCTGCCTTACAGTGCCAGATCCAGGTTCGATCCTGACTACAGATGTTGTCTTTAAGGAGTTTGTACATTCTCCCCGTGACCAGCATAGGTTTTCTCCGGGTGCTCCAGTTTCCTCCAAAGACGTACAGGTTTGTAGGTTAATTGGCTTGATATAATTATAAATTGTCCCACATATGTAGGAGATATGTAGGAGAGTGTTAGTGTGCGGGAATCGCTGATTAGCGCAGGCTCAGTGGGCCAGGTCTCTGGTGCTGTAAGTCAGTAACTCTACTGCTGCACCACTGTTCTGCCCACTGAACTCCTCCAGTGGTTTGTGTTTTACTTCCAAAATAAAGGCATCTAATTGCATATTGTTTCCAAAACTTCCATCGTTCACCTTACTTATGATCTGTATAATATCCCTCCAATTTACGTAATTAAAGATGTATAACCGTATACTTTTAATCCCCACTCCAGGTTCAGTTATCTCATAGCTTCTTGTTTCTCTTAACCAAACATTATAAAAGCCAACCTGGGAATATGTTGTGATTTCAATTAATGTCTTCTTCAGTGAAGTGGAAGTAGCCAATTTAATATTGACATCTGTTGTAAATTATTAAAAAGTCATTCTAGTATCAGAATTTTGACTTGCTAAGAATATACATCAGAGACCTGGCTTCCTGTTAAACTGGTTAAAATGCGTAATCAATGCATTCCCTGGAGAAAAAATTCCAGGGTTAACATGCTTCCAATTCAATGAAATCTACCCAGTTTCTCAAAGGGTTTGCAATTTAATCCAGCTGAGAATATTTATATTCAAACTGAGTTTCAAATTCGTAAAAATATATAGCAAAGGTCCAGTACTATGTTCAGAATGAGCATTGGGTGACACAGTGGTGCAGTGGTAGAATTGCTGTCTTACAGCACCAGAGACCTGGGTTCGATGCTGACTACGGATGCTGTCTGTATTGAGTTTGTACGTTCTCCTTGTGACCGTGTGGGTTTTCTCTGGGTGCTCCAGTTTCCTCCCACACTCCAAAGACGTACAGGTTTATAGGTTAATTGGCTTCTATAAATTGTAATTGCCCATAGTGTGTTGGATAGTGCTGGTGTAGGAACGTACAGATCAGAGTATAATATAAGGAGCACATCACGCATTTAATTTAGTTTTTTTAGTTTAGATTAATTTATTATCACGTGCACTGAGGTGAAAAGAGTTTTTGGTGTGTGCTGTCCAGTCAGCGCAAAGATTATACAAAATTGTAATCAAGTTGTCCAGCGTGTACAAATACAGGATAAAGGGAATAAGGATTAATAAGATAAAGTCCAGAAAGATACCATGGTTCAGTTGCCTGATAACAGCTAGAAAGAAACTGTCCCTGAATCTAGCGGTGTGTGTTTTAATACTTTTGTACCTCTTGCCTGATGGGAGAGGGGAGAAGAGGGAATGTCTGGGGTGATATTCATCTTCGAATATGATGGTAGCCTTGCTGAGACAGTGTGGTGTAGACAGAGCCGGATTTAAATGAAGAGAGGCCCTAGGCTATTCCACTTGTGATGCCCCTCCCAATCCCCCAGCCCCACGACTAGTGGAAGATGGAAGAGTGTTTTAAATAATTTGATTAAAGCCAAGGATGATGATGGGTGTTTAAAATTCTGCAATTTGCAATTCCTTCTCTAAATGACATAAAATGTTATTGTTAAATACCGTAGTGATTGAAAAAAAATGCATAAATGCTATAACCGAACTTTGTAAACATTTTGTGGAATAAGCAGGATTTTTTAGGAAAAAAAATGTAAGTTTACTGTTGTATTAAAAAACAAAAACAAAAACAAAAAAACAAAAATAAATAAAAACATGAGCTTAAAAATGTTATTGCCTGGGAAGTGACCATGACTACCTGACAGTGACAGTGTGACACTTTTAGATCCTACTGTATGTTGTCATTAAACAGTTGGTTTTAAAATACACTAGACTAAGTGGGACCCATTGTGTCCCAGCTTCACATGGGAGGGCTGGTCCCCAACATAATATTCCACCTCTCCACCAATTCCAATATTGCTGGCCAGTTTGGAGCGCTAGCATGAGTGTTGTGGGCTGAAGGGACTGGTTTCCAGAGTGCTAGTATGGACATTGTGGGCCAAATGGATACTTGGGCTGGCAGCTCAGTCACTGAGGCCTGGTAGCTCAGTCACTGAGGCCAGGCAGCTCAGTCACTCAGGCCTGGCAGCTCAGTCATTCAGGCCTGGCAGGCTGGCAGTTCAGTAACTCAGGCCTGGCGGGCTGGCAGCTCAGAAACTGCCAGAAATTCTGCTGATAATAGGTGACAGATTCTGTGGGAAAGAAGGGGGAGGGTGGAGAATCAATTTTAGACATTTTCATATTTTTTTACAGATCACAGCAATGAAGGAGGAAAGTCTATTCTTGCGTGGATCTCTGGAGTGCTAGGGTGTTGTGGGCTGAAGGGACTTGTTTCCAGAGGAATAGTATGGACATTGTGGAGTGAATGGATTCTTGGACTTGCAGTTCAGTGAGTCATGGCTGGTGGGCTGGCAGTTCACTAAGTCATGGCTGGTGGGCTGGCACTTGATTCAATTGCAGCTGGTGGGCTGGCAGTTCACATGGCTGGTTGGCTGGCAGTCCAGTCACTCATGGCTGGTGTGGTGGCAGTTCACTTAGTCACCCCTCCTCCCTTCATCCCACTCTGATACTTGCCGTTCCGCCCCCCCCCCCATGCATTCAGTCCATCTCCCCTCAACCTCCCCACCATGCACTCTTAGTGGCTCTCCAACAGTGCAGCCATTCCTGCCTATTAGGTTCCCATTGTGATGAGGAACACGCAGGCATGGCAAGTGATAAAAGGATTTATTAAAGCCTAGAAATGTGAATGACTCTTAAAATATAACAACAATTTAACATCACAAATGGCCTCATTCTTCAGAGAACGGGGATTCCCCTCCCCCACTATTGATGAGGCTCGCACCAGGGTCTCCTCCATACCCCTCAACACTGCCCTCGCTCCCCATTCCCCCACTCGCAAACAGGGCAGAGTTCCCCTGGTCCTCACCTTTCACCCCACCAGCCGGCAAATACAACATATAGTCCTCCACCAGTTTCGCCACCTCCAACGTGACCCCTCCACCCGCCACATCTTCCCATTTCCCCCCCTGTCTGCCTTCCGCAAAGACCGCTCCCTCCGCGACTCCCTTGTCAATTCTTCCCTCCCCTCCCGCTCTACCCCTTCCCCGGGCACTTTCCCTTGCAACCGCAAGAAATGAAACACTTGTCCCTTCACCTCCCCCCTCCACTCCTTTCAGGGACCCAAGCAGTCCTTCCAGGTCCGGCAGAGGTTCACCTGCACCTCCTCCAACCTCATCTACTGCATCCGCTGCTCCAGATGCCAGATGATCTATATCGGTGAGACCAAGCGGAGGCTTGGCGATCGTTTCGCCGAACACCTCCGCTCGGTCCGCAAAAACCAACCCGACCTCCCGGTGGCTCAGCACTTCAACTCCCCCTCCCATTCCGCATCCGACCTCTCGGTCCTGGGCCTCCTCCACGGCCAGAGTGAGCAACACCGCAAGCTGGAGGAACAGCACCTCATATTCCGCTTGGGGAGTCTGCATCCTTTGGGCTTGAACATTGAATTTTTTCAATTCTGTTAACCCTTGCTGTCTCCTCCCCTTCCCACCTCTCCCTCAGCCCTCGGGCCCTGGCATTCCCTCTATCTCTATCTCCATCCCCCACCCCAGTCGCACCAGCTTCTCATTTTCACACCACAAACAGCTTACAATGGCTTGTTCCCTTTATCATCGATACTTTTTTGCATATCTTTCATTCATTGTTCCTTATCTCTCCACATCGCCGTCTATACCTCTCGTTTCCCTGATCCCTGACCAGTCTGAAGAAGGGTCTCGACCCGAAACGTCGCCTATCTCCTTCGCTCCTTAGATGCTGCTGCACCCGCTGAGTTTCTCCAGCTTTTTGTGTACCCACAACAATTTAAATGTTAAGATTAGATTAATTTAGTTCTTTCTTGTTGTGTCTCTTGTTGTGTTTGCTGCTCACTGCCTCTTGATGGCTCTTGCTGTTGATAAAAAAAGAGACAATTTTAATATAGAGAGATTGTTCGGTCAAATTTTACCAAAGAAAATCTGAGAATTTACCTCAAAATTTATTATCAAGCAAATCCAATCTCACAGCAATTGAAGCAGGGTGGAGGCAGCAAATCCAATCTCACAGCACTGGAAGCAGTGTGCAGGCAGCAATTTCAATCTCACAGCATCCCAAGCAGGTTACAGACAGCTAATCCAATCTCACAGCACTGGAAGCAGGGTGCAGGCAGCAAATCCAATGTCACAGCACCCCAAGCAGAGTGCAGGCAGAAAATCCCATTTCACAGCACCCCAAGGAGAGTGCAGGCAGAAAATCCCATTTCACAGCACTCCAAGCAGAGTGCAGGCAGTAAATCCCATCTAACAGCACCCCGAGCAGTGTGCAGGCAGCAAATCCCATCTCACAGCACCCCAAGCAGGGTGCAAGCAGCAAATCCAATCTCACAGTAGCACAAGCAGTGTGCAGGCAGCAATTTCAATCTCACAGCATCCCAAGCAGGTTGCAGACAGCAAACTCAATCACACAGCATCCCAAGCAGGTTGCAGACAGCAAATCCAATCACACAGCACCCCAAGCAGGGTGCAGGCAGCAAATCCAATCTCACCGGACCACAAGCAAAGTGCAGGCAGCACATCACGCACACACATACACTCTCTCTCTCACACACACACACACACACACACACACACACACACTCACACACACACTCACACTCACACTGACACTCACACTGACACTCACACACACAGACACAGACACTCACATAAACACACATAAACACTCACACACAGATACTCATGCACACACACACACACACACACTCACACACTCACACACACACACATACACTCACATACACTCACACACACACAGACACACACAGGCACACACACACACTCTCTCTCACACACACACACACACACACACTCTCTCTCACACACACACAGACACACACACAGATACTCACACTCACACACACACTCACACATACACGCACAATTACACTCACACAAACACACAAACACTCACACACATCCACTCATGCACTCACACACACTCACACACACTCACACAAACACTCACACAGACACTCACACAAACACTCACACACACTCACACTCACACACACACACATACATGCACAATTACACTCACACAAACACTCACACACATCCACTCATGCACTCACACACACTCACACACACTCACACAAACACTCACACAAACACTCACACAAACACACAAACACACACACACACACATACACTCACACACTCACACATACACACACACACATATACACTCAAATTCACACTCACACACACATACACTCACACGATGTTAAACTCGGCACTCTGAAGCTCCACACAGCCATGCCAATCCGAATGGTAGGACTCGAGGAGGGCGCGAAGATGCAGCTCGGAGGAAGGACGCATCCTCGCCTACGTAGCGACTGGGAAAAACGGTTTCCCCCTTCCCCCCACCCCCCCGCCACGCCACCCCCATATAAAAAGACAAAAAGACTACAAGGCCTCCAGAACAAAATTTTGTAACAAACAAAAACATTTTAAAAGGGTGAAGAATGAACAGCTGCAGGCAAGGCTGCCACCACCACTCGATATTTTCCACATCAGCAGAGTAAAATGAAGCCACAACAAAAAGCAAGAAAATATCTTAAATATACGACATACATTTTGTTTTGTTCTGCACTTGCGATCCGTGATGTTGAAGGCGTTTTTAGTTGCGTTTAACTTTAATCCAGCAGAAACGGAGCGCAATCGTAGAAAGGATTTTCTTCATCAGGTAGTATCTTTGAGTAGCAGTCCGACAATGAATACAAACCTCACATGCATTTTAATCCTGCCCCCTCCCCCCACCAAAGCCTCCAGAATCGCGAGCACAGCGCCACTGATGGTAGATTTTGTAACAACGCCACTATGTCAAAAATATTATACACCGAGGCTGAGGGCCCGTAGATCTCGAGGCCCTAGGCTTCAGCCTATGAAGCTTATACATAAATCCGGTGTAGATGAACATAGCTCCACAAATTCTCCAAGTGACCATGTACCAAAGAGAATAGTGAGATTAAATGAGAACTTACCAGTTTAAAATTTGATCTTGATTTTATGAGGAGTTACGATGAGCGATTACGTGAAGAAGGCCGTTCAACCCGCATGCGCGTCAATCTTCAAAGCAGCGGTGTGAAATCACAGATAATAATGGTTGAACTGAACATAGTAAGATTAGAGAAGGGTAGAACTACCAGATGACAATAATATGAGGGTTGGGAGAGGTGGGCATGTAATCGCTCATCGTAACTCCTCATAAAATCAAGATCAAACTTCAAACTGGTAAGTTCTCTTTTAATCTTACTATTTTACTTCGGAGACTATGTGAAGATTTCAAAGCTCTGTGATTTCATGCCGGAAACAAGTCCATGCTTTAGACACTGCATGAATTGACCATGGATGAGTGAAAAAGATTAATGCATTCAGACATGACTTAGTTAGTTAAAATGCTATGCATTAATCATCAAAAGAAAATAATGTGACCCCTTACATCCAGGGGAAAACTATAAAACAGAATATAAAATGGAGTTGGCAAATACCCCCGGTTTGGCAATGGGTTATATAAAATGTTGGGAAAGTATGTTCGTTTGACCATCCTGCAGCTGATAGGATGTGGTCCTGTGGAACATACATTACCCTTGGAGCTGATGTAGTAGCAGCCCTGGTGGGGTGAGTGTCGTAAATATTAGAATCAACTCATGCATTAGCCAAAACCCTGTTTTTACCCACCTGGAGATGGTGGAACTAATACTTCTTATGAAGTTTTTTGTAACTAACAAAGTTTGGAGCCTTTGAGGCTCTAGGTGACCTAGATGTATAGTTATAAATGTGTGACCACACATTACCGAATGTCCATAGAGTATGCCATGAAACTAGTTTGAGAACTAACGCCCCTGGTTAGTTCTGGTTAATTAAATCAAAAACATAAAATATTATGTTATTAGAAGATGTAACCATCCTGTCCAGTCGCAATTTATGTAGTGACTGGACCGATTGCACTGAGGCCAGTGCCATGAGTGACAAGTACCTTATGAGAGCCGGCTAAAGATAAGGATGTAACTGGAGCCCCCCGGTGAAGTAATGTTCACATTATGTCAATGTCCCATACTTCCGTGTAACTGAGCCTGGGAGAACTTGCGTTAAAGATATCCTATATAATTCTGGATATGAGAGGGTGAGACCTGACAGTGTGGGTCCCACTTTCTGCATCAAATATGATGAGAAGGCAAGTTGGCACAGTTGATGGCACTTTAACTTAATTATTGTCAAAGACCCATTTGAAATTGAACTGTTAGACGTCAGTTATCCGTGCTGTATAGTATGTAACGTGTATTTAAACAAAAACGCTTCCCATCTGCTGAAGTGGAAATGTGCTGCCTTTTGGTGCTTTCCCTGCACTCTGCAGTGAGCGCTACATGGATTGGTCTGACAACCCGAGCCACAGGCATAGTCGTCTCAGAGTCTGCAAGTCAATGAATTGATTTTCTTGCAGAGGCTGGTTTCCCGTGTCACAGGCAGAACCAGCAAGTTTTATGTTTTGAATAACCATATTAGGTTCTATATTATTCCCAACATTAGCGGGAACCACGGCTGCTTATGCCAGTCAGGCAGTTCGAACGCCTGAAGTGGTATCTTGCTGGATTTATTGCAAGAATAGTTGTGGCAGTATGGAGGAAAGACATGCAAGAACATTCCTTCCCAGTGTGGCAATAGTGTACCTCTCGCCACTGTATGCCACATTTTTGCAACTGTAAATTAGCTTGGATGTAAACATATCGATATTCGGTGTTCCACCGAGCCATAATGACATTAAATACTGATTAAATACTGATGTGATCCAACATCCATTCTGTGTTGTCATTGATTTCATCTGATGATACAATAGCCTCAAATGAGGTTAGGTTAATATCATAGGATACTTTAACTTTATTGCACCCATGTGACTAACATATGCCACACCATAGTCTATCAACTGGGAGTTGAGCATGCAGATTATGCATATTCTCACAATAACCTTTAACCTAACCTGTAACCCCATTTTTAAAAAAGGAGCAAGAGAGAAAACAGGGAATTATAGACCAGTTAGTCTAACATTGGTAGTGGGGAAACTGCTAGTTATTAAAGATGGGACAGCAGCACATTTGGAAAGTGGTGAAATCATTGGATTACGAAAGGTAAATCATGTCTGACAAATCTTATAGAATTTTTTCGAGGATGTAACTAGTAGGGTGGACACCCATAGTAATGAAGTGTTTTGAGCGACTGGTTATGCAGCATATCAAAAATAGCCTACCAGCCTAGATCCACTGCAGTTCCCCTACAGAGCCAACCGATCCACAGAGGATGCAGTCTCAACAATACTGAACCTCGTATTGCCACACCTTGATCGGAAATATACTTATGCCAAGATCCTCTTCATAGACTTCAGTTCTGCTTTTAACACAATCATTCCGCAGCAGCTGGTGGAGAAGTTGGAGTTATTGGGGGTTGATGCTGGCACATTAACTGGGTCCTGAACTTTCTATCACAACGGCAGCAGACAGTCAGGGTGGGCAGTAGGACATCAAAAACCATAGCCGTGAGCACTAGCACGCCCCAAGGCTGTGTCCTAAGCCCCCTGCTGTTTAGTCTGCTTACACACGACTGTACTGCTAGACTCAACAACAACTTCATCAACAAGTTCGCTGATGACACAACAGTGGTGGGTCTCATCAGTGACAATGATGAGTCGGCGTACAGGATGGAGGTGGAGCTGCTCACAGGATGGTGCAAATCCCACAACCTCATTCTCAACGTGGGACAAACGAAGGAGATGGTGGTTGACTTCAGGAGGGCGGGAAAACAACACCATACACCTCTGCACATCGATGGAGCTGATGTGGAAAGGGTCAGCAGTGTGAAGTTCCTAGGACTCCACCTGTCAGATGACCTGACATCTACGACCAACACCACAGCACTGGTCAAGAGAACCCAGCAGTGACTACACCCTCTCCGAAGACTACGGAAAGCAGGTCTCCCCACTGCACACCTACGAACTTTTTATAGGGGGACAATCGAGAACACATTAACCTACGGCATCACCTCCTGGTTCGGGAGCTGCAAGGCGTACAAACGGCACCAACTGGACAGGATTGTGAAGACCGCCAGCAGGATTATTGGTGCTCTACTCCCTTTATTGCTGG
This sequence comes from Okamejei kenojei, assembly GCA_035221665.1. NCBI lineage: Eukaryota > Metazoa > Chordata > Chondrichthyes > Rajiformes > Rajidae > Okamejei > Okamejei kenojei. Next base: position 52,726,204 of record CM069141.1, read on the forward strand.
ACATATACAGGAAGAGATGTATTAGCAGAGCCATCTCCATCATCAAAGACCCTACAACCCATCGCATCACATATTCTCCATCCTGCCATCTGGGAAGAGGTACAGGAGCATCAGCTGCAAAACCAGCAGGATACTCCTCAGCTTCTTCCCGCAGGCAATTAGACTGATAAACGGACTTTGCCCCCTGCCAAAGTATCCCGCACCAAACACCAACCTGGACACACTGAAGCAGAGCCATTGTCATGCCACTGTCGATCGGAACTCGTGATATATGTACTTTTATTCTTTATTTCTATTTATTTTTTATCACACACTGAATGGACACTGGTTGAGAAACGCTTTTTCGTTTTCCTCTGGGTATGTACATACCCAGAAAAATGATAATAAAGATATACAATACAATATAATACAATAAGGGAGAACCAGTGGATGTGTTATATCTGGACTTTCAGAAGGCAGTCGACAAGGTCCCACATAAGAGATTAGTATACAAACTTAAAGCACACATTATTGGGGGTTCAATATTGATGTGGATAGAGAACTGGCTGGCAGACAGGGAGCAAAGAGTAGGAGTAAACGGGTCCTTTTCAGAATGACAGGCAGTGACTAGTGGGGTACCGCAAGGCTCAGTGCTGGAACACCAGCTATTTACAATATATATTAATGATTTGGACGAGGGAATTGAATGCAACATCTCCAAGCTTGCAGATGACACAAAGGTGGGGAGCAGTGTTTGGTGTGAGGAGGATGCTAGGAGGCTGCAAGGTGACTTGGATAGGCTGGGTGAGTGGGCAAATGTATGGCAGATGCAGTATGATGTGGATAAATGTGAGGTTATCCACTTTGGTGGGAAAAACAGGAGGGTAGGCTATTATCTGAATGGTGGCTAATTAGGAAAAGGGGAGATGCTACGAGACCTGGGTGTCATGGTACACCAGTCATTGAAAGTAGGCATGCAGGTGCAGCAGACAGTGAAGAAAGTGAATGGTATGTTAGCATTCATAACAAAAGGATTTGTGTATAGGAGCAGGGAGGTTCTACTGCAGTTGTACAGGGTATTGGTGAGATCACACCTGGAGTATTGCATATAGTTCTGGTCTCCAAAGCTGAGGAATGACATTCTTGCCATAGAGGGGGTACAGAGAAGGTTCACCAGACTGATTCCTGGGACGTCAGGACTCTCCTATGAGGAAAGACTGGGCAGTGACAAGTGGGGGTAGACTTGGCTTGTACTCACGAGAATTTAGAAGATTGAGGGGGGTCTTATAGAAACTTACAAAATTCTTATGGGTTGTACAGGCTAGATGCAGGAAGATTGTTCGCAATGTTGGGGAAGTCCAGGACAAGGGGTCACAGTTTAAGGATAAGGGGGAAATCGTTTAGGACCGAGATGAGGAAAACATTTTTCACACAGAGAGTGGTCACATACTGACCTCTCGCACTCCCCTCCATAGAGAGGGAGCTTCATAGGCAGGCCTGAAAGCAGTTGCTGCCGCAGGCCCCTGAGATTACCTGCGATGACATGGCCCCACCAGCGAACCTGTATCAGGTTTTTTGCTCTGGGTCAGACTGAAACTGACCCTGAATGCTCCCCTCCTCAGAGAGGGAGACATTGTGCAGCACTGAAACAGGTGCCGCTGCCTGTGGGTTCTCCATAATACCTGGGCTGATAACTCCCTCCTTTGGAGTATATCATTGTGCAGCACCTCTCCTTCAGTTGCTCCATGTGGGTTTGAACATTTAAAGACGTTACCCATGTAGGAGGGAATCCTCTCCAACAGGAAACCTCCTGGCCTGACTCCCCTACTCCACAGGCCTGATCATCTTACCCACTTTCTGGGGACCCACAGCGGTCTGGAAGCGGCTGACCGCTATATGTTGGTGGGGTCACTCCTGGCCTGACTTCCACAGGCCTACCTAACTTGCTGTTGGTTTTACCCCCTTTGTGAGGAACCACAGCAGTCTGGGAACAGCTGACCCCTGTATGTCGGGGGGGGGGCACACCCTCCTGGAACTTACTTCACAGACCTTGCCGGCTTGTGGTTCATTTTACCCCCTACCTGGGAACCACAGCCGGTCTGGAGGCAGATGTCCCCTGTATGTCGGGGGGGGGGGGGGGGGGGGGGCCCTCCTGGCCTGGCTTCACAGACCTTGCCTGGCTTGTGATTTGTTTTACCCCCTTCCTGGGAAACACAGTTGGTCTGGAAGCCACTGACTGTGTTGTCAGTGACTTTGGGTGGGGTTCCCGACGGCCACCGGCTATCCGCTCTTCCGCGATCTCTGTAGCCGATCTCCCCTCGTTCCCGGTATCCGTGGCCGAGACCGGGATTCCCCGTGGTCCGTCCGGACTTCGCCCCAATAGTCGAGCAGGTTTATCTCTGTACAGAGATTCCTGCAAAAAAAAGAAAAACACAAAACCTGGAAATAAGGTCAAACTTACCGTCAGGTTGAACCTACCGCTGGACAGGGCAACGCTGCCGCCAGTCGGTTCGTTGCGCAAGCGAGTCAACGTAATGCCGCGCATGCGGGCTGAACGGCCTTCTTCACGTAGTCACTCATGTGACTCCGAAGTAAAATAATTATTTCCTTGTCTTTTCTCTGATTTGAAGATAATATGCATCAGTCTGTGATTTTATTTTCCATTTATTGTAAAAGTTGTGAGAAAACAAGAAAATGTTTGCATGCACTAAGTTAGGGAATCTAAGCAAGTAGATTTATATGTTCTAGTCCTCTAGCAGATCTGGGAGATTTATTTAGGTTCAGGTTTAAGGTTTAGGTTTATCATAAGGTTCATAAGGTTCATAAGGTTCATTTATTGTCACATACACCAATTGGTGCAGTGAAATTTCACTGGGCAGGTCAGTCATACAATTAAAAAAAAATATGTATTACAATCATTAAGAGATTGGACAGGCTAGATGCAGGAAACAAGTTTCAGATGTTGGGGGACTCCAAAACCAAGGACCACAGTTTAAGAATAAGGGGTAGGCCATTTAGAACTGAGATGAGGAAAAACTTTCACACAGAGAATTGTGAATTTGTGGAATTCTCTGCCACAGAAGGCAGTGGAGACCGATTCACTGGATACATTCAAAAGAGCGTTATGTAGAGCTCTTTGCCACAGAAAGTAGTTGAGGCCAGATCATTGGCTATATTTAAGAGGGAGTTAGATGTCGCCCTTGTGGCTAAAGGGATTAGGGGGTATGGAGAGAAGGCAGGTACAGGATACTGACTTGGATGATCAGCCATGATCATATTGAATGGCGGTGCAGGCTCGAAGGGCCAAATGGCCTGCTCCAGCACCTATTTTCTATATTGCTATGTTTAGGGCTAGCGCAATCAAGGGGTATGGCACAAGGCAGGAATGGGGTACTGATTGTGGATGATCAGCCATGATGACATTGAATGGGTTGCTGGCTCGAAGGGCAGAATGGCCTAATCCTATACCTATAGTCTATGTTTCTATATATCTTTGTATGTGTACAGTGATAAGGTTTGTTTTACATGCTGTCCAATCAAATCTGATAATCCAATACATAAATACAATCAAGCCAAATTCAAGTACAATAGGTAGAGGAAGGAGAATAATCCAGTGCAGAAATTCGTTCTCAGCATTGTACATCAACAGTTCCAGAGGCAAAGTCCAATGTGCACATTGAGGTAAAGCTGAATTGGACAGCACCATAGCTTAAGGAAGAACCATTCAGAAGCCTTATAGCAGAGGAAAAGCAGCTGTTCTTGAGTCTGGTGCTGTCTGCTTTTAAGAGTCAAGACTTTGGGGTCAAGCGCGAGTGTATACTGAGATCGAAATTTTGTACTGAAATTGAACAACAACATCCTTGCTTGCAGCAGTGCAATAGGTTTGTAAACACAGTATTCATGTTATTCTGTGACTATGGACAGTAAATAATTGTTTAATTTTTTTTTTTACAATACTGCACCTGAGTTCTCTACAGAGAAAACATCTGTAATATCTTTCAAATCCATCATCTGATCATCAGATCAAACAGTGTGACCACTTCACTCACTTTGGTTCCAATTCAGCCCCTTTAACCTTGTATACCATCCCAAGGGATATTTATCCTTTGTGCAATCAATCAAAATTTGACATCAAGCCACCAGAGGAGATATTAGAGAAGGCTGCACAGATTGTGAGAGGCAAAGCCACCAAGGGACTTCAAAACATCATGAAGAACTTCAGGATCAAGACATTGGGAGCTCTCAGAGGTGGTATGAGGTTGAGTGGTGGAGGTTCATTCGAACTCTGGAGACCTGAGCTGAAGTTTCAGGAAAGCTGCTGTCCCTGGAGAAACAGCTTCTGACAGCTTTGTGCCATCGACAATATCAATACTGGTATTTACTTTGCGCTTCTCTCACTGTTGACAGCAGTGCTACAAAATAAACTCAATACGAACGCAGATAGCGATTAACTTGGAAAGTCTCAAGAGGCCTTTTAAAATGTAAGAAGAGGGACGGAAGTGGTGAGCTTCAGGAACAGAATTTCAGCGCCTACGATCTAAGAAATTGTAAGCACATTCATTCATTTTCATAGTCATAGAGAGATGCAGCATGAAAACTGGGACATTATAGGACTTCCTCTGAGTCCATGCCAAACACCAAGTACCTACCTACTAAACCTACACTAATGATAGAACATAGAACAGTACTGCACAAGAATTGGCCCGCGGCCCACAATGTCCATGCCGAACATGATGTCAAGACCGTCATTTATCTACCTGCACATAATCCATGTCCCTCCACTCCCTGCATAGCTTCATTCCTATCCAAAAGTCTTTTAAATGCCACTACTGTGTGCTTATACCTCCATACTCGGCAACACGTTTCTCGCACTCACCACTGTCTGTGCAAAAAGACTTGTCCCGCACATCCCCATTAAACTTTGTCCCTCTCACCTTAAAGATATGCCATCTTTGATTTTTCCATCCTGGGAAAAAATTCTGACTGCCTACCCAATCTATGCCTCGCTTACTATTATGTACTTCAATCAGGCCAACCTGCAACCTCCATCGTTCCAGAAAAATCAAGCTAAGACAGTCGAACCTCTCCCTGTAATACCCGCTAATTCAGGCATTATATTTATTCAAACCACTTTTTCATCAGCTCTCCCCAGATTCTACCAGTACATTGGGGCAGTTTACAGTAGCCCATTAATCTACCAGCCTATATGTCTTTGCGAAACCTGAGCAGTCCCAGCAGGAGCGGGGAGAGGCTGCAGCCACCGTGGGTGGCGTGGCGGGGTTCGGGCTCGATGTCAACGTCCGTGTGCGTGCGCCCCTCCCCTCCCACCACATCTCTTGGGCAATGGGCCTGCGCCACACTCGGCCCCGCCCCCCCTGGTTGGAGCCGTTTCGCTCACGTGAGGCGCCGCCAACGGCCATGGGGGCTATAAATAGCGGGAGAGAGGCGGCGCTTAGTCGAGGTGCGGATTAGGTGTGGGGTTTAGTTAAGTTGAGGTGGGGTTAAGGTGTGAAGTGAGGTGTGAGGTTTATTTGAGTGGTGAGGTTTAGAGAGGTACGGTTTTGTCGAGGTGATGTTTAGATGTGAGGAGAAGTTTGGTAGTGAGGTATCGTCGACGCGAGGGGTTTAGTGAGGTGAGGGGATTAGTTGAGGTGTAGGTGGGAGGAAGTGAGCGTAGGTTAGGTATGGAGAAATGGGTGTCTGAGCTCAGGAAGGGAGACAAGACATTTGACTTCTGTGGCAGAGAATTCCACCAATTCACAACTCTGGGTGAAACCTTTTTTTTTCATCTCAAAGAGACTTTTCAGGTAACATATTTTTGTAAGGATTTTTTTTAGCTGTATGAGGCCATTTATTGAAATATACAAGATTATTAAGGGTTTGGACACATTAGAGGCAGGAAATGTTTCCAATGCTGGGAGAGTCCAGGACCAGGGGCCACAGTTTAAGAATATGGGGTAGGCCATTTAGAACGGAGATGAGGAAATATTTTTTTCACACAGAGATTGTGAATAGACAATAGACAATAGATGCAGGAGTAAGCCATTTGGCCCTTCAAGCCAGCACCGCCATTCAATGTGATCTTGGCTGATCATCAACAATCAGGAGCCCGTTCCTGCCTTCTCCCCATATCCCCTGACTTTGCTATCATCAAGAGTGGATTGGCAGTGGAGGCCAATTCTCTGGAGGCTTTCAAGAGAGAGATATATAGAGCTCTTAAAGATAGCAAAGTCAAGGGATATAGGGAGAAGGCAGGAATGGGGTACTGAGTGTGGATGATTATAGAAATGTCTATAGTGTATTTCATGAAATATATATATTTTGGGAGCTATTTTACTGCCTATGTTCGAACAATTCTAAGCTTCTGTTATGTAAAATACCAGCAGAAAGTTTGAGAATCACTTTCAATTTATTAAAAATGCAGGAGCATTGCCTCCTCAACCCCCAACGGGGCGCTGCCCCTGGACCCCGCCGGGGGCCTAGCCAGCCAGTTGTGGAACAACCCCATTGAAGAAGATAACAGTGGTTACCCAGACCTCGTTACTGGTTGCGAAGGGGCCCCCATACCAATTCAAGCTTCAGGGCCCCAAAAATGTAGGTCTGCCAGGGAGATTGCACCAACTCCACGCAGTACAGGTCTGAAGAGGGGTCCTGACCTGTAACTTCACGTATCAACTCCCTCCACAGATGCTGCAGGACCTGCAGAGTCCCTCCAGCATCTTGACCTTTGCACATCTAGTGTAATTACATCTAGAGATGATCAAGATGTTAGCAATGGAAGAGTGTAGATACGTGTTGGTATCATAGGATTACAAGACTGAGTGGTGGATTTTAAAAACATGAATGAGAATTTAAAAATCAATGCTTAACTTGGGTGGCAATATGGTGCAGCAATAGAGTTGCTGTCTTATTGGGCTGGAGACCTGGGTTTGATCCTGACCTCGGGTGCTGTCTGTACGAAATTTGAACATTTTCCCTGTGATTGGTTTTCACTGAATGCTCCGGTTTCCTCTCACATTCCAAAGACGTACAGGTTTGTATGTTAATTGGCTTTGGTAAAATTGCAAACTGTCCCTTGTGTGTAGGGTCGTGCTAGTGTATGGGGTGATCACTGGTCAGTACAATTCCAGTGAGCCGAAGGGCCAGTTTCCATACTGCATCTCTAAAGTCTAAAGTCTATTTTACTAAGTAAAGTAGAACTAATTGTACGTTGTAGACACAAGGAACGACAGATGTTGGTTTACCAAAAAAGGAAAGTGCTGTAGGAACTCGCAGGTACTCTTACAATGTATAAAAAAAACATTTGGACAGGTATATGGATAGGAGAGGATTAGAGAGATATAGGCCAAACACAGGCAGGTGTGGCATGTTGTTCGGCATGGGCATGATGGGCTGAAAGGCCTGTTTCCATAATGACTATGATTCTAACTCTATGACTGTAAGCACCTGAGAGAGAAAGATTAAACGAGAACTTACCGTTTGAAGTTTGATCTTTATTTTATGAGAATTTGAAGTGAGGGAATACGTGAAGGGCTCGCCAGTCCGCATGTGTGTCAATATTTATAGCAGCTGTATGAAACCACAGAATAGTTGCTGACCTAAGCTATAGATGGATTAATGACCTTAGAACTACCGAATGATCTTTATGAGAAGTAAGGTTGGGAGTGGAAGGCACGTATCCCTCACTTCAATTTCTCATAAAATAAAGATCAAACTTCAAATGATAAGGTCTTGTTTAATCTTTCTATTGTTTTCAAAGTCATGTGAATGACTACGTGAAGACTTCAAAGCTTTGTGGTTTCATGCAGTAACCCAATCGGTGTGTGAAACACTTAAAAAGATAAACCATTAATGGTAGAAAAACATGGGTTATTAATACCATGATGCTAACTTGCATACATGGCCAGTGTTCCTAACTGGACCATAGTCCCAATTGACTTTGAGTTAGACAATAACTCATGCAACACTGTGCAGAATTCTATCTGCAAATATCTGGACATATTCAACCAAAATGTTTTATTTATTAACACGCACTATGTAAGCCTCTTGCTGTATGATGAAAGAGAAATATCCATTCTATTGGCTGTTAATGAGCTATCAGCAATACCTTGAGACTATTGAATAACAATAAATAAACTATCGTTCATCTCATAGGTACTAGGAAGGTCAGTGCACTTGTATACCTAATTACACCCCCAATCTCTGCTCTGGTGGGTATGCTGTCAACTTCAAATGTACACAATCATTCCCATTTTGCTTATGATATCATTCGCATAACAAGCTAACCTAATGTCAGTTATGACCCAGAGACCGAGTCAGAGATTGAGTAAAGACTGTGTTCTTTGTGCTGATATCAGTTGCTGAAAGCAGAATCATCTTAAAAATACTTCTCCCATTAGGAATACAGTAGAAGAATATTTACATAATAATTTACTGATAAACATCGCACACTACAATTAGTGGAGGCTATTAGAGTGGTCATATAAAAGACACCCTGCCTAACGTTAGTGAACAGTGGATGAATAACCAATCATTTATTGTCCCACTTATGGTACTATAGAGAATGACAAAGCAGCACAAGCAGTGTCAATTGTGCTATCACATAAACGCTTCTCTAGGCTCAAACAGAAAGCCACACAAACCTCTGTTACTTCCGTTTAAAAGTAACTTACATATTTTGTTCACAAGCTTCCCATACAATCATGCAGAGCTAGCTGCCTGAGAAGAGAGGCTGCCCCAGCCATCACTCGTGACCGAGTAAATAGGAGTTGCTTCAGCCGCCTTACCATGGCCTGAATGAATAGGCGAAATTGCACTATTGAATTTCATGTTGCCTCTTTCTTAATATCGCAAGAGGTATCTAATGATAACCCCTACGTTTTACCAGCTGCAAATTTTGCATATTATCTAAAACTCGATGACACGATGCCCTTTGATCTGAGTAGGGCAGCATTGGCTTCCACCACTGGCTTTGTTTTCAAAACACCAGATAATCTGTGCCTCATGTGTATAGATATGGCAAAGTATGCATCTTCAAGATCGATTCTCTGAATCAGTTAAATTGCTGAAATCATCCATCTTAAACTGGGTAACTAAACACATGATCAGATTAGCCAAGTGCTAACCTGATTCATCATGCTCCATGTTTCTGTAATCTTGAGAGGTATCAGAAATATACCCCCTCTTGTCCGTGGCCAGACCACTCATCCTCCGATGAGATGTCACTGATTCCACTCGGAACCCCCATTCCTCCATTGACCATACGGACGGAATTTTTCTTGGCTTCTCTTGCTGCAGAAGATGCATTGTCTCGTTATTCATACATTTCGCTGATAACATATAATCAGAACCTTATGACTAGAGCTGAAAACACAGTCTCCCTTTGATGTGGGAATACGACTTCCCTGTCAACTCTTGATTATAAGTCACCACGAATACTCAGCGTTCTTCCTCAGAGTGGAATTTTGCATAATGCAAGCCTGAATCAGGAATTGCTTCGCAGTCCTCTGACTGAAACCACTTGTCTGAGTCGCCAGAGTGCACAACATAATCTCTTCGACCCACCACTCAATCAAGAATACTGGTATTGAGAGCCTACGGATTATTATAAATACATTGTTGATTCACAACATGGACCTGCAGGTCAGATAAAAAATATTATATGCCAGACCAGCATCCTGCTGGTAGCTATCTATCCCAGAGTGGACGGCGATGATGATTCCAATGAACCGGCAACTCTACTAACTGAGGATAAATTAAAACATGTGTTGAGGAAGACTTCAACTACTTCATTCTACTGAGCAGTCTGATAACCTCAATCACAGATGATGAGGCAGTGCTTCCCTAGTTAATATGACCCATATGGCCAGCCAGTCTACCCTGAACCAGGGTAACCAAGCTGTTCCTACTTGGAACTTACAGAGGTTACTATGCAACGCACACGGCCAATTTCTCTGCATCAACCTGATCTATCCCAGAGACAGTAAAAAAATACTAGACAGCTCATGCTGCCATTAAACCCAAACGTGGGCTGACAGACTGCTCCATTTTGGAGTTTTATGGAGATTAATAAAGATACCTTGGCTGCCAGAGTCTCTGAACCTGAGTCGACTTGCTTGTTGGTGCTTCAGCGAAGTTCCATTTGCAGACCCTGTCTGTCATGCTTGTCATGTCTTCAACTGGTGTATGTTAGATAGCTGATGCCGCTGGCCAACTCCTCTTGTAGTGGCTTGCCCGTCCCGAGGGAACAGCAAATTTAGAGGCAAGAGCAGGCAGCTCTTCATTATGTGACTCTCGTACATCATGCATTAAAGCATGGGATTCAGGCACGTAGTCATGTTCGGAGTCAGCTCCATACTGATCTATGACACTCCCTTAGAGTGGGAGAAATAGTGCACCCTGAACCAGGCATTGCCACATGTATACTCGAACTGCCTGTGCATGCCTGCATAACATGGAGCATATTTTGTGACACCATCTCCAATAGTATTCTGAGTGGGAGGAATATTGCAACCCTGAACCAGGAATTGCTACAGGCAAATGACTTGAACTGCCTATGCATGTCTCCGTAACATGGAGCATATTATTTGGCACCATCTCCAACACTCCTTTCATCCGAGTAGGAGGAATATTGCAACCCTGAACCAGGAGCTGCCTCAGGCATAAGACTAAAACTGCCTGTGCATGCCTCTGTAACACGGAGCATATTATTTGGCATCATCTCCAACACTTCTTTCATCTGAGTGGGAGGAATATTGCAACCCTGAACCAGGAGCTGCCTCATGCATATGATTCAAACTGCCTGTACATGCCTCCGTAACACAGAGCATTTCTCGTGCCACCATCTGATTCATCAGATGTACCAATTGAGAGAAACGGCCAATCACATCTGCCATAAATGTGGGGACAGAATCCCCTTGACCCAAATCGTCCGACAGGACTTGTCCCGCAGACTTGGCTTTGACTTTGCCCCGACTCGGGTTTGCCAAGCTGCTCCCTCTAGGAGCCGAATCGGGACTAGCTGTGCAGTTAGGTGCTCTGTCTGTATAAATCATCATTATTTATTATACTCACCAGACATGTTGCACCTGCTAGTGACTCCGAGTCTTTGCTCCGTTCTGGAGCATCAACGGAGTATTTTAGGGAGGAAATAGAGCGCAACCCTGTACCAGGTATTGTTTCCTCAGGCCTCTGGCCCCCATATAACTCAGATTTGATGGCATTATAATGGGAGTCACCTCTTCCCGATAGTCCGCTAGACAGAGTGGGAGAAATACTGCAACCCTGCCAGGTGTTGTCACAGGCAAATTACTGGAGCCGTCTGTAATGCCTCCGGTATACGGAATACTGGTTTAACAGAAACATAGCCCGATTGGATCAAAGATCCCTCGGGCCCTGGCATTCCCTCTCTCTCTATCTTTCCCCCACCCTAATCGCACTAGCTTCTCATTTTCACACTACAAACAGCTTACAATGGCTTGTTCCCTTTATCATCGATACTTTTTTGCATAACTTTCAATCATTGTTCTTTATCTCTCCACATCACCATCTATATCTCTCGTTTCCCTGATCCCTGACCAGTCTGAAGACGGGTCTCGACCCGAAACGTCGCCTATCTCCTTCGCTCCTTAGATGCTGCTGCACCCGCTGAGTTTCTCCAGCCTTTTGTGTACCATGGATCAAAAATTTGACTGCTTTGTCGATATCCACATGATCTCCTACAGTCCCCTCTACTGAGGGAAATTATCATGATGCAACCCTGCACTAGGTATTGCTCCACAGGTGTCTAATAGACACAGCTGAATAAAGGGCTTCCCAAGCCAGGAGCTCCTTTCTGGAGCCTCAATGTCTCCAGAAAGGAGACATTGAGGCTCCTTCGTCTGAACAGCCGCCCACTCCAGTGGAGCCCCATTCTGTGCCGTAATGGCAAGTCAAATTTTATTACACCATAAGGTGTATGATAAAAATGTGTCCTATCTGCTGCGATAGTCATGAACGTGACCGAACAGCACGTGACTATTAAGACTGCCAGCTCTATTATAACTACCTTAATCAGTTCTTCAGATTTTGACTTCAATAAAAGAACTATCTGCAGTATATCGAAATGCCCTACACATAGAGCACACATGGTCTACAGCATATGCTGCCTTGGCAGCATCTATGTTTAAAATTTTATAGGCGCTATGGCAGCTGAGCTTACCTAGCGTTAGCTACCCTGGCCATGACTAATACCGGCTGCTGTTATCTTTAGCAGCGATCACCTAGCCGCACCGGTAACCCCAACTCCTAATGGAGTTTCTATGGTGGCCTAAAAACCCGGCCGCCTGCTCCCCTATGGAGCTCCAAAGCCGGCAGGCAATAACGAAACCGAGCTCCTATGGAGCTTCCACGGTGTCGTAAATTCGGCCGCCTGCTCCTGTTCGGAGCTCCAACGGCGGCAGCCGCAATTTGAATCCAGCTCCAAATGGAGCCTCCACGGCAGCCCAAGACCAGCCGCCTCCATTAGCTACTCTGGGCCCGCTGCCTGCAGCGGCCCGCTGAAATTAAAATTACTTACCTGCCAGAGCAGTTTCGAACTGCTCCGACTCGCGCCCCATGCGTTGACATAATTGACGTGCATGCGGACTGGCGGGCTCTTCACATAGTCACTCACGTGATTTAGAAATAAAATTACTGGTTGCTGAGCACAGGAGTGGTGAATGAAAAGGGCTTGAGACAAGGCAGGAACAAAGTACAGAAATTTCGATCATCTCAAATTTATGGCGTGAAGAGCTAGGGAAGACAAAGATGAGTAACTATGTGTAGGAAGGAACTGCAGATGCTGGTTTATACCAAAGATAGACGCAACATTGTGGATACAGCCCACACCATCAAACAAACCAACCTCCCTTTCATTGACTCAATTTATACCTCACGCTGCCTTGGCAAGAATGGCAGCATAGCCAATGATGAATTTCACCGTGGTCACTCCCCCTTCTCTCCTCTCCCATCAGGCAGTGAGGTACAGCAGTGTGAAAAAGCATACTTCCAGATTCCAATGTGGACAGTTTATTCCCAGCTGTTCCATTCTGAGCCATTCTATCAATAACTAGAGAGCAGTCCTGAGCTAATATATCTTTCATGGGAGACCCTTGGACAACCTTTAATCGGATTTTACTGGAATTTATCTTGCACTAAATGTTATTCCCTATATCATGCACGTGTACACTATGGATCGCTCGATTTAATCATGTACAGTTTTTCCACTGACTGGTAGGCACGCAACAAAAGGTTTTCACTGTACCTCGGTCCACGTGCCAATAAACTAAACTAAACTAAACTAAAAATGCTGGAGTAACTCAATGGGTCAGGCAGCATCTCTGGAGAAAGGGAACAGGTGACATTTCAGGTCTGAACACACCTTCAGACCTAAAAGGGCTTCAGACCCGAAATGTCACCAATCTGTTTTCTCCATAGATGCTGCCTGCCCTGCTGAGTTACCCCAGCATTTTCTGTCCATTAAGAGTAACTATAATCTACGTAGGGATATGAGAGACTGCAGATGCTGAAATCTTGAGTAAAAAACAAAGTGCTGGACTAACTCAGCAGTTCGGGGAGCATCTGTGGAGATAATGGATAGACAACGTTTCAGCTTGGCCTTCTTCAGACTGGCGTAGAAGGGTCCTGACTCAAAATGTCACATATTTATCTTGCTGCACAGATGTTATTTACCCATTAACCAACAGGTCCAATAGTAGGATCCACCTGTGTTTAATTTGGCTTAAATCTTTCCACCGTTACAACACTTTAAGAATGCTAAGTGCCCTGGCGATTGCCGAAGGCCAGGAGAGAAGGTACAAGAAAACAATTTCTTGTTGTTTCTTCATAAATTACCTTTATTTCTGTAAAAAACAGAGCTTCAGGGCTAAGGCCTGGTGTTCAAACTCCCCCAGGTTATGTTATGTAAGGGATGCAGTGAAATATTGTCAGTGTTGGCTTTGATCATCTCACAGTAGGTGGGAAGAAAACTTCCATAACCTCAGTCAAAGCAAAACACAATCCGCAGGACAAAGTTATAAATTGTTATGTAATAACAAGGAACTGCAGATGCTGGTGTATCAAAGACAGACGCAAAATGCCAGAGTAACTCAGCGGGTCAGGCAGCATCTCTGGAGAACATGGAGTTTGAGTTTAGTTTATTGTCACGTGCACCGAGGTACAGTGAAAAGGTTTTGTTGCGCGCTAACCAGTCAGCTGAAAGACAATACATGATTACAGTCCAGCCATGCAGGGTATACTGATGTATGATAAAATGAATAATGTGAATAACATTTATTGCAAAATAAAGTCCAGTAAAATCCAATCAAAGATAGTCAGAGGGTCTTTAATGAGGTATATAGTAGCTCAGGACTGCTTTCTAGTGGTGATTCGTGATAGGTGATGTTTCCATCCAGACCCCTCTTCTAAATTTTTATTTCTAATAAAATTTTATTTCTGCTGCCACCGTTCTGGAGGAAAATGAACCCTTAATAATACAATTAAAACAAATTATCTTGTCATTTTCACATCAGACTGTATGGGGGCTTGTTCTGCATAGATTGGATGCAGCACTTTAGTTATTTTGATGGTAATGACATTTCCAACAGCTGTCAAGTGCCTTAGGCAGAGTTATAAAGTCATACAGCTCGGATACAGGCTCAAATGCAGATGCTAGAATCTTAAGTAAAAACAAAGTGCTGGAGGAACTCAGCAAGCCAGGCAGCATCTGTGAAGAGAAATGGACATACGACATTTTAGGTGGGTGCAACTCCTCCAGGTTGACCAACACTTACCCAATTTGCCTGGTTTTGGCCCATATCTCTCTAAAATTGTAAATTGTTCCTGGTGTATAGGATAGTGCTAGTGTACGGGGTGAATACTTGTCGGCGCGGACTCAGGGGGCAGAAGGACCTGCTTCCGTGCTGTATCTCAACTAAACAATGATTAAATATTAGAGGGTGTAGCTTTAATGTCAGAAGGGAAGGTTTAAAGGAGATGTGCATGGCACTTTTTTTTACATGGAGAGTGGTGGGTGCCTGGAACATGTTACCAGGTGTGGTGGTGGAAGATAGATGTGATAGTGGAATTGAAGTGGCTTGTAGATAGGCAGATGACTATGCAGAGAATGGATACCTGCAGGTGGAAGTGATGGGCTAGTTTGGCATGATTTTTGGCAAGGACATTGTGGGCCAAAAGGCCAGGTCCTGTGCGGTACTGTTCCATATTCTCTGCTAACTCAGCAGGTCAGGCAGCATCTGTGGAGGGAAATTGACTGGAGGGCCAATTTTCCTCCAGGATAAATAAAGTGGTATTGCATCATATCATATCAAATTGTATCTTATCGATTCAAAATGTTGGCTGCCCATTTCCTTTCAGAAATACTGCCTGATCTGCTGAGTTCCTCCAGCAGTTTGTAAAAACGTAGAGTATTCTTTGCTGAAAACCGAGAGGACAATTTTCACCTTCATTGGTTGGGCAGTGAACTGATGGAGTAGTTTGTAATGGAAAAAGAATATCAAGTGTTCCTTAGCTCTGAGCAGTGATGGTGAAAATTACCACTGTTGACCCAAACTGGTTGTAATACATTGATACTGAAGACAGGTAGACAGGCATATTATTTTAGCTAGTTACATACAATTATCTAACTGCAGTTGCGTAGATCTATAGCTTATCCTTTTTTCCCTATTTTCAAACAATCGTGAAGCAAAGTGCATGGAAAGCAATATAATTGTCATGGATGTTTGCTTAAATTTACCAGCCAATAATTCACTGCTGGTTCTTAAAGGGGCTTTCCCACTGCAGTGAACTAATCCACGAGTTAAGAAGAGTGTCTTCGACCTTCAAGCTCGAGGGCACTCACCTGGAAAACCTCGAGCTGGATCGACCATCCACGTTGAAACCGCGAGCTGGGGGAGAAGGGGAGAGAAAGGGGGAGAAGGGGTGGACACACTTTTAAGAAGTATAATGAAGTTTAGCGGGCATTTTACCTACCGGTCGGTTTTCCCTGGTCCTGAAAACCAATGAGCCAATCAAAATACCCTGTCAGCGAAGGAGATTGCCTAAGGCTGCCCTCAAACGCCTGTAACTAAATAGCGACCCCACTCCTCTACGAGTTAAAAAGAACCATGCCGACCAAACTTTACTCGCGGAAAATTTTTCAACTTGCTGAAAATATTTCCGCTACCTAGCTGAGGCCGCGAGTATTCGGAAACTTCCCTCAAGCATGAAGGAGAGTTCCAGTGACCTCATATGACCTCCTAGGACCATGTGTCGACCATGCTGCGAGTTTGAGTCGAGGGCAAACTCATCTAAACTCGCAGATTAGGTCGCTGCAGTGGGACAGCCCCTTAACTGTCAAAAAATCATTGGGCAGAACCTGTTCTGTTTATGTTATGCACATGATCAATTTTGTTTTTTTTCCTTCCTTTTTGGATCATTCACTCATAATTCACTTAGAATCATAGTCAGAGTATACTGTCATATATAGTACAGAAACAGGCCCAAGGCCCAATTCATTCATGCCATCCAAGATGCCCCATCTACGCGTCCCACCTCCCGGAATTTGGTCCATATCCCTCTAAAACTTTCCGATCTACATACCTGTCCATAGGTGCTTTAAATTTTGTTATTTTATCTGTCTCAACCACCACCTTTGGCAGTACAAAAAACAAAACATCAGTGGTGCAGCTGGTAGAGCTGCAGCCCCACAATGCCAGAGACCTGGAGTCAATCCTGACCTCGGAGTGGAACGGTGTGGAGTTTGCACGTTCTCCCTGGAGCATTGGAGATTGCGGGGAGACCTGAGAGGCATATATAAGGGACATAAGGGATATAAGAGAATAAGGGATGGTGGGTTTCTAAAATATGTATATTTTAATGCTAGGAGCATTGTAAGTAAGGTGGACGAACTTAGAGCCTGGATTGACACCTGGAAATATGATGTTGTGGCAATCAGTGAAACATGGTTGCAGGAGGGCTGTGATTGGAAACTAAATATTCCAGGATGTCGTTGCTTCAGGTGTGATAGAATTGGAGGGACCAGAGGGGGAGGTGTTGCATTGCTTGTCAGAGAAGATATTACAGCAGTGCTTTGGCAGGATAGATTAGAGGGCTCGTCTAGGGAGGCTATTTGGGTGGAACTGAGAAGTGGGAACGGTGTAGCAACACTTTTAGGGGTGTATTATAGACCGCCAAATGGGGAGCGTGAATTGGAAGAGCAAATATGTAAGGAGATAGCAGATATTAGTAGTAAGCACAAGGTAGTGATTGTGGGAGATTTCAATTTTCCGAAAATAGACTGGGAAACACATTCTGTAAATGGGCTGGATGGTTTGGAGTTTGTAAAATGTGTGCAGGATAGTTTTTTGCAGCAGTACAGAGGTATCGACCAGAGAAGGGGCAGTGCTGGACCTCCTGTTAGGAAATGAGGCAGGTCAGGTGACGGAGGTATGCGGTGGTGAGCACTTCGGGACCAGTGATCACAATACCATTAGTTTCAATATAATTATGGAGAGAGTCAGAACTGGACCTAGGGTGGAGATTTTTGATTGGAGAAAGGCTAACTTTGAGGGTATGCGTAAGGATTTTAAAGGAGTGAATTGGGACACTTTGTTTCATGGGAAGGATGTAGAAGAGAAATGGAGGACATTTAAAGGGGAAATTGTAAGAGTACAGAATCTTTATGTCCCTGTTAGGTTGAAAGGAAATAGTAAAAATTGGAAAGAGCCATGGTTTTCAAGGGAAATTGGACACTTGTTTCGAAAAAAAGAGAGATATCTACAATAATTATAGGAGGCATGGAGTAAATGAGGTGCTAGAGGAGTATAAAGAATGTAAAAAGAATCTTAAGAAATAAATTAGGAAGGCTAAAAGAAGATATGAGGTTGCTTTGGCAAGAAAGGTGAAAGTAAACCCAAAGGGTTTCTACAGCTATATTAATAGCAAAAGGATAACGAGGGATAAAATTGGACCATTAGAGAACCAGAATGGACAGCTATCTGCAGAGCCAAAAGAGATGGGGGAGATATTGAACAATTTCTTTTCTTCGGTATTCACCAAGGAGAAGGATATTGAACTCTGTGAGAAGGGGAAAAAGTAGAGTAGCTATGGAAACTATGAGATTCAAAGAGGAGGAAGTACTGACACTTTTGAAAAATATAAAAGTGGATAAGTCTCCAGGTCCTGACAGGATATTCCCTAGGACATTGAGGGAAGTTAGTGTAGAAATAGCAGGAGCTATGACAGAAATATTTCAAATGTCATTAGAAACGGGAATAGTGCCGGAGGATTGGCGTACTGCGCATGGTTCAAAGAATAAACCTAGCAATTATAGACCTATTAGTTTGACGTCAGTGGTGGGCAAATTAATGGAAAGGATACTTAGAGATAATTTGTATAAGCATCTGGATAAACAGGGTCTGATCAGGAACAGTCAACATGGATTTGTGCCTGGAAGGTCATGTTTGACAAACCTTCTTGAATTTTTTGAAGCGGTAACTAGGGAAATTGATGAGGGTAAAGCAGTGAATGTTGTCTATATGGATTTCAGTAAGGCCTTTGACAAGGTTCCCCATGGAAGGTTGGTTAAGAAGGTTCAATCTTTGGGTGTTAATGGCGGAGTAGCAAGATGGATTCAACAGTGGCTGAATGGAGATGTCAGAGAGTAATGGTGGATGGCTGTTTGTCAGGCTGGAAGCCGGTGACCAGTGGGGTGCCTCAGGGATCTGTGTTGGGTCCACTGTTGTTTGTCATGTACATCAATGATCTGGATGATGGGGTGGAAAATTGGATAAGTAAGTATGCAGATGATACTAAGATAGGTGGTGTTGTGAATAATGAAGTAGATTTTCAAAGTCTACAGAGAGATTTGGGCCATTTGGAAAAGTGGGCTGAAAGATGGCAGATGGAGTTTAATGCTGATAAGTGTGAAGTGCTACATCTTGGCAGGACAAATCAAAATAGGACGTACATGGTAAATGGTAGGGAATTGAGGAATGCTGTGGAACAGAGGGATCTAGGAATAACTGTGCATAGTTCCCTGAAGGTGGAATCGCATGTAGATAGGGTGGTAAAGAAAGCCTTTGGTGTGCTGGCCTTTATAAATCAGAGCATTGAATATAGGAGTAGGGAAGTAATGTTAAAATTGTACAAGGCATTGGTAAGACCAATTCTGGAGTATGGTGTACAATTTTGGTCGCCTAGTTATAGGAAGGATGTCAACAAAATAGAGAGAGTACAGAGGAGATTTACTAGAATGTTGCCAGGGTTCCAGCAACTATGTTACAGAGAAAGGTTGAACAAGTTAGGTCTTTATTCTTTGGAGCGCAGAAGGTTAAGGGGGTCTTGATTGAGGTCTTTAAAATGATGAAAGGGATAGACAGAGTTGACGTGGATACTTTTTTCCCATTGAGGGTAGGGAAGATTCAAACAAGAGGGCATGACATGAGAATTAAGGGACAGAGGTTTCGGAGTAACGTGAGGGGGAACTTCTTTACTCAGAGGGTGGTGGCTGTGTGGAATGAGCTTCCAGCAGAAGTGGTGGAGGCAGGATCGATTTTAACATTTAAGAGTAAAGTGGATAGGTATATGGACGTGAAGGGAATGCAGGGGTATGGTCTGAGTGCAGGTAGATGGGACTAGGGGAAAACAAATGGTCGGCACGGACTGGAAGGGCTGAGAGGGCCTGTTTCCGTGCTGCAATTGTTATATGGTTATATGGTTATAAAATGAAGAGAGCGCTAGAAAAGGTAGACTGTCAGAATATTTTATGCAGCATGGGAAAATCCAATATTAGAGGGCATAACTTTATGGTGAGAGGGACAAAGTTTAAAGGAGATGTGCGGGGCAATTTGTTTACACTGAGAGTTGTGAGTGCCAGGAACATGCTGCTGGGGTTGTTAGTTGAGGCAGATAGGATAGCAACATTTTTGAAAGACTTTTGGATAGGCATATGGACATGCAGGGAGTGGAGGGATACTGATAAGCGCAGGTACAGTAGATAAGCAACATTGAGACCTGTTCTTCTGCTGTTCTACGTTATTTGTTCAATGTAAACACATGGATCAATAAGGAACAACATTTGCCATGCTAGGCACACAGTGTGGATTGTACTATGTTGGAAAGTGTAGCGGCACAGTGCAGGCCACACTGCACTTCTCACAGCTACCATCACGAACGATGTATAGAGACTTGTACTTCTGTACGATCAGTTTCAGGAACAGATACTTTCCTACAACATTGGGTTCTTTAACTGACCTGCAACACCCCAATTCTATCTCGGCAATGGAACGCTAAAGACCAACTCTTGCACAATGATGGACATGTGTTGATTGAATTGAATTGAATTGAACTGAAAGATACAGCATGAAAATAGCCCTTCAGCCCACCAAATCCACATTGATAATCGATCACCCGTTCACATTGGTTCTATGTTATTCCACATTCATACCTACCCATATATTAGGGGCAATTTACAGAGGCCAATTATTCTACAAAGCCATACATCTTTGGTATGTGGGAAGAAACTTGGAGGAAACCTATATGGTTACAATGTGATGCGTGGCACAGTAGAGCTGCTGCCTTACAGCGCCAGAGACCTAGGTTCAATCACATGATTCAATCACAGCACTCAATGAGTTTATCTTAAACATAGGGTCAGGTTTGGTTTCAAATGCTGAATTTTACTTCGGAGTCACGTGAGTGATTCCATGAAGAAGGCTGTCAGCACGCATGCGTGTCATTATGTCGCTGCATGGTGCACCGCTGACTGGCAGGCGTGCTGCTCCTGCCAGCGGTAAGTTTGAACCTGAAGGTAAGTTTTTAAACTTTCTAGGTTATGTTTCTATTGCAGGAATCTCTTCTTACAAGAGTTTCCAGTTGGATTTCGGGGCGAAGTCTGAACGGGCCGCGGGGAAACCTTTATAGACCGCGTCCTAGTCACGGACCGTGGGGAATCCTGGTCACGACCTCGGGGAATCCCGGCCACAGACCGCAGGGAACCCACTACGGAGACCGCGGAGGTGCGGGTAGCGGTAGCAGTCAAATTCGCCTTCGGAATCGCTGGCGGTGGAGCCGCGACTTCAAACTGGTGCCGGCAGCACCTTGGCAAACCCGCTTGGAGGGCAGCCACGGAGAAAGTCAGTACAGCCCGTTGACTCAAACGAGTCGGGCCAGGAGGATTCCTGATGGAGAGGATCCCCTCCTTCAATGGGTAATGTTCTTCGGACATCAAACCCACATGGAGCACCTAATGGAGAGGTGCTCCACAATGGTAGGCTCCAAGGAGGGAGTTATATCACCGCGGGTCTCTGCGGGGCCCACGGCAACAGCACCTGTGTACAGGGCTGTACACTGTCTCCCTCTCTGAGGAGGAGAGCAGTCGGGATCAGTTCTGTCTTACTCGGAGTTCGGAGGTATTGCCGGGAGCATACCACGAGGCACGAAGGATATGATCTGTGGAGGGGCCACATCAGCGCAGGTCTGCACACTGTCTCCCTCTCTGTACAGGGGAGCAGACGTGGTCAGTGTGTAACTGATTCCAAACTCGGAAGTATGTTTGTGGCACAAACTGGAGTTCCTGAAAGTGCCGGAAGTGAACAGCGTATCAGGGGTGACGTTGGAGGGGCATGGCACCCCAGGAAACATACCGCCATATCTCCTATTCAGATAAAACCTATTCAACAGGTGAGACCTGCATGAGGGAGCTAAAGCTGTTGAACTACAAGTACAGCCTCATCGTTTCGGCGGTAATACACTCCATGCCTCTATCGGCAGCAAGCGGTTCATTGAAGCTGGTGGCAGCCAGCAAGTTGGGCAGGGGGCTTTTAGGCCAAGGCCTAAGCCGGTCTCGGGAAAAATATGGAATGCACGTACCCTACCAGTCCTACTCTCCAATCAAGGACGGAAATAGAACCCGCATGAGGGGCCTTTGGGCTTACCATAAGACCACCGGTAACCATGAAAGTAGGTGGGCCTGGTTCTTTCCGAAACATGGGGTATGTGGACCATTTACAAGTTGGAAACACTTGTAAAAGCCTGTAACAACCTTGTTGTTATGAAGCAGCCTTTATTCAGAACGTATTTAATGACATTGTGGTTCGATGGAGCACCGAATATCAATATGTTTGCATCCTGGGTCTAGCACCATTGCAAAAATATGTGGCACAGTGGCAAGATGTATTCTCGCTACACAGAGGAGGAATGTTCTTTATGTCTTTCCTCCATTTTGCCTCATCAGTCGGGTCTTGCACAAAAACCAGCAAGATCTTACCACAGGCATTTTGTACTGCCTGACTGGCCTAGTCAGCCACGGTTCCTGCTAAATGTTGGAGATGATTATAGAACCTTATATGTTTATCCTAAACACAAAAATTTGGTGGTTCACCCCGTGACTGAGGAAACCATCCTCTGCATGATAACATCAATTTATAGACTTGGAGCCTCTGAAAAGACCATTCGGCGGCACGGGTTGCAGACCGATCTATGTATGTGCTCACTGCAGAATGCAGGGATAGCACCGACAAAGCAGCACATTTTTTTCTCATCAGGAGATGGGAAGTGTTTTGTTTTTAATGCCAATGTTCCATATAATACGGCACGGATATCTAATGTCTCAGAGTTCATTTTCAAATGGGTCTTTGACAATTAAATAAGTTATAGTATCATTAACTGTGCCAACGTGCTTTCTCATCATAGTTGCTGCAGCAATCAGGACCCACTCTGTCGGGTCTCACTCTCTGATACCCAGATTTATAAGGATATCTTTGACATAATTCTCCTAGGCCCAGGTACTCGGAGATATGGGATCTTAGCATTGTTCTTAAACTGCTTCGCCAGTAGGGCCCAGCTACATCTCTATCCCTGGGCAAACTCACTTACAAAGTGTTTATGCTCATGGAGCTAGTCTCAGCGCAACTGGTCCAGCCACTACTTATATTGCGACTGGACAGGATGGTTACATCTGCTAATAATATAATATTTTATGTTTATGATGTAGTTAAGCAGAGCAGACCAGGGGTGTCAGGTCCCAAACTATTTCTCATGGCATACCCCATGGACCTTTGGTTGTCTGTAGTCACTCATTTACAACAATACGTCAAGGTCACCAGGAGCCTTAGAGGATCTGCACTAGTAATGTTTGTTAGTTACTTAAAACCTCATAAAAGGTATCTATCCAGACCAACTCCAGGTGGTCAAACAGGGTTTTGCCTTATGCAGAAGTAGATACTATATCTTCTATCTCACTCCACTAGGGCTGCTACTACTTTAGCAGCAAGGGTCATGGACGTTCCACTAGACCACACCCTAGCGGCTGCAGGATGGTCAAACGAACGAACTTCCAACATTTTATAATAACCCATTGCCAGACCGGGGGTATTTGCCAAATTCCATTTATGATTTGTTTCATAGTTTCTCCCAGGATGGAAGGGGTCACTATTATTCTCAATTGATGATTAAAGCATCAGCATTTTTAACTAACTATGTCATGGCTGAATGTATTAATCTTTTTCACTCATCCATGGTCAATTGATGCAGTGTGTGACGCCTGGACTCGTATCCGGCATGAAATCACAGAGCTTTGACGTCTTCACGGAATAACTCACGTCACTGCGAAGTGAAATCATAAGATTACATGAGAACTTACCAGTTTGAAGTATGATCTTTATTTTATGAGGAGTTACGATGAGCGATTACGTGCCCACCGCTCCCAACCCTCGTATCAGAAAGGTCATCTGGTAGTTCTCAAATTCTCTCCAATCTTACTATATTCAGGTCAACAACTGTTATCTGTGATTTCACACCGCCGCTTTGAAGATTGACGCGCATGCGTGCTGACGGCCTTCTTCACGTAATCGCTCATCGTAACTCCTCATAAAATAAAGATCAAACTTCAAACTGCTAAGTTCTCGTTTAATCTTACTATTATGCCATCAACTGAGTTATTAGACTTTAGAGATAGTTTAGAGATACAGCGCAAAACAGACCCCTCGGTCCGCAGAGTCTGTGCCGACCCGCGATCACCCTGTATATTAACACTATCCTAGACATTAAGGACAATTTAGAATTTTTACCAAAGCCAATTAACCCACAACCTGTCTTTAGAGATTTGGAGGAAACTAGAGCACCCAGAGAAAAGTACCCATATGCTAGTTCTAGGGACAATTTACAATTAATTTCCAAGCCTAGATGTCTTTGGAATGTGGGAGGAAACCCATGCGGCGAGAGAGAGAGAGAGAGAGAGAGAGAGAGAACGTACAAACTCCATGCAGATGGCACCTGTAGTCAGGATCAAACCGGGATCTCTGATGTCATAAGGCCACAACTCTATCGCAGTGCCGCCATGCCACCCTTTTCTTACAGAGGCAGCAATAAAAAAATCAAGAATCAATGTTTACAATATTGTTTAATTGTGATATTTCTGGTCTTGAACTCGCTGAGTCAGTAACATCAGCTATTTCTTTTTATCAACTAGACAAAATAAAGGGACACTTTCTTCATCTTGAGCAACTGAATTTTCCAAACATTAATTTTTATTTCTTTCAATTTGAAGACAAGGACATTATCCCAATCTTCCCGGCAAATTAAACACCACATGGGCTAAGTAAAGTAAGAGATACCCTGTAGAACTAATTACTGTTGACGGGAAGTGAAGAGAGAAGTACTTTCTGCAGGTGTTGCCCTGTGGGGAACATTTAATTAGTGGTCCTGATAGTGCTTAATGAGGACACTAACAAGGAGCACACATGTCATGCAGGGCACACAGTGTGGTCAGTGCTGTGCTGGGCTTGTCAACATGCTGACTCATATAATTAATCAGAAATTACACAGTGGCACGCCATCAACCTGAAAGCTATTGCAATGGTTTTAAGTGTTCGATCTGAAGGAATAGCATGTTCATAATTTTGGCCTTTACCTCGTGATTTTTTAATTGCAAAATGCAACACTTTGAGACAGGTTTATCGGGCGGATTAAGCCACGTTACTTCACGTCAGACTTCTCACCACAGAGTCGTAGAGTCCTAGATCTATACAGCATGGAAGCAGGCTCTTCTGCCCAACTTACCCACACTGACCAACATGTGATGATGATGATGATGGTGATACTATATTGTCACTTGTACCCAGCTCGGTGCAGTGACAATCTTTATTTTTGCATGCAAAGTACACAAAAGTGTTGCCACAAAGGGGCCGACAAAGTTACACAAAGTACTCATCCCTTCTTCATCCCCCCCCCCACGCCCCCATACCAGATCCCCCTCAGTTCCCGGCTTCACCACCACACCGGGTCCCCCTTATGCCCCTGTCCCACTTAGGAAACCTGAACGGATACCTCTGGAGACTTTGCGCCCCACCCAAGGTTTCCGTGCAGTTCCCGGAGGTTACCCGGAGGTTTTTGTCAGTCTCCCTAATGGTCGAAAGTGGTTTCCGCTACTTCTATGTTCCGGCGATTATTTCAAAAAATTCAAAATCACTTTCGACCATTAGCGAGACTGACAAAAATCTCCGGGAACCGCACGGAAACCTTGGGTGGGGCGCAAAGTCTCCAGAGGTTTCCGTTCAGGTTTCCTAAGTGGGACAGGGGCATTAGGTCTCGGCGACATGACCCGTCCACCTTGGCCCGCCAGCTCAGCCTGATCTCGTCCTCAGCCCATCTTGACCCCGAGGCTCCATCTTTGGTCCGACTGTTCAAGATCTGACCCGACGTCGAGGCTTCGACCCGACTTTGACCTGACCTGATTTGTCCTCTACACTCATGTGTAATGTCCCATCTACAACAGTCTCAACTGCCTGCATTTGGCCCATATCCCTTCTGTCCTATCTATTTACCTGTCTAATTGTTTCTTAAATGTTGCTATAGATCCTGTCTCAACTACCTTTCTCCAATTCCATATACTCACCACCCTTTGTGTAAAAATGTCCATCTACCCTTCATGCTGCCTCAGAAAAGCATCCAACACAATCAAAGACTTTGCCTGCTCACATCCAACAAAACATACACAATCTTAAAAGCAGGTATCACCAAACTCAGGAACAGTTTTTTTCTCTCTCTGTTATCAGGCTACTGAATAGTTCCTTCATAAACTAAAGCAATGTTCTATTCACTTCTATCCAATAGAAATAATTAATTATAACTTGAGGGACAACTTTATTATGCAAAGGGTGATGGGTATATGGAACGACCTGTCAGAGGAGCTAGTTAAGGCAGGTACTATCACAACATGTAAAAGACATTTGGGCATGTACATGGACAGGTTAGGTTTAGAAGGTTATGGGCCAAACACAGGCATGTGGACATTAGTAGATGGGGCATGTTTGTCAGCATGGGCCTGTTTCCATGCTATATGACTATGACTATTTATTCATTCACATTGCCACCAAATTCTCCAGAATATGGAAACAGGCACTTATCATCCACGTGAAGCCCATCAATGTAACTTGCTGGCAAGTCCAGTTCTCTGAATCACTTAATAGTTGCTAAAGAGGCAATATAAGTCCTGAACTTGATTACTTTTTTTTGGGACATTGGCCTTTATCAGTTTTTGGCACATTGGTCTTCAACAGTCAGAGCCTTCCTACACGTCCCACATATTGAGTATAAACTTTGGGAGGTCATGTTGCAGTTATATAAGAAGCTGGTGAGAGATGCATTTAGAGTATTGTGTTCAGTTCTGGGCACCATGTTATAGCAAAGATGTTGTCAAGCTGGAAAGGGTAGAGAAAGGATAGACAAGAATGTTTCCAGGACCCGAGGGCCTGAGCTACGGGGAGAGGTTGGGCAGGCTGGGACTCTATTCCTTGGAGTGCATGAGGAACGATTTTGGAGAGATGTATAAAATAATGAGAAATAAATTGCGTAGATGCACAGTCTCTTTCCCTGAGTAGAGGAATCGAGAACCAGAGGAAAAACTAGTTTTATAGTGAAGGGAAAAGATTTATTAGGAATCTGAGGGGTGACTTTTTCCATAGAAGGTGGTCAGTGTATGGAATGAGCTGCTGGATGCAGTAGTTGAGGCAGGGACTATCAAAACTTTAAAGAAACAATTAGACAAGTACACAGATAAGTGAGGCTTGGAGGGATATGGGCCAAACACAGGCTGGTGGGATTAGTGGAGATGGGGCATGTTTGTTGGTGTGGTCATGTTGGGCCGAAGGGCCTGTTTCCACGCGGTATGAGACAATGACTTTATCTTCCAATTAATTTCATTTCAATTCAATTCAATTCACATTCACATTCACATTGCCACCTAATTCTCCAGCTGAAAGAAACAGTCAGTTATGATCCATGTGCAGCCCACAAATGAAGCTTGCTGGCAAGTTCAGTTCTGTGAATCGCTTAATAGTTGCTTAAGGGCCAGTGTCATTCCTGAACCTGATTACTTTTAAGAACATAGAACATCGAACGTAGAAAGGTATGGTACAGGAGCAGGTCCTTTAGCCCACAAGATTCTATTTTGAATGTGTTGATGCTTTCTCCCATCTTTCTGTGTAAACTACAACGTGTGACGTGCACGGGGTGTGTGCTCCTTGTGTGTATCTTTATTAGGCACTAACAAGATTACCAACTAAACGATTCAGAACTAACAAAGACCGATGTTGGGAAAATAAATTATCAGGCTTTCTCATTCAGGATAATCGAATCATAGAAATATACCTTAGAAGAAAAAAATGCCATTCGCACCAAATGGTGGCGCAGTGGTAGAGTTGCTGCCTTACAGCGACAGAGACCCGAGTTCGATCCTGACTATGGATGCTGTCTATACGGAGTTGTACGTTCTCCCCATTACCTGCGTGGGTTTTCTCCAGCTCCAGTTTCCTCACACACTCCAAAGACGAACAGGTTTGTAGGCTAATTGATTTTGGTAAAGATTGTAAATTGTCCCTGGTGTGCAGGATAGTGCTAGTGTACAGAGATCACTGGTCTGCACGGACCTGGAGGGCTGAAGGGCCTGTCTCCGTGCCATATCTCTAAACTATTAAAAAAACAGTGAAATTTAGATTAATTTACTTCATTTGTCTTGGTTTGTGGACCTGATGATGTTGCCATTTCAAATGATTGTTCTCATGCTTTTTAAATGCTTATTTTTTAGCTTCACTACCCTTTGCTCATGAATGAAAATTAGCATCTTTAATTCCTCTTTAATCTTTCGGACAATTATTGTTCTACGGGTTGTTGTTGCCTCTGTTGCAGTGTAGATTTATAGATCGCATTATCAGTCCCATCAGCCCGCGATCAAGCAGTCATTTAAACCAACCTAGAACAGTACAGCACAGGAAAAGGCCTTTTGGTCCGCAGTGTCCGTCACGAACTTGAAGTGGGGTTAAACTAATCTCCTCACCCTGAACATAATCCATATCCCTCCATTCCCTGCATTTCCATGTGTCTATCTAAAAGCCTCTCAGGTACACTGTTATATCTACCTCCACCACTGCCCTTGGCAATGTTTCCAGGCACCCACCTAATCGATGTGTAAAATTCATGCCCCCCTCCCCCCATATCTCTTTTAAATGTTGCCCCTTTCACCTTAAAGCTATATCCTCCAGTCTCCAACCCAGGCAACATTCTGGTTAGCATCTTCTGCACCTTCTCCAAAGCCCCCTCATCCTTCCTACAATGGGGCAACCAGAACAGCACATTGTGCTCCAGCAGCAGTCAAACAGGGAAAGGCCAGGATAGAGTGGATGTGCAGAGGATGTTTCCACTAGAATCTAGGACCAGAGAGCATAACTGCAGAATAAAAGGACACACCTTTAGATAGATGAGGAGAAATTTCTTTAGTCAGAAGGTGGTGAATCAGTGGAATTCATTGTCACAGACAGCCGTGGAGGCTAAATCATTGGGCATATTTAAGGCAGAGATTGACACATTCTTGATCAGTAAGAGTGTCAGGGGTTATGGGACGAAGGCAAGAGATGGGGTTAAGAGGGAAAGATTGATCAGCCATGATTGAAATGGTGGACTAAACTTGATGGGCCGAATTTCTTTGTTCCAATGACATGAACTTATGAACTAACCAAACTCCTATAAACCTGCAACATGACTTCCTGACTCTTGTTCTCATTGCCCTGACCTTGAATTCATCACATTTTTTCTCTCCACATTCCCACCGACTGCTTCCAGATTATTTCTCTCAGCCACAAACCAGTGGAATTTGCAGCGACCAATTAAGCTTCTCGCCGGCATATCTTTGGTCTGTCTGCGGAGCACCCAAAGCAGACCCATGTGGGAAATGTGTAAACTGTACAGAGGTAGCACCAGATACAGGTCCAACTGATAGTACCGCGCCTCTTTTAATCCAGTCAAAATTATGAGCGCTTGAAATCCCTCCTTGCAGTGAATGTGGTGCCTAGGCCAGGTGAGGCGGCCAAACTCATCCTCATCGACTCTACTGCGCCAATTGGCTGGCCAAATATGCCCCCTGCAGTTGGGATTCTGGAACTCCGGCCCAGCCGGAGCCGGCAAATCTGTTTGAATTCCGAGGCCAACTCTGCGGGCCGGTATCTCGGCCCTTTGGCAGGCTAAGTGGACCATTCCAGTACCATTGGATTCCTCTCGGAGGCTGTGACCTCTGTTGGTCTGGCAAAACAGATAATCTAGGAAGGCTCTGGAACCAAGGGTGCCGGAAAATCAGTAGTGGATCTGTATTAAGATTGAATAGCTGGAGCATGTGACAACTGTTCTATCCACTGCACCAATGTGTCATCCAGAGTCATTGTTTCGTAATGAATGTTGTCAACACTTGCAATTCTATTACACACAAATCAAGTTTGGGCAAGTTTAAACAGATCCCGGTTACGTTGAAACAAATTCATGATTCCTTTCTTTCTGCATCAGAATGAATATGCCAGCAAATCACTGTTTAAAATGCAGTAAAATTGGGACTTTTTAGTTTAGTTTTATTAGTTTAGAGATACAGTGCAGAAACAGGCCATTTGGCCCATCGAGTCTGCGCTGACCAGCGATCCCCACACATTAACACTATACGACACACATTCAGGACAATTTTACACTTATACCAAGCCAATTTACGTACACACCTGTGCGTCTTTGGTGTGTGGGAGGAAACCGAAGGTCTCGAAGAAAACCCACGTGGTCACGAGGAGAACGTTCAAACTCCATACAGACTCCATAGTCGGGATCAAACCCGGGTCTCCGGTGCTGCAAGCGCTGTAAGGCAGCAACTCTACCGCGACGGCACTGTGATATGTACACAAGCATCTTGAAACACCATAACCCCAAATTTACTGACAGTCTAAGAAAGGCTAAGGATGGTGCAGTGACGCAGTGGTAGAGCTGCTGTCAGCGACAGGGGCTAGGGTTGGATCGTGACCTCAGGTGCTGTCTGCGTGGAGTTTGCATGTTCTCCCAGTGACTGCTGGGGATTCATCCAGGTGCTCCAATTTCCTTCAACATCCCAAAGACATATAGATTTGTACATTAATTGTCGTCTGTAAATTGTCCCTTCTGTGCAGGGTGTGGACATGGAAATGGGATAACATAGAACTAGTGTAAAGGGGTGATTATTGAAGGGCCTGTTTCCTTGTTGTAGCTCTAAAATAAAGCCAGACATGACAGTGTGCTCAATGACTGGGCTCCATAGGCCTGTCAAGGAAACCAGGTGACGTGGACTCAAGAACATTTTTACTTGGCACCGCGGTACATCCAGTAGAGCTGCTGCTTCATAGCGCTAGAGACGCAGGTTCGATCTTGACCACAAGCTCTGTCAAGCTCTATGCACAGTTTACGCATTCTTCCTGTGACCTCGTGGCAGTCCTCCAGGTGGTCTTACCTCATCCCACATCCCAAAGACATTCTGGTTTATAGGTTAATTGGTTTCTGTGTGTAGGGAGCAGATGCGAAAGGGGCAGAAAATAGAACTGGTGTGAACGGGTGATCGATAGTTGCTGTTGAATCGGTCTAAAAAAAGCCATGCAATAATCTGCCTTATCACAATCACAAAATAAAGGGCATGTTTCTGTGCTGTATCTTAAAAAAAATAGAGTATGCGGCTGAGGTGAAATTTCCACACTCAGATTTTAGTTTAGTTTAGTTTAGAGATACAGCGTGGAAACAGGCCCTGTGGCTCACCGAGTCCATAACGACCAGAAATCACCCCTACACTAGTTTTATACTACACACTAGGAACAATTTACAGAGGCCTATCAACCTACAAACGTGCACCACTTTGTGGCGTGAGAGGAAACCGGAACCACGGAAGAAAACCCATGCGATCACATGGGGAACGTAAAAATTCCGTAAAGACAACACCCATAGTCAGGATCGAACCTGGATTTGTGGCGCTGTGAGGCAGCAACTCTACCACAGTGCTTGACAGTGTTTGGAACTCAGGACAGTGCTCAGTCATTAAATATATTTAGATAGTGAGATTTCGGTAAAGTGTTCTTGAGGCATAAGACTGGCTGTGCCCATATTGAATGGCAGAACAGACTTTAGCTACCCCATGACTTGCAGTGGCTCCCATTTCAAATGTTGTTTTGTTATCGAATTCTTAAAACACTTTTGTGACAATTTCTTTATTTTTTAGGACGCTACCTCACAAAAATACATCATCGTCCCAGCTACAATGCAAGAGCCAATTACAGGCAAATTCTTTCGATCTATTCTTAATTGGCTCAAATTCCCTCCCCTTTGCCCCCCTTGTGCTTCCTTGATGTATGAAAGAAAATAACGTGTGCAACAGAATTGATGACAGGTCTCCTGCAATGATAAATCCCTTTTCCCCAGCTGTGCTAGGGAAACAATACACACTATCCTGAAAAAAAAGTTTCCACAATAAAATTTCCGTTGTGCTGCTCTGTTTTGTGATAAATTTAGCCTCTGGCTATAGAAAGCCCAGCAATAATCTGTCATATCATGATCGCAGAATAAATGAAACATTGCTTTTGGCAAATAAATCACACTCAGAATGAAATTAAAACTCGCAAGAATTTTAAACCTTTGCTCATAAAGATTGTCGAAAATGGTTCAACTGGAAAGATTTTGCTGTTTTATTTCTGTTGTGGCACAGTTATTCCATTTTAAACCCTTTAGCGACTTCTCAGTGCTGGTTATTATTCAACAATTGACAGGTTTATAAATGTAGCTCAAACATTAATCAATGACGGAGGTTTCAAAGTGGAAGCAGATACAATTAGGGAGAGAGGAGCGAGGTGGATTGGTAGGGGAAGGTTTTCTGAAATCGCTGTCTGCCTGCTGTGAGGCAAAGTGCTTGTATCAGTCTTCCACAGGGAGACGGTGCCAATAGCAGTATAGGGACTCACAGCAGACGAATGTGTAAGAAGGAAATTCAGATGCTGGTTTAAACCAAAATAGACACAAAAGGCTGGAGTAACTCAGCGGGACAGGCAGCATCTCTGAAGAGAAGGGATGGGTGACGTTTCGTATCGAGACCCTTCTTCAGACTGGTTAGGGATAAGGGAAACGAAAGATGATGTAGAGAGATGAAGAACAATGAATGAAAGATAGGCAAAAGTAATGATGATAAAGGAAACAGGCCATTGTTAGCTGTTTGTTAGGTGAAAACGAGAACCTAGTGCGACGGGAGGGGGATAGAGAGAGAAGGAATGCCGGGGCCACCTGAAGTTAGAGAATCAAATTCATACCACTGGGCTGTAAGCTGCCCAAGTGAAATATGAGATGCTGTTCCTTCAATTTGCATTGAGCCTCACTCACTCTGACAGCAGAGGAAGTGCGTTGTGACCACACAATAGCTTTGACAGCTAGTGTGATCCTGCCCTCAGCCGATCGGATGTCAAAGATGTTCAGAGTTCAGACATACAGTGCAGAAGACAGCTCTTTGGCCCATTGAGTCCGCACTGACCAGCAATCCCTGCACACTAAAGGGCCTGTCCTACCAGCATCTGACTCCATGTGGTGAGCGCGACCAAACCAGCAGCGGGGGCCGCGCGGAGGTCGGGTGATCCCTGTACAGGGCCGTTCCTAACAGCATGCGCCTGCATGCGAAGAGCGCAACCAAACCGGCAGCGGAGGCCACGCGGAGGTGGGGTGAGTGGCGCAACGCGGCGGGA
The DNA here is from genome assembly GCA_035221665.1 of Okamejei kenojei. Taxonomy (NCBI): domain Eukaryota; kingdom Metazoa; phylum Chordata; class Chondrichthyes; order Rajiformes; family Rajidae; genus Okamejei; species Okamejei kenojei. The sequence goes on from CM069141.1 coordinate 52,759,245, forward strand.
AGTGAGGCGAACTTGGAGCGAAGTCTGAAAGGTAAGTTCACCAGGACAGAGAGGGACACAAAGAGAGGGGCACAGAGGCACACACAGAGAGGGCCATGGAGCCACACACAGAGAGGGTCACGGAGGCACCTACAGAGAGGGTCACGGAGGCACGATTTCGAGTGTGTAATGCGTCGAGAAGTCGACAAGCCGTTGCCGTGCGGAATTTTTGAACATGGTCAGTTTTTCGGAGCCCCGCGCGATGTCGGGACGAACTCCGCACAATTCCGCACGGCTCCGGCGATCGAAGTGGGACCGGCCCCGCGACGCCGGACAGCTCAAGCGACCACGTTAGGTCGCGCTCATTGCATGGAGTTGCATGCTGGTGGGACAGGCCCTTAACACTTTCCTACGCACACACTAGGGACAATGTACACCTATACCAAGTCAATTAACCTACAAACCTGCATGTCTTTGGAGTGTGGGAGGAAACCAAAGATCTTGGAGAAAACTCAAGCGGTCATGGGGAGAATGTACCATACAGACAGCACCCATAGCCTGCATCGCACCCGGGCCTCTGACACTGGAAGCATTGTAAGGCAACAACTCTACCACTGCGCCACCGTGCCACCCCCATTATTGACTGAATGCTCAAATAATCAGTAACATTTCGTACCCTTTAAAGAGATTATTAAATATACTAAGATAAAGCAATTTTACAATGAAAAGAAATGTACCTCTTTGCTTTAGAACACAGAACATAGCACAGGAACACGCCAAAGCTAGACACAAAGTGCTGGACTAACTCAACGGATCAGACAGCACCTCTGGAGAAAAAAAGGTGGATCATGTGTCCGGTCTGATGAAAGGTTCCATCCCAAAACATCACCTATCCTTTTTCTCTAGAGATACTGCCTGACCCGCTGAGTTACTCCCATGCTCTGTGTCTATCTTCAGTACAAACCAGCATCTGTAGTCCCTTCCTGAACAGGAATAGGCCCTACAGCCCACAATGTCTGTGCCGAACATGATGCCAAGACCAACTCTCTTCTGCCTGCACATAATCCCTATCCCTCTGTTCCCTGTCATGATTGTATCTGCCTCCACCACCACATCCAGCAGTGTGTTCCAGGTACTCATCACGTTTGTGTAAAAAGCTTGCCCTGCACACCCCTTTTCAACTTTGCCCCTCTCACCTTAAACCTATGCACCCTAGTATTTAATAATGTTTTATCCTGTGATTTATGCCTGACTGCCTATACAATCTATGCCACTCATAATGTTATATACATCTATCAGGTTTCCCCTCAACCTCTGCCGTTTCATCCTGGTAAACCTCCTCTGCGCTCTCTCAAAAGCCTTCACATGCTTCCTTTGGGGGCGACCAGAACTGCGCACAATATTCCAAATTCCAAATAATCAATATGCTATCAAGCTGCATCATGACTTCCTGACTGAATGTTGTGAACAATGAAACCAAGCATACCATATACCTTTTATACCATGCTATCTACTTGTGTTGCTTCTTTCATGGAGTTATGGACTTGGATTTCAGATAGTAACGGACTTTAGTCTTATGTGGTTTTATTCCTCTGTTCCAACAAGCCCAGCTGGATCATGTTCTCCTCATAACAAAGCTTTATTGTCATTGTGTGGCACAGTGTCGCAGCTGGTAGAGCACCAGAGCACCAGATGCCCAGATTCGATCCCGGCCTCATGTGCTGTCCATGCGGAGTTTGCTCGTTCTCCCAGTGACTGCATGGGTTTCCTCCTCCGAAATGTTTGGTTTCCTCCCACATCCCAAAGGTGTGTGGGTGTGTTGGTTAATTTAGTTTAATTTTGGTGGGTTTAGAGCTATCGAGTGGAAACAGGCCCTTCGATCCAAAGAGTCCGCATGGAGCAATGATCCCCACACATTACCACTCCCCTACACAAACTAGGGACAATTTTACATTTTATAGCAAGCCAGTCAACCTACAAACCTATATGTTTTTGGAGTGTGGGAGGAAACCGAAGATCTCAGAGAAAACCCATGCAGGTCACAGGGAGAACGTACAAACTCCGTACAGGCGGCACCCGTAGCCAGGATTGAACCCGGGTCTTTGACGCTGTAAGGCAGTAGCTCTACCGCTGCACCACCGTGCCGTTCTGCCCTTTGTAAATTGTCCCTTTGATTATAGGGAGTGGATGTGAAAGTGGGATAATGCAGAACTAGTGTGAACGGGTGATCGATGGTTGGCGTACACCAAAGGGCCTGTTTCAATGCTGTATCTCTGAACCAAACTCAATGTGTGTAGCGAATGGATAGACGATGTTTCGGATTAGGACCCTTATTCAGACTCATAATACATATTCAGCTCCACTTTAAACACTAAATTGAATATGTTTTCACATCTACCAATTACGTGAAATCCAAATCATTATCATTCAATGCTAAAAAAAACAACATTTCTTCATGTCACTAATGTTAATTTGTCAGTCACTTTCCTTGGTTCCTGACCCCTCCTCTAATGGGATGCGTTTCTTGCTACTTACTCCATCTCTGGCCATTATCAATTTAAACCTCTTTATTGTCTCCTGTTCCACTAGTAGCAGCATCTCATGTCCACTACTCTCAGAATCATGTTACTTAACTGTTCTGCTCACTTGACATTTCTGTTGGAATGAAGCAGCAAGAACTGGACATAAAACATCGCCTGTGGCCAAATCAATACTTCAAAAAAATTATCATCCTGACTTGCTTGCACTTATATCCGATTCCTCTAGTTTTAATACCTAAGATCCTACATGTTTTTTTTAACTACTTTCTCAACCTACTTCTACTACTTTCAATAAACAAGGCACATACTGTATACTTCAGTTATATATACAGAGGCGACATGGTGGTAAAGCAGTAGAGTTGCTGCCTCACTGCGCCAGAGACCCAGGTTCAATCCTGACTACCGGTGTTGTCTGTACAATCCTGACTACGGGTGTTGTGTGTATGTTTTCTCCGTGACCATGTGGGTCTTCCCTAGGTGCTCCGGTTTCCTTCCACACAGCAAAAATGTACAGATTTGTAGGTTATGGGCATCTCTGGTTAGTGTGGACTCTGTTTCTTCCCACACTCCAAAGATGTCTAGATGTTGAGGTTAATTGTACATTGTTCCTAGTGTGTAGGATAGAACTAGTGTACGGGTGATTGTTGGTCGGCACATATTCGGTGGGGCCACACTGTATCTCTAAACTAAACTAAATTAATAGGTAGAGCAAAGAGAAAAATACTGAGTACAGAATACAGTTCTCAGTATTAAGGCATAGCAGTTTGAGAGGAAAAGGTAAAGTTTGCCGTGAGATAGGTTAACCTCTAAACTAAACTAAATTAAACCGAAATCTAGGTTTATAGAGGAGGTTAGTTGAAGGTCCTTGAAGTTGGCATTTACGAAGAAGTCTATGAGAAAATTCAAAAGATGTTGCTTTGAACAATATTGAAGCTGCTTTTCTATAGATGGGTTTAATGATGAGCAATTGGCAGTTGATTATTCTTTTGTGATGCCTTAACCAATAGATTATATTTGTGCTGTGAACACTGTACAATAAGCGAAACACAATCACCAGGAAAAATAATACTCTTTAGGCAGTCAATAATTGTTAGTTTAGTGGCAGTCAAATGCAATTCCAATAGTTTATGAAATCATTAAATCTCAAGGTTGTGCTATTGTGTCTGCAGTGCACTTTTCCAGACACTTGCCCATATGGTGTGTTATATCAGTGTTCTGCTCCTATACCCTTTACATAATTCCATGCGCATTCACTAGGTTTTACCATATGCGTTCATGCCTTCTGTTCCACAATTCACATTCCCTGCTTCTGTTAATGCATCTGAGATATCCCACTTTAATTTTTACCTGTTCTGTTAACACTAACCACTGCTAACAGGATGTGTAAGTCAGATGACAAGAATCACACTTTGGTTGAGGTGTAAAGCTAAGGCTAAAGAAGGTTTGCATAGACACTGAGCACTGCCTTGTACAACCTCAGGGTGTCACACAGTGCTTTGCAGCCAACAAAGTAATAAATGCACTGTTGCAATGCAGGGCTGCGCTGCTGCCAAGTACACTTGAAGCAAGGTCCCAAAGGCAAACCGGTTCAGTGGCCTTGCATGTTGTTTGCGGTCGAATTGAGGGCATCAAAAAATGATTGTTAATGTCTGAAATTGCACCTCGTTACTTTAGACTTGAGACATACAGCGTGGAAACAGACCCTTCGGCTCCCCAAGTCCGCGCAGACCAACGATCACTGCGCACACTAACAATATCCTGCACACTTGAGACAATTTACAGAAGCCCATTTAACCTACAAACCTACACATCTTTGAAGTGTGGGAGGAAACCGCAGCATCCGGAGAAATCCCACATGGTCACAGGAAAAAATGTACAAACTCCATACAGATAGCACCCGTAGTCAGGATCGGAACAGGGTCTCTGCTGTTGTAACTCTACCACTGTGCCACTGTGTCATCACATATATCTCTTATCCATCAATTAATAATGCTTTGAGATTAAACATCTTGTTTTTAAATTACTCCACTAACTCCATCCACCCCATCTTTGAAATCTCCTCAAACTCTACAATTCTCTTGAGGTTTATGAGCTCTTCTGATATTAGATTTGTGGTCATCGCCAGGTTTAATTAACTTTGACTGTCAAAGCCCTGAAGTTTCCTCCATAAACATCTCCATCATGCCACATCTCTTTCCTCCTTACTACCTTCCCTTATTACTTAGCTTTTTGACTAAGCTTATGGTCTCCTGCACTAATTACTAAGCCCAATCAAGACGATACTGAAACATCGTGAAGAGAATCTATAATAATTATTTACAAACATTCTACTGTTTTAAATCTCTATTCCAACTCTAAATCTATCAGTAGTAACAAGGGACCGCAGATGCTAGTATACCAAAGAAAGACACAACATGCAGCAGGTAATTCAGCGGGTCAGGCAGCATTATGGAGAACGTGGATAGGGATGTTTCAGGTCAGAACCTTTCTTCAAACTGGACACGTATCCCGACTCAAAAAATCACTATCCATGTTTTGCAGAGATGCTGCCTAACCAGCTGAGTTACTCCAGCATTTTGTGCCTAAACCTATCAGAACAATTTGGTATTTTGCAATGTAGGAAGGGATTTCCATCAATGATAGACGCAAAATTCTGGATTAATTCAGCAGGTCAGGCAGCATCTCTGGAGAAAAGGAATAGGTGATGTTTCATGTTGAGACCCTTTTTCACACTGAGAGTGTGAACGGAGGCTACTAGAGATTTGAGAAGGTACAAAGAACAAATGAATGAAAGAAATGAAAGGGACAATGTTCCACCAAAGATAGACACAAAGTGCTGGAGTAACTCAGTGGGTCAGGCAGTATCTCTGGAGAAAAGGAATAGGTGATGTTTCAGGTCGAGACCCAAACTGGAAGGGGGGGTGGGAAACAAGAGCTATTTTCTCTGCTCTATCTGTTGAATCTGTGTATGCTTCATTGCACTCATGTATGGTACAATTTAACTGCATTGCATGCAAAACAATGTTTTTCACTGTATCTTGGGGTGACAATAATAAACCAATACCAAGACCAACCTGTGCGCATGGGGGTTCTCTTCTCAAGCATATTCTGAGTCAATAGATTTTTCCACATGACAGATCATCAGTCTGAAGAAGGGTCTCGACTCAAAACATCACCAAATGTTCTCCAAAGATGCTGCCTGACCTCCAGAGTTACTCCAACATTATTGTGTCCTTTTCGTTATTAACCAGCCTCTGCAGTTTCTTCTATGGTATGATCTATTCCTGGTTCCATTTCTTATAACCTCATATCTCTGTACATCTGGGTATTAATTTTGTTTCAAAAGTTCCTGCGTAAAACCATTGAATATTTTGCATAAATTTGTAAAACTATTGTTGGTTAGAGGCTAAATGCAAATCAGATCATCTTCATTGCTCAACTGATGTGATAACATTTGCTTTCTCCCTCAGAAGGCAAACATGGCCTTAACTTGGATAGTTGGATGATCAGCCATGATCATATTGAATGGCGGTGCAGGCTCGAAGGGCCGAATCGCCTACTCCTGCACCTATTTTCTATGTTTCTATGTTTCTATGTAACTAATTGTCTAATCCAAAAGACAACGTCTCTAGCAATGTACTTCTCTCTCAATATTGCACAATGTCAGTCCAGTTTGTATGCTCAGATCTCCAGAAGGGAGTGTTAAACCCACAACGTTTGACTCTTTACGGCATGTAGAATGACCCGATGGGCTGTGACCTGTAGAGGGAGCTGCCGAGCCCAGCCCCTGCTCACGCCCCCTGAGACCAGGGAACAAAGAGAAGGGAACCAGCGACGATGGTTGTGTGGAACAAAGGCTGGTTGGAAAGTTTAGTTAAATTTACTTTAGAGATACATCGTGGAAACAGGCCTTTCAGCCCACCGAGTCCGTGCCGACCAGTGATCCTTGCACATTAACACCATCCTACGCACGCTAGTGACAATTTAAATTTAAACTAAGACAATAAACCTACAAACCTGCACATCTTTGGAGTGTGGGAGGAAACTGGAGATCCCGGTGAAAACCCACGCAGGTCACGAGGAGAACATACAAACTCTCTATCGACAGCACTCTTACTCAGGATCGAACCAGGGTCTCTGGCGCCTAGGTAGCAACTCTACTGCTGCACCACCATGAACCTGAATCTTAACTTCCACGCCCTCAATGTCGGCTTCAGGAGGTGCTCCCAGGACCTAATGGTGGCCGGGTGTGGAGCGGGACGTTGGTTAGCTGGATGATCCAGTTGAAGGTGACGGCTGGAGGCCCTGCAGCAGCCTGGGGCTTGCCTGGATCAGGCGCTGCTCCACAAGCCCAAGCACGCGGACCGGACTTTATAAATGGCGCCAAACCTGCCGACTCAAAAAATAATTTCTCTGTGTTTTGTGCATGGGACAATAAAGTGTCTCTCAAGAAAGTGGAGGACTTCAAGTACCTGGGAGCGAGGATGCAGAGTTCGGAGAATGACATCAAAGTCTGGAAAGCGCTCGCATTGGAAAGCCCTTAATAACATGGGGAAAATCTGGACGTCTCAGATGTGTAAGGGTCTCAAACTAAGTTTCTTCCATGCAACTGTGGAGACCATATTATTGTATGGGTGTGAGGCATCAGAATTTGACCCAGCATCAGAATTTGACCACCAATTTAAAAAAAATGAAATCCTGAAATAAAAACCTTGACAGAGAAGTTGTCCATTGTTGTAAATATTTGGTATGCTGTACAGTGTGACCCAAATGTGACAGCAATTGCAAACCAAAGAGTTTGAATATGAAGAGTTTGGAGTGTTTTGTGCAGTTTTGGTCTTCTAATTTGAGGAAGGACATTCTTGCTATTGAGGGAATACAGCGTAGATTCACCGGGTTAATTCTCAGGATGGCGGGACTGACATAGGCTGAAAGAATGGGTCGACTGGGCTTGTATTCACTGGAATTTAGAAGGATGAGAAGGGATTTTATAGAAACATATACTTTTTTTAAGGGAATAGACAGGTTACATGCAGGAAAAATATTCCCCATGTTGGGGGAGTTCAGAACCAGGTGTGACAGTTTAAGACTAAGGGGTAGGCCATTTAGGACTGAGATGAGGAAAAACTTTTTCACCCACAGAGTTGTGAATCTGTGGAATTCTCTGCCACAGAAGGCAGTGAAGGCCAATTCACTGGATGTTTTCAAGAGAGAGTTAGATATATCTCTTAGGGCAAACGGAATCAAGGGATATGGGGAAAAAGCAGGAACGGGGTACTGATTTTGGATGATCAGCCATAATCATATTGAATGGTGGTGCTGGCTCGAAAGACTGAATGGCTTACTCCTGCACCTATTTTCTATGTTTCTATTATTTGATACTAACGTGACATGTGTATGTATATCTCCCTGCCGTTTAATATGGAAGCCCACCAACCCTTTGTCAGATCAACAAAGAAGGGACAATTAATGCCATTATTATTATTGATGCTATTACAAGGAACGGCAGATGCTGGTTTACTAAAGAAAGACACAAAATGCTGGACCTATAACCACCACAGATACTGCCTGACTCGCTGAGTTACTCCAGCATTTTATGTCCTTTTGTGTAAACCAGCACCCGAAGTTCTTTGTTTCTGCATCAAACCAGCTGTTTGATGGACAGCTTCACTTCCACTGTTAATGATGACCTTGTCCCAAATTATACCAACATTTGTGTGGATAAAAATATAATTGGAGATTTTTAAGACAGAAGAAACTGCAGATGCTGGAATCTTGAGCTAATGCAAATTGCTGGAGGAACTCTGCAGGTCAGGCAGCATTTGTGAAGGGAATGGATTGGCGATGTTGCGGATCGGGACCCTTCTTCAGACTGATTGTAGCACAGGGGAGAAAGCTGGAAAAGAGGTGGGAGCAAAACACAAAGTGTTGGAGGAACTCAGCGGATCAGGCCACCTCTCTGTTTTTCATGTCACCTGTCCATTCCCTCCATAAATGCTGCCTGACCTGCCGAGTTCCTGGAGACATTTGAATTTGATGCATCTCTAAAAGAAAATCAGGAAGTGTTGGTAGTATTCTGCCGATCAGTCAACAGAGAGAAGCACGGATAATATTTCAGACTCATGGTCTTCATCAGAATTGGAGTCTGGAAAGTTTGCTTCAGATGTCCAGCATGAGTTTAGAAGGATGAGGGGGACCTCATTGAAACTTCCCGAATAGTTCAATGCCTGGATAGAGTGAATGTTGAGATGATGTTTCCAATAGTGGAAGAGTCTAGGACCAGAGGCCATCACCTCAAAATAAAAGGGCATACCTTTAGAAAGGACATGAGGAGGAATTTCTTTAGTCAGAGTTTGGTGGATATGTAGAATTCATTATCATATACAGCTATGGATTCATGAAGTCACAGATTCATACAGCAAGGAAACAGACCCTTTGGCCCAACACACCCATGCTGATCATCCAAGTTCATCCCATTTGCCCGCATTTGGCCCATATGGTTCCAAACCTTTTCTACCCACGTACCTATATAATTATCATTTAAATGCTATTATAGTACCTGCTTCAACTACCTCCTTTGGTGAAAAAGAGGTGTAAGTTGGTGTAGTATAATCATTATCTGAAGTCACTGAACTCAAGACTAAACATAATTAATCTAGTGGGTGATTTATCAAAGAGTGAGGTGCTCAATGACATAACATTTCCTCAGACTCTCTTTCCCTAGATGCTGCCTAGCCTGTTGAACATTTCCAAAAACTGAGGTTTTTTTTTAAAAAAGTAAATATTTTTTAAGTAGTAGGTTTATATGTCTATGATATGTTAGTTCCGTGTAATTTCAACCATGTTTTTTTTAAAGTTAGGAACAAAGACTGGAGATGAGGGTTTTTGTTTAGTGAGCCTTCATGAAATTTGTTGTTTTTGCATACAATCCGATTGCCCAAACGTATTTTAAAAGTCATAATTTGCAGCGTCTTCTGGCAACTCACTCCAAATACATACCACCCTCTGAATGAAAAAGTTGCTCCTGAGCTCTTTCTTAAATCTCTGCCCTCTCACCTTAAGCCTATGTGCTTTAGTTTTAGAATCTTCTATCCTGAGAAATAATTTGTGTGTTCTTTATATCCATGCCACTTATGATCTTTATATCTCAATAAGGTCAGCCTCTTCAGCCTTATATATTCCATAGAAAAACACAGGCTTATCCACCTTTTCCTTAAATCTTCCAAGCCCACAAATCCAGACACTAATTTGATGAATCTCGTCTGCACACTTTCCACCAAAATGATATCCTTTCTATAACTGGACAACCAGAACTGCACACAATACGCAAAGTGTGGTCTTATCAACAATTTGTACAACTGTATGATAATGTCTGAACATTAGTACACAATACCCTTCACAATGAAGGCAAAGGTGCCAAATACCTTCCTCACCCCTCTGTCTGTCTGACTCGCCACTTTCATGAAATCATGCACGTGCACTTTCTGATCTCCCTGCTCTGTAATATGCTCCAGAGCTCTACTATTTATTGAGTAAGCCCTGCTCTGATTTGACATACCAAACTGCAACATCTCATATTAGTCATAGTCGGAGAGGCTTACAACGTGGAACCAGGCCCTTCAGCCCAACTTGCCCACACCGTCCAACATGTCCCATCTACCCAATCCCACCTGTCTGCGTATGACCCTCTAAACCTATCATGTACCTGTCTAAATGTTTCTAAAAAGATAGTACCTGCCTCAACTACCTCCTCCGGCTGCTCATTCCATGCATTAACCACCATTTGTGTGAAAAAGTTACCCCGCAGGCTCCTATTAAATCTTTCCCAACCCTCACCATAAACCTATGTCCTCTGGTTCTTGATTCGCCTACACTGGGCATCTACCCGATCTGTTCCTCTCATGACTTTGTACACCTCTATAAGATCACCCCTCATCCTCCTGCAGCCAAGGAATAGTCCTAGCCCGGTTAACCTCTCCCTGATGCTCAAGCCCTCGAGTCCTGGAAACATCCTCGTAAATCTTCTCTGCGCCCTTTCCAGTTTGACAACATCTTTCCTATAACATGGTGCTCAAATCTGAACACAATACTCTATATGCAGCCTCACCGGTGTCTTATACAACTGCAGCATAACCTCCCGACCTCTATACACAATACTCTGATTGTTGGTTTTTTAGCCATAGAGGCCTAGCGGCATACAGCGGCGACTACGGCGGGTTCATGGCCCCAACCACGGATGAACAGAGGAGGAGGACTGACTGGACTGAACTTTGTTGCCTTCCACCAAAGGGAAGAATGCTATGGTGAATGTTTATGTTAAATTCTATTGTGTATTGTGTGTTCTTTTTTTCAATTGTATCGCTGCGAGGCAAATTCATTTCACTGTGCCTTGGTTGGTGCATGTGACAAATACATTTGTATTGTATTGTATTGTATTGAGATACAGTGCGGAAACATCTTGAAGTTATATAAGAGGTTGGTGAGGCAGTGTTTAGAGTATTTTGTTTAGATTTGGGCACCATGTTATAGGAAAGATGCTGTCAAGTTGGAAAGGGTGCAGAGAAGATTTACAAGGATGTTGCTAAGGCCTGAGATATGGGGAGAGATTGAGCAGGCTGGTACTCAAATTCTTTGGTACGCAGGAGGATGAAGGATGATCTTATAGAGGTGTACAGAATCATGCAAGGAATACATCAGATGCTGTAAAGCAGCAATTCTATTACTCCATTGCTGTCCCTGGTAAGGAATGTTTTATAAGCAAACCTTGATGGGTTATTATTATCGCTTACTTTTATTCCAGGAATGTTGTTGGAAAGCTGTAATATTAACAGCATTTTGAAAGTATGTTGAAGGCAATTGAAATGGGCCCAAGATTGATAGTGCGGCTAGTAATAATTGAAAGCTGTAAGTATGACGATGAAGTGCGAATGTGATTATCTATGAATGAAAGACTACATGTCTTTCCACTGTCATGTTTCCTTCCCTACGCCATTGGTGTTTCCTGGGATGATCTCCCCACTTCACCAATTCTTCCCATGAGGCACATGAACTGAGGTAAGATCAGACCCACAGTGTTCAAACACACGGAAGATTCACAGAAATCAAGGATGGCACAGTGATGCAGCAGGTAGTGCTGTTGCCTCACTGATCCAGAGACCCAGGTTTGCTCCTGACTTCAGCTGTCTGTGTGGAGTTTGTGCATTCTCCCTGTCACCGTGTGGGTTTCCTCCGGGTGCTCCAGTTTCCCACACATCCCGAAGCCGTGCAGGTTAATAAGCCTCTGGAAATTGTCCCTAGTGTGTAGGGAGTGGATGAGAAAGCGGGAGAACGTAGAAATAGTGTGAACGGGTGATCGATGGTCAGCGTGGATAGTGGACCACAGGGCCTGTTTCCATGCTTTGTCTAAAAATCAAAAAATCAACTGCAGATGCAGTAAATCTCTAATAAATCAGAATATCATGGAAAACTCTAAGGTAGAGTCTTTGACCAAAAATGTTACATTTTTCTCTTTTCATTGATGTTAATTAACCTGCTGAGTTTTCCCAGCAGGTTCTGCTTCTTTACCAAAGATTTCTGAAAGTAAGTTTCCTTTGCTTAAGAATCAGCATGCTACTGAACACATCTGTCATCTTACCAAGCAACAGCTAGGAAATAGGCACAATCCTATCATACTGTAGCTTGAGTGGTAGGAAGAAGATGTGTGAAGTTGCTAGAGATAATTTAAACTCAAACTGAAGCAACATCATGTACCTTGATTCCAACACTATACATTATATGATCATAAAGTCACAGAGCACGGAGGTGCAACAGTAGAGTTGTTGCATTACAGAACCTGAGGCCCTCCTTTGATCCTGACTATGGGTGCTGTCTGTATGGAGTTGGTATGTTCTCCTCATGACATGCATGGGTTTTCTCCGGAAGTACCGGTTTCCTCCCACACTGCAAAGACATGCAGGTTTGTAGGCTAATTGGCTTGGTAAAATTGTAAATTGTCCTTCGTGTGTGTAGGATAGCGTTAGTGTGCGAGGATTGCTGGTTGGCATGGACCAGGTGGGCTGAAGGGCCCGTTACTGCGCTGTATGTCTAAACTAAGCATGAATAAATGCCCTTCAGCCAACCAAGTTAATGTTGACGCACAAGGATCAATATACTAAAACTACATTCCAATTTTTACACCCTGAAATGCAGATACAAGAGCAGGATCTTCCTCACTCTGAATACTCTTTTGAATGGACGTCATCTGCTAAGAATGGATTCCTAATCTTCCAATCTACGTGGTGGCCCTTGCACTTTTTTCAACTGCATTTTCACTGTCGCTGTAACATTAGATATTCTACTCTTTTTATTTTGTTTTTTACATTACCTGATGTGCTCATGTGTGGCATGATGTACACACAAAACAAAGATTTTCACTGTATCTCGATATATGTAAAACTAACAAACCAATACTTACTAAACTCCCTAGATTCTACTTATCACCAACATATTTGCGACAATTTACAGTGCACTGCAAATTGCCCCTTGTGAGCAGAGAGTGTGTAGATCTACAGTGTGAACAACTGATGAATGTTCAACATGCACTAGATGGATCTGTTTCCATGCTATATCTCTAAAACAAACAAAAAATGTTCCCCACCAAGAAATTGGGAAAGATTTAATGGGATACTGAGGGGTAGGTTTTTTACACAAAGGGTGGTAGGTATGGAAGAGCTGCCAGAGAAGGTATTTGAGGGAGGTACTATTGCAACGTTTAAGAAACATTTGGACAGGTACATGGATCGGACATGTTTAGAGTGATGTGAACAAAATGTAGGCAGTTGAGCCTAGTGTAGATGGGGAATGTTGGTAGGCATGGACTAATTGGGCCGAAGGGACTGCTTCCATACTGTATGTCTCTATGACTCTATGAGAGCAATTATACTCCACTTCAAATGATCACCAATGATGATTTTCATAAATTTGGCCTGAGATTGTCCTATAGCCTCTGGAGATTAAAGTAAAAGGTGATCTCATTGATATGGATAAAATTCTCAGTGTATTTGACAGACTGGATGTGAAGTGGTTGCTTTTCCTGATTGGGGACTCAAAAAAAGGAAATAGCTTGGCGATTGTGCAATCTGCAAAGGATACTTCAACAGAAGGTGAAGAAAGATTTGCTTGGCAGATAGCTGCGTTCTCACTGCAAGGATAATTACTTCCTGCTCGACAGGAATAAGAACCAAGTCTTCAGCAAATCTACATGAATAATCGGGGGAATATTAACAACTTGCAAAATTCAGAAGCCATCACCAATCAAACTAAGGTGACCCCACATATTTACCATTTACTTAAAAAAAAAGACACACAGAGTGATTTCAAACTTTTGGATACAACGCAACAACCATGCTTTCTCCAAATCTAGAATCCAATTTCCAAAAGGATACATTTAATATTTTATGAACCAATTATGGGCAGAAGAATCAAAACTATATAAATCAATCAATAATCCTTTGAAGAAAATATAACTTTTTATCAGTTATTTTTCAGGTATTATCCCCAATTTTATTCAATCATTTATGGGCTAATGCCTTTTATGTTTCTCTGCTCTATAGCATCTGATCAAAGGAATACTTACTGTCAAAGGATCTTTTGAAGGAAATGACATGCATTGGATTCTTCAGGTGCATCTCCTATTTTGATTCTCGGCAGGCTTAGAAACTATAAGTACTTGCAGTCAATAATGGAGTTGAGAGGGGGTGCTTTATATCAGATTTCTCCAGACAAGGCAGTAATCCTTTCATCAATGGGTATAATTGGGTCAAGGAATTGAATATAGACACAAAGCACTGGAGTAACACAACCGGTTAGGCAGCTTCTCCGGAGAAAAATGATGGGTGTTCTTTTGGGTCGGTTTCAGACTGAAGGAAAGGGATGGTGGTGGGGGGGAGGGGGGAGATGAAGAGCTTGAGACAAGAAAGACCAGGACTAATCAGGATTAAGCTTGTGAGCTTATGCTGCACTGACTCAATAGCAAAGGATGTCCTTCCTCAGAACGGAGCTTGTCAGAGGTCCGTTCATTACATGACAACAAGCCCACTCACTTTCTTCTACTTGACATGATCCACTCCCAGTCTTGGTTGATGCCTAACCTCTAATGGAACTTTTCAGTATAATCCCTCTGCGGCTTCATTAGAGAGTCGCATGTTACTGCCCACTGCTTCAAAGGGTTCAAAAGATTCAAAGGGTATTTTGCTGTCACGTATACCAATTAACGTGAAACTCGATTTACCACACAGTCATACCTAAAAAAAGCAACAAGACACATTAAAGTAAACATAAACATCATAAACAAACGTTAACAATGAACATTTCTTTAGTGTGTCTCAATGTGTGCTTTTAATGTTTCTCTGTGTGTCTGGTGTGGGGGGATAAGGGGGGAACCGCTATGGTCGCCTCCTCCATGGAGAGGCAACGTTTTCCATGTCGCCTCCCCCGTGGCCTAACATCGAGGATCCATATAACCATATAATAACCATATAACAATTACAGCACAGAAACATGCCCTCTCGGCCCTTCCAGTCCGTGTCAACCATTTGTTTTCCCCTAGTCCCATCTACCTGCACTCAGACCATACCCCTCCATTCCTTTCCCGTCCATATACCTATCCACTTTACTTTTAAATGTTAAAATCGATCCTGCCTCCGCCACTTCTGCTGGAAGTTCATTCCACACAGCCACCACCCTCTGAGTAAAGAAGTTCCCCCTCACGTTACCCCTAAACATCTGTTCCTTTATTCTCATGTCATGCCCTCTTGTTTGAATCTTAATGGGAAAAGCTTATCCATGTCAACTCTGTCTATCCCTTTCATCATTTTAAAGACCTCAATCAAGTCCCCTCTTAACCTTCCGCGCTCCAAAGAATAAAGACCTAACTTGTTCAACCTTTCTCTGTAACATAGTTGCTGGAACCCAGGCAACATTCTAGTAAATCTCCTCTGTACTCTCTCTATTTTGTTGACATCCTTCCTATAATTAGGCGACCAAAATTATACACTATACTCCAGAATTGGTCTTACCAATGCCTTGTACAATTTTAACATTACTTCCCTACTCCTATATTCAATGCTCTGATTTATAAAGGCCAGCACACCAAAGGCTTTCTTTACCACCCCATCTACATGCGATTTCGCCTTCAGGGAACTATGCACAGTTATTCCTAGATCTCTCTGTTCCACAGCATTCCTCAATTCCCCACCATTTACCATGTACGTCCTATTTTGATTTGCCTGCCAAGATGTAGCACTTCACACTTATCAGCATTAAACTCCATCTTTCAGCCCACTTTTCCAAATGGCCCAAATGTCTCTGTAGACTTTGAAAATCTACCTCATTATCCACAACACCACCTATTTTAGTATCATCTGCATACTTACTTATCCAATTTTCCACCTCATCATCCAGATCATTGATGTACATGACAAACAACAGTGGACCCAACACAGATCCCTGTGGCACCCCACTGGTCACCGGCTTCCAACCTGACAAACAGCCATCCACCATTACACTCTGACATCGGTGCGGCCTTTCCCGGAGACACACCCGGGGCTTCAGCAACGGGCGCAGCTAGGACTCATTCGTCGTGGAGCGGGCGAGCCATCGCCAGAGGGAAGCGCTCCGTTCACTGGCCCGTGGCAGCTTGAAGCCGCGGTCTGCAGAGCTCCAGCTGGCATGGCATCCGGAGCCGGAGATCCCTCGTTGGGGACCCCGGAGGAGAAGAGCCCCGATCGTCTACTACTAACCGCGGGCGCGGCGGGGACTTACCATCCAGAGTGGGATCCCTCGCCGCGGATACCTGGAGAAGAGGTCCGACCGCCAGCCTTGCGGTCTGCGGTGCTTCTGGCTGCGGCGCGGCAGGGACTTTAGATCTTCGACTGCCGGCCTGCAGCCTACACCATCTCGAAGTCGTGGTGTCCGGTGGGGGAAGCACCGATTCAAGACTTATCGAGACTTAAGTTGTCTGCACATCTGGACGCCCGCAGCAGCGACTGCGGAGGGTTGTGGTCCCGACCACGGGGAAAATGGAGGAGGACGGACCAAACTTTGTGCCTTCCACCACAGTGATGAATGCTGTGTTGGATGCTTGTGTTACATTTTTATTGTGTATTGTGTGTTCTTTTTTTATGTACCGCTGCTGGCAAATTCATTTCAATGCACTTTATGTGCAAGTGACGAATAAAACTTGACTTGACTCCACAGCGGATTCTCCACATTCCCCACTTTGATGGAAGGCAATGAAATCTAATCTTCTTCACTCTTTATTCTCCCGCGGACAGGGCAGTCGAACCATTTGCAGTCGGGACGATCGAAGCTCCCACAGCCAGCAATTGAACACCCCTTTTCGGGGAGGTCGAAGCTCCTGCTGTTGGAGCTCAGGAAATCAAACCCCAGCAAGAGGCCGCCAGCTCCTCGATGTTAGTCCGCAGTGCGGACAGAGATACCAAGAAAAAAATCGCAACTCCGTCGAGATAAGAGATTTAAAAAAGTTTCTCCCAACCCCATCCTCCCTCCATCCCCCAAATAAAACAAAGCTAGAGAACACTAAAACATACATTTAACACATACTAAAAAACAGCAAAGAAGAAAAGGATGAGACAAACTGTTGGCGAGATGCCAAGCAGGGGTACTAATACTTGCCAGCCTTAGTAAATAACCTCTGTGGTTCAATAATTACACCGACACTCAAGTTCAAGAAATGCGTCCAGAACCAGAGACACATGTTTAAGGTAAGAAGTAAAAGGTTTAATGGGGATATAAAAAACAATCGTTTCACCTAGAGGATGGTTAGAGTTTGGAATATGCTGACTGAGAAGGGAGGCAGAGACTCTCAACATTTAATCAATATCCAAAGCGACACTCGTTCTGAGCATCAGAAAACCTCTAGAACACTTTTGGAATCTGTAGTTCCCCTTGGGTTACTTTAGGATTTTGTAGCCATTATCCAGCCTCTAATAGCCAAGGCAACAAAGCTATGGAGCAAGCACTGGTAAAAAGGATTAGGATAGAAGGGTGCTAGATGCTCAACATGGACAGTGTGGGCTGAAGGGGCTATTTCTGTGCAATATATAACACTATGACAGACACCTTCTGGTCCATGTCACATATGGCATTGGGGATATGAATATCTCATTGTGTTTGGAAGCACTTCTACAAACAAATGTTAATAATTAGTTACAGCTTTTATAACAGATAAGAACCTGGCTGCAACTTTACCAGCTCTTAAATAGTCTTGCGGCATTCATTTCAGGTTATACTTCACATTTATTGTCTTCAATGAGATGGCACAAGGAGAGGAGATCACAAACTTTCTTTAGGTATGTAAAAAGGATAAGATAAGTGAAGACAAATGTAGGTCCCTTACAATCAGAGACAGGTGAATTTATAATGGGAAACAAAGAAATGGCAGAACGAGTACTTTGGTTCTGTCTTGACTAAGAAAGAAACAAACAATCTCGCAGAAATACTAGGGGACAGAGAGGATCAAGTGGGAGCGAGGAACTGAAGGGAATCCAAATTAGTCAGAAAATGGTGGTAGATAAACTGTTGGGACTGAAGGCAGATAAATCCCCAGGGCCTGATGGTCTGCATCTCAGAGTATTCAAGGAGGCAGCCCTAGAAATCGTGGATGTATTTGTGTTCATTTTCCAATGTTCTCTCGACTCTGGATCGGTTCCTGTGGACTGGAGGATAGCCAATGTAAGCCCACTTTTTAAGAAAGAAGGGAGAGAGAAAACAAGAAATTATAGACCAGTTAGCCTTACTTTGGTAATGGAGAAGATGCTTGAGTTGATTGTTAAAGATATTATAGCAGTTCATTTGGAAAGCAGACATTATCGGTCAAAGTCAGCATGGATTTATGAAGGGGAAATCATCCTTGCCTAATCTTCTGGAATTTTTTGAGGATGTAACAAGTAGAATGGATAAAGGAGAGCCAGTGGATGTGGTGTATCTGGACTTTCAAAAAGCCTTTGACAAGGTCCCATACAAGAGATCAGTGTGCAAAATTCAAACACATGGTATTGGGAGTAGGGTATTGAAGTGGATAGTGAACTGGTTGGCAGGCAGGAAGCAAAGAGTAGGAATTAACGGGTCCTTTTCAGAATATCAGGCAGTGACTAGTGTGGTGCCGCAAGGCTCGGACACCAGTTATTTACAATATATATTAAATGATTTAGATGAGGGAATTAAATGTGATATCTCCCAGTTTGTGGATGACACAAAGCTGGGTGGCAGTGTGAGCTGCGATGAGGATGCTATGAGGCTGCAGGGTGACTTGGATAGGTTGGCTGAGTCGGCAGATGCATGGCAGATGCAGTATAATGTAGATAAATGTGCAGTTATCTACTTTGGTGACAAATTCAGGAAGGCAGATTATTATCTGAATATTGTCAGATTAGGAAAAGGGGAGGTGCAACGAGACATGGGTGTGCTTGTACATCAGTCACTGAAAACAAGCATGTGAGTACAGCAGGCAGGGAAGAAAGCTAATGGCATGTTGGCCTTCATTGCGAGGGGATTTGAGTTCAGGAGCAAGTAGGTCCTACTGCTGTTGCATAGGGCCCTGGTGAGATCACACCTGGAGTATTGTGTGCAATTTTGGTCTCCTAATTTGAGGAAGGACATTCTTGCTATTGAGGGAGTGCAGCGTAGGTTCACCAGATTAATTGCCAGGATGGCGGGACTGATATATGATGAAAGAATGGGTCGACTGGGCTTGTCTTCACTGGAATTTAGAAGGATGAGAGGGGATCTTCAAGGTTTCAAGGTCAGCTTATTGTCACATGTACCAATTAAGGTACAGTGAAATTATAGGAACATATAAAATTATTCAAGTATTGTACAGGCTAGTTGCAGGAAAAATGTTCCCGATGTTAGAATAAGGGGTAGGCCATTTAGGACGTTTTAGGAAAAACGTCTTCACACAGATTCGTGAATCTGTGGAATTCTCTGCCACAGAAGGCGGTGGAGGCCAAATCACTGGATGTTTTCAAGGGAGAGTTAGATTTTGCTCTTAGGGCTAAAGGAATCAAGAAATATGGGGAAAAAGCAGGAACAGGATACTGATTTTAGATGATCAGCCATGATCATATTGAAAGGCGGTGCTGGCTCAAAGGGCCAAATTGCCTACACCTGCACCTACTTTTCTATATTTCTAAGTTTCTATGTAAACAATTATTGGCACTATCACTTAATTAGGCTCAGATAGAGTGGACGTGGAAAGGATGTTTCCAGTAATGGGAGTGTCTAGAACTGGAGGGGACAGCCTCAGGATAAAAGGATATACTTTCAGAATGGAGCGGAGGAGGAATTTATTTTACCAAAGGATAGTGAATCTGTGGAATTCATTGCCACAGACAGCTGTGGAGACCGTCATTGGTTATTGAAGCAGAGGTTCTTGATTAGTAACGGTCAAAGTTTGTAGGCTGAAGGCAGGAGAATGGTGTTGCGAGAGAAAAACAGATCAGCCATTATTGAATGACAGAGTAGACTTAATGGGCTCATTGGCCTAATTCTGCTCCTGCGTCTAATTTTCTTATGTTCTTATGGTCTTGTTAGGGAGGAAGGATTGTTTTTATGTCTCAATGTGCTTGAAATGAAGCTGATGATATCTCGTCTCATACGCATACCTGCTTTGAAGGACTTGGGGGGACACAATCGTACACCGGTAGAGCTTCCACCTTACCAAGCCAAAGATCTGGGTTCAATCCTGACCATGGGTGCTGTCTGTATGGAGTTTATACATTCACCCTGGGTTTTATCCGGGTGCTCCGGTTTTCTCATACTCTTTAAAGATGTACAGGTTTGTTGGGTTCTGCAAATTGTAAATTGCCCCTAGTGAATAGGACAGTGCTAGTGTACATAATGATCGCTGCTCAGAGTGGACTCGATGAGCCGAAGGGTCTGTTTCTACACTGTATCTCAAGTCGAAAGCAGATTTAAAAAAAAAAACTTTTCTTGAAGTTGGAGTGGGAGGCATGAAACTGTCGGGTGGTGAGAGATTCATGCTCAGGAAGCTCTAGCTATGTGAGGATTTTGACAGATTTACAATGTGGGTATCACAATTCCCCGTGACCCTCCAGAGGCCAGAATTCATACCCGACCAAAGGAATATGCAGGAATTTAGTCATTG
Source organism: Okamejei kenojei (assembly GCA_035221665.1). Classification (NCBI taxonomy): domain Eukaryota; kingdom Metazoa; phylum Chordata; class Chondrichthyes; order Rajiformes; family Rajidae; genus Okamejei; species Okamejei kenojei. Next base: position 52,779,930 of record CM069141.1, read on the forward strand.
AAGATCACAGCTGTGGCCACAGGCCCAACAGAGGGAACAAATGGTTGGGAAGGGATAGGTTCCGGCAATGATAGATCATCAGAAAAGTCCAAAAAAGCAGTCTGTTGTTCCCCTTGGATTACATTGGGATATTCCATCCCATTGCCCAGTCTCCCTTGACCAGTAGGAGATATCTTGTCTGGTTCCGATGCCAACATCATGCTAGGATCAGCCAAGGATGGTGTTAATATTGCACCTGCTTTCAGCAGGAGTCCTGTCAGTGTGCGGAAACCACACTGTTTGTATTACAGCAGCTGGGAGCATGCAGTCCTGGAGATTGAATCACAATTCTGACTGGAGAGAAGCACTTATTAAGCACAACCGTAAACTGAAATGATTGAACAGCTTCAGAAATCTCAAAACAAAACAGAAAACCAATCTTCCTCCCTTTTCATTGGGAAGATACAGGCCCAAGCACAACACTGTTCTCAGTAATGGATCAAGGGAGAGATCCTTCTATTCCTTACACAGCGGTGCACTGAATATTCCTCACCTACCAATTAAGATGAATTAACACAATGGGTTATATTTGGTGGACAACATGTTTGCTTGAGTCAGTGTTTTGTTGATCCAAATCTCACTCCAGTGACCTGGGGGTAAAAATCTCTAGTGAAATTTCTGTTAGTCCCTTGCGATTGAGGTTGACATGCTTCAAGTCATGAAGCGGCATCAAGGTGGTGCAGTGGTAGAGTAGCTGCCTTACAACACCAGAGACTTGGGTTTGATCTTAACTACAGCTGCTGTCTGTACGGAGTTTGTATGTTCTCCTTGTGATCACGTCGGTTTTCTCCGAATGCTCTGGTTTCCTCCCACGTTCCAAAGGTGTGCGGCTCTGCAGGCTAATTGGCCTCTGTAAATTGCCCCTAGCATGTAGGATAGAACGAGTGCTCTATCCTACATTGGCCGGCGCAGACTCGGTGGGCCAAAGTGCCTGTTTTCATGCTATATCTCTAAACTAAACTGAGTCTATTTCTGAGGCGGCCGATGAGCCAATGTGGGTTGGTGTGGACGTAGTGGGCTGAAGGATCTGTTTCTTTGCTGTATGATACGATACGATATAACTTTATTTATTCGAGGAGGAAAATTGATCTGCCATGTCATAAAAAGCACAAAATACATGAAACATAAAATTAAAGTGATGAGAAGAAAGGCTTGGGGGATGTGCAAAGATTGAGGAGGGGGATGGGGGGTGGGAAGGCGAGTCAGTCTCAGTCTACCTCCACGACAGAAGGGAGTTGTAAAGTTTGATAGCCACAAGGAAGAAGAATCTCCTGCAGCATTCTGTCCTACTTCTTGGTGGAACAGTCTGTTGCTTTAACTTGTATAACACTATGACCCTAAATTAACATAACACCCACTAAAAACCTTCATCTAACTATGTTTTACATGCTTCAAAAGAATCTACGATGCAAAGTTTATGTATGAATGCCAAAAGCTTATCTAAATCTGTCTCTCCAAAATCGCCGATGTTCACATTTGATATTCTAATCTACAAACAGACTATTTTAAAGAGTTTGGGTCAGCCTGTTCTAGCGAGATGAAAGGCAAACAATGTTCTCTGTGCTGTACGCCTCCACGACTCTAATACCTAGGACTAATATTGAAGAACCAAGCACATTAGGCCTTTTCAGTTAGTGCAAAATGTGCCCACCAAATCTGACACAATTAACTGAACATGCACTTTTGCTCATTAGCTTTTATTTAGTGTACCAGTTATACAATCTGCAATCTTCAAATGTGTAAAACAATATACAATGAGACCGTACAACACACTGGGTCCATGTTGATTTCCAGGAGGATAGTGTGATTAGTCCAATACTCCTTTTTTTTGTAAGCTTGCAACTTACCTTTATGGCCATCTACCTCTCCTTGACTCTTTCCTCCATTCCTACATGAGTGGGGTAGAATTTACTACCACCAAACAATCATGGATTGAATGTGCAAACTCTGCACAGTTAGCACCTGAGATCAGGATCAAACTTGGGTTTTTGGAGTTAAAAAGCACCCTTGTTCCCGAAGGAAAGCTCTTTGATCTTTTTCTACTTTGCATTCTTTTATTTTCCCTTTATCCTTTTCTCACTGAGACTTGTTCTTCCTTTTGTTCTTCCTGTTGGAAAAGGTTGTATCTATCATTCCACCAAAATCAAACAACAACATGAACAAAACCAAATTAAGGATTAATTTATCCCCAGTAAAAATTGGTCTTTGTTAAGCAACTGAGTGACACAGATGGTAGAGCAGCTGCCCCACTGCGCCAGAGACCCAGGTTCGATTCTGATCAAACTTACATGTTCTCCCTGGGTTTCCTCCAGGAAACTCTAGTTTCCTCCCACACCCAAAAGATTCTGTTTCAGTATTACTTTATTGTCACGTGTACCGGGGTACAGTGAAAAGCTTTTGATGCGTGCTAACCTGTCAGCGGAGAGACAATATCTGATTACAATCGAGCCATTCACAGTGTACATGATAAGGGAGTAATGTTTAGTACAAGATAAAGCCAGTAAAGTCCAATCATAGATAGTCTGAGGGTCACCAATGAGGTAGATAACAGTTCAGGACTGCTCAGGATTGTTCAGGACAAAGATGTGTGAGTTTGTAGGTTAATTGGCATTTTCAAATTGTTCCTAGTGTGTAGGGTGTGGATGAGAAAGTGAACATAGAACTAGTGTGAATGGGTGATTGATGATCAGTGTGGACATGGTGGGATGAAGGGGTTGTTTTCATGCTCTATCTTTCAATCGATTAATCAATCAATTACCAGGGAAGCAGTTTTTTTTTTCTATTTTTAGGTACAATTCCGAAGCAGTAATAAAGCAGCTGATAGTTTTTGGTGATATTATCCAACTCTGGGTGGAAGTCACTCTGAACATCTTGACGTTGGGCTGACTCTGGGAAATGTTCCATTAATTCTACACTACAATGAAGTAAAGTGTTGCCAGACATGTCATATCATATACGCTTCAAACAGTCACAAACACACCAAATGTCTTTCTATTCGCTTCTGCCTACGTTTTAAGAACAGGCAAGTTACTTGGTCGCTAACACCATGAATGTATTTCACAGGCCAGTTAGAAAAAATACTTTATAAAGGACCAGTGGCAAGCAATTGCATGAACAATACCCAGTGCAGAAGTAGGGATTTACTCATTTGGAACAGTCATTTACTAAATCTTATATTTTCATGTTTAAATCTTTTTCTAAATAAATCTATTTGGTGCATTGAGTCTGCATGAACCCTCAGAGTATTCTCTTCCGTCTCACACTTATTTATATCTCTGTAGCCCAGGGTGGCAGCAGTAGAGTTGCTGCCTTACAGCGCCCGAGACCCGGGTTCGATCCTGACCTCAGTTGCTGTTTGTATGAAATTTGTACGTTCACCCCGTGACGTTGGTTTTCTCTGAGTGCTCCAGTTACCTCCCACACTATAAAAACATACAGGTTTTTAGGTTGATTGGCTTTGTTAAAATTGTAAATTGTCTATAGTGTGTGTAGGATAGTGCTGTGTGCAAAGAGTCTGTTTCCGTGCTGTATCTTAAAACAAAACCAATTTTCCCTCAAATGCTCATCAATTTTATTCTGTTATCATTTATTATCTCTTTAATTGTTGTGCCATTTGCATTTAATGTGCCAGTAAAGGTGCAACTAGTATGTAAAATGTTCTGGTCTTGATGCATATGGTAATTTTTAGTTTTTTATTCAGTTTAGAGATGCGGCATGGAAACAGACCCTTTGGCCCACCGAGGCCGCGCTGACCAGCGATCGCCCATATACGAGCACTATCCTACTCACTCGGGACAATTTACAATCTTTTTACTGAAGCCAATTAAACAATAAAGCTGTACGTTTTTGGAGTGTGGGAAGAAACCGGAGCACCCGGGGAAAACCCACGTAGTTACAGGGAGAACATACAAACTATGTACAGACTGCACCTGTAAGTCAGGATCAAACCCAGGTCTCTAGAACTGTAATGCCCCTGTCCCACTTAGGAAACCTGAACAGAAACCTCAGGAGACTTTGCGCCCCACCCAAGGTTTCCGTGTGGTTCCCAGAGGTTCCCGGAGGTTTTTGTCCTCCGGCAACTATCTTCAATTAGCATCGCAACCGGCTTCACCTAAAAAATTACCGATTTTTAAAATGGAAACCACTTTCGACCATTAGGTAGACTGACAAAAACCTCCGGGAACCACACGGAAAGCTATGGTGGGGCGCAAAGTCTACAGAGGTTTCCGTTCAGGTATCCTAAGTAGGTCAGGGGCATTAGGCAGCAACTCTACTGCTGTGCCACCATGCCACCCTGTTTCCTGAATCCCACCCAGATTCTCCTGCCATCCACCCACATTACAAGCAACTAATTAGCCATTTAGTCTACCATTCTGCACATCTTTGGCGTCGCTGAGAAAATTTGAATATCCAGTAGAGACTCTTGTAGTCACTAGGAGACATGGAAACTCCATGCAGACAGCGCCTGAGGTCAGAATCTAACCCAGTTGCTGAAGATTTTGATTGATTTAAATCTATAGCATGGAGACAGGTCCTTCGGCCCAAAAGGTCCACACTGACCACCGATCACCCGTTCACACTAGTTCTATGTTATTCCACTTTTGTGTCCACTCCTTACACACTAGGGGAAATTTACTGCGGACAAATAACCTACAAACAGGCATGTCTTTGGGTTGTGGGAGGAATGCAGAGCATCCGGAGGAAACCCATGCAGAGAAACAGAGAACATGTAAATTCCACAAAGACAGCATTTGAGGTCAGGATCGAACCTGGGTCTCTGGCACTGAGAGGCAGCAGTCTGACTGCCATCCTTAAATAGTTATGCAGCAGCATATTTTCCAGCTGCATCACTGTGCCTACATGTTCAGCATATAGATAATACTCTCTGTCCAGTGGTATGAACTACCTAAATGGCAAAAGATTTGGTAGCAGATTGGTTTAGTTCATAGATTATTATTAGGAGATCTACTTACCCTATTGATGAAGACTCATGCATTCAATCCCACCATGACAACTGAGAAATCTAAATTCCAGGAATTAATTGCGTCTGCAATAAAACTCCGATTTAATTAATAGTGATTCTGAGATTATCATTAAAACATCTCAATTAAGAAAATAAACCATTCTACCAAGTTGACCTTGGCTCTCAGCTGCCCAACAAAATGATTGTCCAACTTCTGTGGAAAGAGATAGACACAAAGTGCTGGAGTAACTCAGCGTGTCAAGCAGCATCTCTGAATAAGGTAGAGCGATTACAGCGCCAGAGATCGGGGTTAATTACTGACTATAGGTGGATCCTAACTCTGTATGGTGTTTGTACGTTCTCCCTGTGACCGCATGGGTTTTCTCCGGGTGCTCTGGTTTCCTCCCACACTCGAAAGAGATACAGGCTTGTAGGTTTATTAGCTTCTGGAAATTGTAAAAAATGTCCCTATTGTGTAGGATAGTGCTAGTGTACAGGGTGATCGCTGGTCAGCACAGGCTCGGTGGGATGAAGGGCCTGTTTCCACACTGTTCTCTAAATTCTGATCCTAAAGAAAGGCCAACCATTTGTTTTTTCCAGAAATGCTGTCTGACCTGCTGAGTTACTCCAGCACGTGATGACTATCTTTGGTATGAACCAGCATCTGCAGTTCTTTGTTTCTACATTCTGTGAAAGAGAATTTTCAGATCGAAAAAGACAGAAAACAACCTAAACTAGGTACTAAAGTCACAAAGATCTGCAGATGTAATCTTGTGAAACCAAAACAACAGACTGGAAGAACTCAACAGGTCAGGTACCTTCTATGGAGGAAAATGCACAGAAGAGTCTGAAGAGGGTTCGCAACCGAAACGCTGCCTGTTTATTCCCCACCACAGGTCCTGCCTGACATTTTGGTTTCCTCGTGTTTGGTCGCAGTTTGTTAGTGAATGAAGGGTCTTTGAACAAAAAATTACGCGTTTCCATTCCACGCTCTTTGCTCACCAGCTAAATTTCCATCTCCCCCTTTTGCTTCATTCAACCTCATTTGTTTCTTTCTCCCTTCTGGTCTTTGACCAAAACATCCGAGCACCATCCTGATGAAGGGTTACGGACCCAAATGTTGACACAAGAGAGTGCAGATGCTGGAATATTTAGCAGAAACACAAAGCATTGGAGGAACTCAATGAGTCTCTGGAGGGAATGGACAAGTAATGTTTCGGGTCGGGACACTTCTTCAGATGAGCAATGTTGACTGTTTCCCTTCCCACAGATTCTAACTGGCTTTAGATTTCACTTCAGACTTTAGAGATACAGTATAAAACAGGCCCTTTGGCCCACCGAGTCGCGCCGACCAGCGATCACCCAATACACTCACACACGTGTATCCTACACACTACCAAAGCCAATTAAGCTGCAAACCTGCCTTTGGAGTGTGGTCGGAAACTGGAACACCTGGAGAAAAACCACATGGTCACAGGGACAACGTAGAAACTCCGTACTAACAGCAGTCGTGGTCATGATTGAACACTGGTCGCTGATGCTGTAAGCCAGCAACTCCACCAGTGCACCACTGCGTCGCCCTAACCCTTATATTCAGCATTTCCTCTTTCTGTGCCTGAAGTATGCTCCTTTCATTAATGGTTACAGAATCCATTAAGGGACGATTATATTTTGTACATGTGGCTTTTTTAATGTTTTAATATCATTCTGTCTGCAATACCACATATTTCCCTTACTAGATTATGGAGTTAATAGTAAAACTCAACTGCATTGTATTGAGTTGAAGTACATTAATATGCCTAAACTGGTTGTCACTGCACATCACCTGTCATTAGCTTCCACTGATTGCGGAATCCTAGAATGAACCAGCGTCAAAGAATAATACTAAATTTAATGAAGGGTGAATTCTTTGCATGGTAGTAATGTTGGAGGATGTGTTTTGGATAATAATACTGCTCATGCATCTCGATCCTTCTCTAAATCTTCTGTAAATGTTTTCTTATAGTCTCCATGGTGTTGGTTCTCCTGCAAAGCTTAATGAAGAGAGGTGTGACATTTATTTTAATATCTTTATTAAATTGATGTAATTATCATAATGTCAAGCTTAAAATTTTATTTTCCTGCATATTACACATAGAAATTGATTTTCAGTGGAAAAATTGCACTAATTTAAAATTAAGCACACATATGTCCCAAATATCAGAGTAATTAGAAGTATAAAGATCAATGCTTTTAATGTTTTGTTTTCTGACAATAACACAGCAAAAGCTAATGAAGATAAATACATTGTTCTGAAGAAGGGTCCCGATTCAAAGTACATTCTCCAGTTTGTACCTGTCCTGTTCAGTTCCTCCAACATTTTATTTGCTTCGATAATGAAGTAGCAGTTGTATATAGTACCTATTCCCATACTGATATTTCTGTCCCAGGCCTCCTCCAATGCCAGAGTGAAGCCACAGGCAAACTGTAGGATAAGCTCCTCATATTACAACCCAACAATTATAACCAATTAATTATCCAACTTTAGGTAACCTCTACTAAACCCCCTCCCCTATTCACTTTCTCCAACATAAACCCAACCCTCCATTCCTTTCACCCTTCCACCTTCTCTCCCCTGGGCCCTAGCCCTCCCCTCCCTCCCTCGCCATGTACATTCATCAATAATTTGCACATCGTCAATCCTCTAGCTTCACAATTTGCATCTCTCAAATCATTTTATCGCAAGCCCTCTATGTGTTCCTCAATGGCTTTTGTCCAAACATCTGCTGTTGTCCAAACCCCCTTCACCTGTGTTCATCTATGACCTGCAATATGTTGTCCTGCCTCTCCATTCTTTTAGCTTTCTTTCTCCCCACCCCTGCAAGCAGTCTGAAGAAGGGTCCTGACCTGAAACGTCAACTTGTCATGTTCTTCGGAGATATTGCCTGACCGCTGAATTACTCCAGCATTTTTGTGTCTTTCCCTAGAAATCCTATGTACCTCAACATTTGTGTGCTATGCAACAGGATTTGGGGTGGCACAGTGGTGCAATGGCACCAACCCGGGTTTGATCCCGACTACAGGTGCTGTCTGTATGGAGTTTGTACGTTTTCCCTGTGCTCCGATTTAGTTTTTAGTTTAGTTTAGTTTAGAGATACGGCCCGCCGTGTCCGTGTCAATCACTTTCCAAAAACGTTCACGTTTGTAGGTTATTTGGGTTCTGTAAATTGTCCCTGTTATGTAGTTTAGAACTAGTGTATGGGTGATTACTGGTGAGCGCAGACTTGGTGGACAAAGGGCCCTGTTTCCAACAGGCTGTTTCCCTACACTAAACTAAACTAAACTAAACTTCAACAGAAAATGAATGAAGAAGTTTGGAAACTTGTTTATTGGACTTCTATGTGGTATGTCTTCCAAATTATGCATGTACAGAAGTCCTCATAAATGAGTACTGGAGTCCAAAGGGACACAACACCACATTTGAAACGGTCTCGACCCAAAATGTTACCCATTCTTTCTACCCAGAGATGCTGCCTGTCCCGCTGAGTTATTCCATCATTTTGTGTCTATCGCCACATCTGAGAAATTCATCAGTGTACTGTATGTACAGGCAGTAGAAGTCACTCAAAGAAATAAGCCCTCACAGCAAATGGAAGGTTTGCTTCTGTGGTATCTGATGAGCCTTTAACAACTTTTTACTAATTTATTGATTGATTGAAAGATACAACATGAAACAGAGCCTTTGGCCCATCGATTCCACACTGACCATCGGTCACGGCTTCACACTAGTTCTATATTTTCCCATTTTCTCATCCACACATTAGGGGCAATTTACTGAGGCCAATTAACCTACCCACTTGCCAGTCTTTGGGAAGTGGGAGGAAATCGGGAGCACCCAGAGGAAGCCCCGGTGGTCACAGGGAGAACATGCAAACTCCACACAGATAGCACCCGGGGTCAGGATTGGACCCGGGTCTCTGGCGCAGTGAAGCAGCAGCTCTACCAACTACGCCACTCTGCCATGCATCTGCCAGCCATTTCTTCTTACAAATGCCAATTAAAGTTGTCACAAATTACTGTCTCAAAGATCTTCCCTCTATGAGAGTTAGTGCCCTTCAATTGATGGATATACATCTCTCTCCATTATTCAAAGGCGGATAATATCAAATGCTCTTATTTAGGTTGCTTCTTGAAATGTTCTGTTTGTTTTTAAAAAATTGAAAATAATATTGTCTGTGCAGTTTTCTGGGCCTGCAGAAATGAAAGCGTTAAGGTTTTTTAGTCTACAGCAGTGACCTAGTGCACCTGTGCTTAGCAATCAGATACTGTACGTGCTGCTTTGACTTGTCTTTGTGTGAATCATTTCAGCTTGATAGAGAAATAATGAATATGTGTGACTTTCTGCTGGGAGAGTGATCAGCTCCGTATTGCATTCAATTAACAGGTTGGTCTGGGCTGAGAATTGAGGCGACTGAATATATCTCTGTACGTGTGAAGAGTTGATTTAAAGTTGTAAGTCTAAGAGAACATTTTGAGTGATTTGTTGCATACGTGTGTGTGTGAGTGTGTGTATGTTTGTGTGTGTGTGTGTGTGTGCACCTGTTTATATGTGTTTGTGCATGTGCGTTTGTGTTTGTGTGCGTGTGCATTTGTGTGTGCATATTTGCATGTACCTGTGTATTTGTGTATGTGTTTGTATTTACTTATACATCTGTGTAAATGTGCTTGTGTGTGTGCATTGTGTTTGTGCTTTTATGTGTGTTTGTTTGTGTGGTGTGTGTTTGCATGTTTGTTTGTTTGTGTGTGTGTGTGTGTGTATATATATGTGAGCATGCGTTGTGTGTATATGTGTGTACGTGTTTGCATCTGTGTGTGTGTATGACTCGCCGAGTCTGTACCACCAGATCCACTTTATCCACAATAGTGAAAATAAGGTTATGCCTTTATTAAAAGGCTGTTTGTCTGTTAGTTACCTAAAATTCGAGAATTCAATATTCTTGCCGTTGGGTTGTAAGCTGCCCAAGCGGAATATGAGGTGCTGTTCCTCCAGTTTGTTTGTCGCCTCACCCTGATAATGGACGAGATTTACCATGCTGCCTGGATTAGGGAGTATTAGATACAAAGAGAGGTTGGGCATATTTGGATGTATTTCTCTGAGGGGAGACCTGATGGATATATATAAAGTTTAGTTTAATTTATAAATAAATTAAAATTTATTTATAAATTAAATAAATTTTATATAAGTTTAGTTTAGAGTCACAGCGCGGAAACAGGCCCTTTGAACGAGTATCCCCGCATATTAACACTATCCTACACACTCTAGGGGAAACCTACACATCTACCAAGCCAATAAATCTACAAATCTGTACGTCTTGGGAGTGTGGGAGGAAACCAATCTCAGAGAAAACCCACGCGGTCACGGGGAGAACGCACAAACTCCGTACAGGCAGCACCCGTGGTCAGGATCGAACCCAGGTCTCTGGCGCTGCAAGCGTTGTAAGGCAGTAGCTCTACCGCTGTGCCACCATGCCGCCCGCCATGAGAGTTATGAGAGGCATAAATAGAGTAGACAGAACCCTTTTTCCCAGTGTGGAAATGTCAAATACTCGAGGGCAGAGCTTCAAGGTAAGTGGGGCAAAGTTTGGAGGATATGTGCAGGGTAATTATTTTGCACTGGGGATGGTGAGTGCCAGGGGGAAGATACAATAGTGGCGTTTAAGAGTCTTTTATTTAGGCAGGAAATGGGTTTGATATCGATCATAAACAAACAGATGGGATTAATATACCTTGGCATCGTGTCTGGCATAGACATTGTGGGCTGAAGGGCCTGTTCTTGTGCTGTGCAGTTCTATGTCTATACCATGGCAGGGATATGTGAGCAAGACAAAGGGAAAACAATCCAGGCAGTTTTTACAATAGTTTATGTATCGTTTATCATGCATTTTATTTAGACAGAGAGTAGCGTTTTCTTATTGTAAAGATGAAATTGATCCACATTTCACCTCCGAGCACAAGGCAAAACATATTTGTCCGTGAAATAACCAAATTTATCAGAACAGCGAAAGTTATTAAATCAATCTAATAAATAAAATCATATATTTAAGTGGAATTTCACTTCTCGAAGAAAAACCATATGCTATTTTGCAGCCATAATACTTACTATACCATCACACAAATGGCTTAATGGGTTCATAATATATAATAACCACTGCCTGAAGCTATTAGACTATCTCTCGTATCAATATATATTTTGCAAGGGCAGAAATTTGGAAATCCCTTTTTGAAATGGCCATCGATTCTGGGTGAATTATTAATTGATTTTTTTTGTTTCAAATCAAATTAAAAAACTGATATGGGAAAAAGGGAATCTATGATCAGTCATAATCTTATTAAATGTTACAACTGGCTTGAGGGGCTACACACCCTCCTACTGTAACAATGTTCCTATCTTAATTTGTGGGATGCAGAAACAAGGAACTGCAGATGGTAGTTTACAATAAAAGACACAAAGTGCTGGAGTAACTCAGCAGGTGCGGTAGCATCCCTGGAGAACATAAATAGGTGACATTTTGAGTCAGGACCATTCTTCACGCTGACAATTCACAACTCGTCTGCCCTTTTGTCTCACAATGTATGATGAGCGTTTGACAGCTCTGGGCCTGTACCCGCTGGACTTTAGAAGGATGAGGGGAGGATCTAATTGAAAGTTACCAAATAGTGAAATGTCAAGGATAGAGTGGATGTTGAGAGGATGTTTCCACTATGGTAGAGTCTAGGAGCAGAGGGCAGAACCTCAGAATAAAAAGGACGTACCTTTAGAAAGGAGATGAGGAGGAATTTCATCAGCCAGAGGGTGGTGAAATTGTGGAATTGCCACAGACAGCTGTGGAGGCCAAGTCATTGGTTATTTTTAAAGCAGAGATTGACACGTTCTTGATTGGCAATAGAATGGGGTTGAGGGGGAAAGATGGATCAGCCATGATTGAAATGCTTTTTTTTGGAGATACAGCACTGAAACAGGCAATTCTGCCCACCGAATCCATGCAAACCAGCAATCACCCTGTACACTAGCACTACCCTACTCACTGGGAACAATTTACAATTTTGCCTAATCCAATTCACCTGCAAACCTGTGCATCTTTGGAGTGTGGGAGGAAACTGGAGCACCCAGAGGAAACACATGCAGTCACAGGGAGAATGTACAAATGCTGTACAGACAGCACCCATAGTCAGGATCAGACCTGGTTCTCTGCAGCTGTAAGGCAGACACTCTATTGCTTCACCACTGTGCTGCCCGAGGAAGGGGGAAAGATTTTCTAGGAACCTGAGGGGCAACTTTTTTTTAAAGAAAGGGTAGTAAGTATCATAATCATAATCATAATCATACTTTATTAGCCAAGTATGTTTTGCAACATACGAGGAAAATGACTTGCCATGCAGTCATTCCAATAAGAAGCAACAGAACACACAAAATACATTTTAACATAAACATCCACCACAGTGACTCCTCCACATTCCTCACTGTGATGGAAGGCGAAAAAAAAAATCTCTTCCCTTCTTTGTTCTCTCGCAGTCGGGCGATCTCGGTTCCTGTAGCTGGCGGTCTGACTCCCCACGTCTGGGCGATCAAACTCCTGCATCGTGGGGGAATCTCAGCTCCCCCGCGCCGGGCGATCAGACCCCGGGTTGGGGTTGGTCGAAACCTTCTGCATCTTTTGGAGCTTCCCAACATCGGTCTCTACCCAAGAATGTGAGCTCCTCAATGGTGAAATCCGCAGGCCGTGGTTGGAGCGTCGATCCCAGGCAAGGTATTGGCTCCGATGGAAGTCCACGTCCCTGCGGTGGTGCTCAAAGTCAGTCCCGAGCAAGGCAGCCAGCTCCATGATGTTAGGCTGCAGAGCGACCGGATATACGATCTGGAAAACAATCGCACCTCCGGCAAGGTAAGAGATTGAAAGAAAGTTTCCCCCAACCCCCTCCCCCACCCCCACATAAATCAAACCAGAGAACATTAACACAAACTTTTAAAACACAGTAAAAATAACAAAAAAAAGATGAAAATACAGACAGACTGTTGGTGAGGCTGCCATCATCGGTGCCCCCTGGTGGAACAAGCTGCCGGAGGAGGTACTAAATGCAGGTACTATCACAATGTTTAACAAACATTTAGACAGGTACATATTTTAGATGGATATGGGCCAAATGCAGGCAGGTAGAACTAGTAGAACTAGCAGGTAGAAATGCAACACTTGTAGCTTCACCTCCCCTCTTGACTCCATTCAAGGACCCAAGCAGTCTTTCCAGGTGTGGCATTGGTTCACCTGCACCTCTTCCAACCTCATCTATTGAATCCGCTGCTCTAGATGTCAGCTGCTCTACATCGTTGAGACCAAGCGTAGGCTTGGCAATCGCTTCGCTGAACACCTCCGCTCATTTTCAATAACCAACCTGCTCTCCCGGTGTCTCAGCACTTCAACTCCCCCTCCCATTCTGAATCCGACATTTCTGTCCTGGGCCTCCTCCATGGCCAGAGTGAGGACCACCGTAAATTGGAGCAGCACCTCATTTTTCGCTTGGGCAGTTTCCACCCCAGCGGTATGAACATTAACTTCTCTAATTTCAGGTAGTCCTTACTTTCTCCTCTCCTTCTCAGCTCTCCCTCAGCCCACTGGCTCCACCTCTTCCTTTCTTCCTCCCACCCCCCCCCCCCCCCCCACCCTCACATCAGTCTGAAGAAGGGTTTTGAACCGAAACGTTGCCATTTTCTTCGCTTCTTAGATGCTGCCTCAACCGTTGAGTTACTCCAGCATTTCTGTCTACCCTAGAACTAGTATAGATGGGGCATGTTGGTCAGTGTGGGCAAGTTGGGGTGAAGGGCATTTCCATATTGTATGACTATGCCTCTATGACCCTAAGTCAAGAGTATGATCAAATACTTACTTTTTACTAGGCTGAGCACAAATCCATCAACATCTAGACAAAGCAATCTCTTGACTGAAAATCTACACACCTCTCCACACATACATTCCCTCAACCACTGATACAGTGTGTACTATCTACAACATACAATACAATTATGTTCATAAATTACGGACAATATTGACACATTGTAGCTGATGGGTGATCTTAGAGAGGTGTAATCTACAGGTTGAATGCTGAAATTAGAGAAGTTAATGTTCATGCCGCTGGGGTGGAAACTACCCAGAGTAAGGGAATCAAGAACCATAGAGCAAATGTTTAAGGTGAGATGAGAGAACGTCAGGGGCAGCACGGTTGTGCAGAGGTTGAGTTGCTGCCTTACAGCACCAGAGACCCGGGTTCGATCTTGACAACGGGTGCTGTCTATACACAGTTTGTACCTTCTCACAGTGACAATGTGGATTTTCCCCGGGTGCTCCAGTGTTCTCCTGTAAATTGCTCATTTTTAAGCTTCCCCCCAGTCTAGTTTCAGTAAAAACACTGAATCAAGCACTTGAAACAACTAATCATTATTTTAACAAAAGCACATTACAGTTCAATACTGTACCTATCCCACCACAGGTTCAATCCTCGTATCTGCCTGCTCAAGCTCTCTAGGCCTCGCTCAGACAGAGACACACCAGAAAGTCACGCAGTCCCAAGCGCTCTCCCAGAAGATCGACGCTAGACCGCGTGGTAGCGGACTTTTATATGTCCCAGGACCTCGAGGGGCCGAACCACATGGGGGTGGTCTCTTAATAATCCAAATACCGATATCGATTAACCCCATACCTAACAGACATTTCCCTAACCCAATAATATCCCAAGCTCAATATATTGTATTCAAACCGGACTTCGCAAGGAAGCCAACTTAGAAACATTTACCCTGATCTGCCAGAACTTGAGATAAGGCTCAATATCTCATCCAATCAACACTCGGCAAAGTTGAACTCTGCAACATTATTTACAATTTACAATGTGTATGTCTGGTTTGCAGCCATCCAATCCATTCTAAGCATTTGCACCTAATTGACAGGGTCTGCAGATGTTCTTATTCTTTTCTTGCAAATTGTATCTAGGCTCTAGACACACTAGCTCCACTCCTCAGCTTGTCCCAGCTCTGCAGAGAGCAATTCCAAATTTTCAAATCTCCCAGCGGCCCTGAAGCTTTTACCCCATTTTAAAGTCCTAGCCTCTCCAATCTGGCCAGGATTAACACTCCCACACAAAAGACATACAGGTTTGCAGGTTAATTGGTTTCATTAAAGATTGTGAATTGTTCCTAGTGTGTAGGATAGTGCTGGTGAGCAGGGATCTCTGGTTGGCGGGCAGACGGTGGACCAATAATCCTGTTTCCGCAATGTATCTCCAAAACTAAACTACAACTAAAAACTTCAGGACAGGTTGAAAGATGGTGCAGAGCTAATACACTTGACAAGTCCAGGATGCAGCACCAATACAGTCATTGATAGAGCGGAGAATGATTTGGGAAAGGGTGCCAGGGTAGGTTTGGAATAATGATTGTTCAACAAAGTTCACGTTATTCCCTTTATATTCATGTTATTCCCTTTATCATGTATCAGTACACTGTGGATGGATCAATTGTAATCATATTGTCTCTCTGCTTACTGGTTTGCACACAACAAAAGATTTTCACTGCACCTTGATGCACATGACAATAAACTAAACACAAAGTCAAGTCAACAATAATGAGCGTCGTACTTGGGACCCATGCGAATGCCCATGGCTACACTTTTGATTTGTGGAAAGTGGGAGGAATCAAAAGAGATGTTGCTGGTCCAAATTCATTTGAACAATATTATTTTTTTTCCCCAAGGACTGGGCAAGTGACCAGAATTTGAATTATTATTAGAAGGAAATTGTCTTGATTGACTTGAGCAAACCTGATATAACTCAGGGGTATTATGCTGCAGAGAAATAACTACAACAGATGATAAATATAGATTTAGAAGATCAAATCAAATCACGGCAACAAGCAAGGGCAGAACAATATAAGTAAAAAATAAATACCTCGGTGAATTTCTTTACTACATCCTGCAATATATACCAAGGGAATTTTTATTGCATTTCAAAAAGTTTGCCATATTTTTATTAGAGAGTCATAGTCATACAGTGTGGAAACAGGCCCTTCGACCCAATTTAGCCACACCGATCAACATGTCCCATCTGCACTAATCCCACTTAGTTTAGTTTTTTTAGTTTAGAGATACAGTGCAAAAACATGCCCTTTGGCCCACTGAGCGCACCGACCTGCGATTCCCACACATTAACACCACCCTGGTATATATTGCAGGATGTAGTAAAGACATTAGGGACAATTTTACATTTACACCAAGCCAATTCACCTACAAACCTGCAAATCATTTCGAGTGTGAGTGGAAACCGAAGATCTCGGAGAAAACCCACGCAGGTCATGGGGAGAACATGCAAACTTCGTAAAGACAAGCACCCTTGGTCAAGATCAAACCCGGGTCTCTAGTGCTGTAAGGCAGTAGCTTTACTGCTGCACTTCATTTGAGGTTGCGGGCATTACAGACAAGGCTAGCTCTTGCTGCCTGTGCTTACTTACTCTGTCAGCAAGTGGGCATGAGCTATCTTCTGGTACCAAGAATCTCAACCCGAAACGTCACACATTCCTTCTCTACAGAGATGCTGCCAGTCCCACTGAGTTACTCCAGCATTTTGTGTCAACCCTCTGGTACCAATCTTGTCTGTGCTCCCACATTATTGTTGGACAATTAGTTCCAGGATCTAGACGAAGTACTGAAACTAAGACTCAGAGTTATAGAACAGGAACTCACCCAGGAGACGCAATGGACAGACAAAGGTAGACCCAAAGGGCTGTGGCCTGTAAGGAAAAGCCGCTGAGCTGGACCCCGAAGGACCAAGGACAGAGGCAAGGAGTGGACCAGTTGTAGAAGAATCTGGGTATTGCCTCCAGTACCTTCAAGGCCGGCTGCAGATGTCGGTGCGCGGGCCGAGTCAGTCATGGGTGATGGAGGAGGCCTTGCAGCAGCCTGGGGCTTATTGGATTGGGAGCCGCTCCAGTATATTGAGCTTGTGAACTGGACTTTGGACCTCTAATAAATTGCGCCAAAATATGGTGATGTGCATGTGTGAGCTATGCAAAAATGTTTGTACTGCGCTGTGCATATGTGACAATGAAGCACCATTGAAGCATTGATCGATACAGCAAAGAAATGGATGACGCACTGGCGCGGGTTCTGCTCTCGGCCCTGAACCACCGGTGTCGACGGGCCCTGGGCCCCTGTGAGCAAGGAGGGGCCGAGAGCGAGGTGGACGTTGAGAACAATGGGGGTACCCTTTTGGGGGCCGTCGAGATCGAAGGAGACCCGGCAGTGAGATGGGGCAGTGGCAGGCGGTAGATTGGCATGCCCAGTGAACTTTTGTAACTTTGTCGGCACCAGAAACATGGAGACATTTGTGTACTGCCTCCAGATTTTACCGGGTTGTATGCAAAGCAAAGCATTTCCCTGTACTAAGCTACATGTGACAATAAAGTATCACTGAATCATTGAATTCAGCCCATCAAGTCTGTACCAACCATCAATCATACATTTACTCTAATCCTACATTAAACCCATTGTTGTTCTTCCTATATTCTAATCTTCATACACTCTTGGGGGAATTTATTGTGGCTGATTAAGCTACTAACCTACTTGGGACGTGAGAGCAAACTTATGGGCCTGTCCCACTGAGGCGATTTTTCAGGCGACTGCCGGTGGCTGTCAAGTTGCCGGCAGTCATCTGAAAAACCGGCAACTCGAAGGGCAACTGTCTGAGTGGAACACACACACACACACACACACACACACACACACACACACACACACACACACACACACACACACACACACACACACACACACACACACACACACATCGCTTCCTTCACCAGCCTGTTATGCAGGCAGGGGACAGGGCAAGCAGAGGGAGCGCTGAGGGACAGGGCAAGCAGAGGGAGAATTCTCGCTACTCTCCATGGCGGCTTCATACTAGTCGCCGCTAATTTTTCAACTAGTTCCCAGAATGCGGGAACTCCTCACGACCATGAAGGCGACTCCCTGGCAACCACCCACGAACATGTGACAACCATGTGGCGACTGCAGTCTCCTGCAGTTGCGTAAAAAATCGCCTAAGTGGGACAGGCCCATAAAGCTTCCAGAGGAAAACCACACATCCAACACTCCCTTTCATTGACTCTACACCTCGGCAAGGCCACCGGCATATTCAAGGACCAGTGTCACCCTGGCCAGTCCCTATTCTCCCATCTTCCATCAGGCAAGTTACAGAAGTATGAAAATGCACAGCTCCAGATTCAGCTGTGAAGATCCATTTTCTTCCCAGCAGTTATTGGGCAGCTGAGCCATCCTCTCAGCAGCTAGTGTGGTCCTAACCTCCTATCAAGCTCATTGGAGCCTTTTAAACTATCTTTTCTTGGGCTTTATTACCCCCGAGTCCGTGCCGACCAGCGATCCCCGTACACTAGTACTCTCATACACACTGGGGACATCCTGTACATCTACAAACCTCTATATCTTAGGAGTGTGGAAGGAATCTGAAGCACTCAGAGTAAACTCATGCAATCATAAGGTGAATGTACAGCCTCAGAACAGACGGCACCTGTAGTCAGGTTAGGACCCGGGTCTCTGGCACTGTGCATGTGTGGACATTAAATGGATGCTCAGACAAAATCAGATGTAGATGTTGAATGGAGACCACAGAAGGCAGCATGCCAAGCTTAAAACAATTGTGTCTACAGCCAGTATTATCACACTGCACACTGTCAGCCTACATTAGTATAAACCTCAACACTTAATACTAGTTTGCATGACTTTTAGCTGGCATGCTGAATGTACTATTTCACAGCTTTTCTCCTGAATGGTTCAAATGTACATAAGCTATAGGAGCAGAATTAGGCCATCGAGTTCACCATCGAGTCAGTTCCACCATTCAAGTTCTGTTCTATTTTTCTCTCTCAACTCAATTCTTCTGCCTTCTCCCCATAATCTCTGATTCCCTGACTAATCAAGAATTTGTCAATGTCCGCTTTATAAAATACCTAATGATGTGGATTCCACAGCCGCCTGTGGCAATGATTTCTGCAGGCTCACCACCCTCTGGCTGTAGAAATTCCTCATCTCCATTCTTAAGATATGACCTTTTAATCTGAGACTGCCCTTACTGGTCCTGGACTCACTCAATACTGGAAACAATCTCTGAATCCAGGTTTTTCATTATTCCATCGGTTTCAATGATATCCCCAACTCATCCTTCCAAACTCCATCGAGTACAGGCCCAGAGTTATCAAACACTCCTCATACTTTAACCTAATTGTAGATTGGCTATTTCATACTAGCCAATTATAATGTTTGTTAGTAGTGACTCCGCCTACTATGTACTTCATATTATCAAGAGCGAATCTTGCCCACTCTGCTCATGTTTATCAGGTTTTATTTTCTTCTGATTGTTTTGTGTATTTTTTTCTCAGTCATGGCAAACTCGTGTGGCCGTCCTAGTTCTCTCATCTTTGATTCTGACATTGCTGAACGCTGGCGTCTTTTCGAGCGTGACTACACTCATTATGCTCGCATCGTCCATCGAACTGACCCCCCCCCCGAGGTGTGTGCCTCTGTACTGCTTAATTTGGTGGGACCTGAAGCAATGAATCATGCTGACAACTTCACTTTTGCTCCTGCTGTTTTGGAAGATGATGGTCAGGTCAGAGTGCCTGCTGAAACAATTGACAACCCTGCGGTTTTGATCAGACAGTTCAGAGAGCTGTGTGACCTGCCCTCTAACTACATTATTGAAAGGACCAAGTTTTATGCTTGCTTACAGCAGATCGACAAACCAATTGAACAATTTACCAGTGGCTTGAAGCACGTGGCTGCATGCTATCGCTTTCGGGGTTAATGCGATGAACTCTCCCGGGATAAACTTGTGGGGGGCATGCTTGACAGCAAACTATGAGGTGAGCTTCTTCAAAACACTGATTTACCCTTGAGGAAGCAGAACATGCCTGTCGTATATTTCTGAGATAACGTCTCCCCATACTGATTATGTGCCCTCCAGTCAATGTTCACAGTGTAGTGTTAATCTTACAGACCTCTCCCCTTACAACCCCGTGCTAAAAATTGCAACTATTTCCATGCTATGGGTCGACAATTCTGTGCTGCCTATGGGAAAACCTGCACCGCTATCAGAGAGTACAGATACCATTTTTGCCATCCACTCTCTCCTCCCTTTGTCTAACAAGCAACTTGACCCTGAGGTGACCAAGTTTGTAAATAACAAGCCTTTGATTGCTAAGATAGATACTGGCGCCAATTGCAACGTCATATCATTAAGATAGTTTAAAAAATCCGTAATGCTGAACATATTGACAAGGCCTCTGCAATGCTTCAGGCTTATGGGGGAGAAGTACAGCACCCACTTGGACAAGTTGATTTAAAGTGCACCATCGACAAACAGACACATACCTTACCATTTTATATTGTTAAGCGAGATTCAGAGACTTTGCTCGGTATCAATGCATGCCACGATCTAGGCCTGGTTTACTTTGGTCATGCTGTCCACAAACTCTGTCTCACTGACTGGCCCACACAACCACTACTCTCTCAATAGAAAGAATTGTTTAACGATGAGCTTGGCAAGTTGCCTATCAAATACCACATTGCTGTTGATCCCAAAGTCACTCCTGTGGTCAAAGTGCCAAATCGTGTTCCGCATGCCATGCGGGACCGAATACGCACTGAACTTAAGGCATGGTCTCCATAGGTGTTATTGCTGACGTTACTGACCCGTCTGACTGGGTTTCCACTATGGTGGTTGCAACAAAGAAAAACAAGGAGGAGATCCGTATCTGCATCAACACCAGAGATCTTAACACTGCCATTACATGCCCGCATTATCCAATACGAACATCAGAGGAAGTTGCTGCCCAGATAGGCAACGCAGCAGTAATCTCGGTTCTGGATGCCAAAAGCTCGTTTTGGCAAATTCCACTGGACCCAGACTCGTCCAATCTCACTACGTTCAGCACCCCTTTGGCGTGGCTGACCAGATAAGCAACAAAACACCCCACTCCAGATACACCCATACTTGCTGGTTCGCGATGAACTAGTATTACAGGACGGAATTATTGTTAAGGGCCTCAAGGCAGAGGTCCCAGCAGCACTCCGGAACAAAAATACTTTGACGACATCCACAGGGGCCACCCTCCAAAGGGCACAAAGCATGTTTTACTGGCCGGGAATGACCAAATACATATGAGAAAAAACAAAGTTTGCGCTGTCTGCAAAAGCCTGATGCCACATCAGGAAAAGCAGCCTTTACTGCCGCACCCAGTACCCCCTCTCCCATGGTCCATGACATCTTCGAATGGCATGTGAAACACTATCTGGTTCTTGTAGACTCTTACTCTGGCTGGTTCGAAATCGACTTACTTCAAACCACTACTTCTGAAGCAGTAATCGACAAGTTGCAGCGCCACCTCTCCGTGCACGGCTCCCCGCCAAGCTTTTAAATACCAAGCTGGTATTATTCACCAGCCAAACTTTTAAAAACTTTGCACAATGATGGGACTTTCAACATATTACCAGATGCCCTGAAACCCCGCAGTCCAACAGACTCGCCGACCACGTGGTCCAGAGTGCAAAACAACTCATGCCAAATCAGACATGTATCTGGACTTGCTCAACCTAAGAAACATTACACTGGATCCCATACTGGGTTCTCCAGCCCAGCGACTGATGTCTCGCCAAACCCGTGCTCCTCTGACTGTGTCCCAACAGCTTTTGCAGCCACAAGTTCATTCCCCGACTGCAGTTCAGAAGCAACTACAATCCAAACGTGACACGCAAAAATGCTTCTTTGACAAGTCCAGCAAGGCACTTAAACCTCTCGCTCATGGACAAGTGGTCCGTCTCCAGACAAACAAGGGCTATGCACGTCTGGGACACATCTACGGCCCTGTCAAAGAGCAGCGCTCTTATCTGGTCGAAGCGGATGGAGCCATCTGCAGACGCAACCGTCAACATATCCTTTCAGTGAAAGATCCGCGTCCTGTGACTCATCCTGATCTCGCGTTTCGTATACCCTCCCACAGTTCGTCCCACGTCCCCACTGCCACCTATTGTTCCCACTGCAGTCTCCCAGCAACGCTTGGTGCCTAGCTCGCTTATCTCATCACCCTCCCTGCCTGTCAGGCTGCCGATCGCTTCCCCATTTCCTCCCCGGTTTCTTCTCCAATGAAAGGAGGTGGGGCGGACTCGTACCGCACACGGGCTGGAAGGGTCAAGAGCCTGCTTACACAAGTTAGAAATCAATAACAGCT
This sequence comes from Okamejei kenojei, assembly GCA_035221665.1. NCBI lineage: Eukaryota > Metazoa > Chordata > Chondrichthyes > Rajiformes > Rajidae > Okamejei > Okamejei kenojei. The sequence goes on from CM069141.1 coordinate 52,802,249, forward strand.
CGGAGGTGTGATGACTGTAGATCCTTGCTGTATGTAGATTTAAGAAATATGTGTTGTATCTTGACATGTGTGTGACTTGACTCATTACACAAATCATTCCGGGATCAATCTCGTAGCACTCCTCTAGATCCTCTCCGACACCAGCAACGTGATAAAGGGAATAATGTTTAGTGCAAGATAAAGTCAAGTAAAGTCTGATTAAAGATAGTCCAAGGGTTTCCAAAGAGGTAGATAATAGCTCAGGACTGCTCTGTAGTTGTAGATAGAATGGTTCAGTTGTCTGATAGCAGCTGGGAAGAAATTGTCCCTGAATCTGGAGGTGTGCGTTTTTACACTTCTAATCTTCTTGCCTGATGGGAGGGAGAAGATGGAGTGACTGGGGTGGGACTCATTCTTGATTATGCTGGTTGCCTTGCCAAGGCAGTATGAGGTGTAAATGGAGACAATGGATAGGAGGTTGGCTTGTGTGATCTGTCTGAGCTACATCCACAATTCTCTGCAAATTTTTGCAGGCTAGAATGGAACTGTTCCCGAACCCATGCTGTGAACTATCCTGGTAAATTGCTTACGAATTGAATACCTTATTGTCACATGTGACAGGTCACAATGAAATTCTTTTCTTGCATACTCAAGGCCAATAAAGGGCGCGTACAAAATTAAGTGTTCCCTCCCTCGGCAGCGGTGTCCTCATCCCTCGGTCGCGCCATCATCGACCACTGCACCGACCTCTCCATTAATGCTGCCGGGTCCTCTCCGAACGCCTCTGTGGTGAGTGTTGTTGGGGACATGCTGAACTTTTTAAGCCTTCTAAGGAAGTGGAGACATTGGTGTGCTTTCTTGGCGATTGCTTCGATATGGGTGGTCCAGGACAAATTGCTGATAATATTTACTCCATGGAATTTGAAGCTTTCATGCCCTTCAGCGCCGTCAATGCATAATGGGGTATGTGTACCCCTTGGCTTTCTGAAGTCAATTACTACCTCCTTTGTCTTGCTGACATTGGGAGAAGTGCTCTATTTGAAGCCCAAAATAGAGGTGGACAATTTAAATTAATTAATGTTGAATTTCAGACCGAATATACCAGAACAGGAGCAACCAAACTTTATATATCTGGTTAACTTGCAGTAAGCTCACTTTGAAACAAGTAATCCAGCCCAGAGAATGAAGAGTAAAAGGCCTGTCCCACTGATGTGACTGTCTTCGACCTTCAGGCTTGATGGTACTCCCATGAAAAACCGTGAGCTGGATCGACCGTCTGCACACACACACACACACACACACACACACACACACACACACACACACACACACACACACACACACACACACACACACACACACGCACACACACACACACACACACACACACACACACACACGCACACACACACACACACACACACACATCGCAAAGGCGGGGGCCAAGGAAAGCGGGGGAGCGCTGTCTGAAATTCACACCCGCAATGAACAGGAATGTAAAAGACGGCAGGCACAGTTTGGTTGCTCCTGTTCTGGTGTATTCTGTTCTGAAATTCAACATTAATTAATTTAAATTGTTAAATTGTCCATCTTTATTTTGGGCTTCAAATAGAGCATTCTCTCAATGTCAGAAAGACAGAGGAGATAGTAACTGACTTCAGAAAGCAAAGCGGTACACATACCCCGGCTGGCACAGTACGGTAAGTCCTTTAGAGAGTGGGGGGGAGGGGGGAGGAGAGAAGGGGAGAGAGGGGGGGAAGAGGAGTAAAGAGGGGAGAAAAGGGGAGAAAAGGGGAGAGAAGGGGAGAGAAGGGGGGGGAAGGAGTGGAGACACTTTTAAGAAGCCAGACAACATTTAATAAAGTTCAGCGGGTATACTTACCGCTTTTTCTCAATGAGCTTCACCTTCGATTACCTTCGATTAACTTCAATTGACTTCGACTACTCACAAATAGTATTATGACCTACTACGACCTACCTCAACTAAACCCACGAGTAAAAATATATCGATTTTTTCCATGGCAACCTTTTTTTACTAGTGGGCATTTTTCAGTATGTTGAAAAAGATGCCGCGATCGAGATTGAGGCCTCAGCTAGGCCGCAGCGTATTTTTCATTGTTGAAAAATGCCCGTGAGTAATAAAAGGTCGCCATGGAAAAATTCAATACTTTTTTTACTCGTGGGTTTAGTCGAAGTAGGTCATGGTAGGTCGGCATGTTATTCGTAGGTAATCGGGGGTAGTCGAAGGTAGTCGTAGATAGTCTTCAATATAGTCGAAGGGAGGTCGAAGGGAGGTCGAAGGGAGGTCGAAGGAGATCGAAGGAGGTCGTCTTTACTCTCCGCTATTCGGTGTCCAATTTTCCCGAAGCAAGTCTTCAACATAGTCGAAGGAGGTCGAAGAAGGTCTTCTATGTAGTCAAAGGAGGTCTTCAACATGACATTTTTTCAAACCTTCCTAAACTTCTAAACTCGCAAATTAGGCTGCCGCAGTGGGAAAGCCCCTTAACTCTCCTTCATGCTCAAGGATGATCCCGCATGCACACAACCTCAGTTTGGTCGCGGAACATTTTTCAGTAACTAGTTTTTGTACAGTAACTACATTTTTGATGTAACTAGTAGCGTGGATAAGGGAGAACCAGTGGATGTGGTATATCTGGACTTCCAGAAGGCTTTCGACAAGGTCCCACATAAGAGATTAGTATACAAACTTAAAGCATACGGTATTAGGGGTTCAGTATTGATGTGGATAGAGAACTGGCTGGCAAACAGGAAGCAAAGAGTAGGAGTAAACGGGTCCTTTTCACAATGGCAGGCAGTGACTAGTGGGGTACCGCAGGGCTCAGTGCTGGGACCCCAGCTATTTACAATATATATTAATGATCTGGATGAGGGAATTGAAGGCAATATCTCCAAGTTTGCGGATGACACTAAGCTGGGGGGCAGTGTTTGGCTGTGAGGAGGATGCTAGGAGACTGCAAGGTGACTTGGATAGGCTGTGAGTGGGCAAATGTTTGGACAGTATAATGGGATAAATGTGAGGTTATCCACTTTGGTGGCAAAAACAGGAAAGCAGACTATTATTTAAATGGTGGCCGATTAGGAAAAGGGGAGATGCAGAGAGACCTGGGTGTCATGGTACACCAGTCATTGAAAGTAGGCATGCAGGTGCAGCAGGCAGTGAAAAAAGCAAATGGTATGTTAGCTTTCATAGCAAAAGGATTTGAGTACAGGAGCAGGGAGGTTCTACTTCAGTTGTACAGGGTCTTGGTGAGACCACACCTGGAGTATTGCGTACAGTTTTGGTCTCCAAATCTGAGGAAGGACATTATTGCCATAGAGGGAATGTGGAGAAGGTTCACCAGACTGATTCCTGGGATGTCAGGACTGTCTTATGAAGAAAGACTGGATAGACTCGGTTTATACTCTCTGGAATTTAGGAATTGAGAGGGGATCTTATAGAAACTTACAAAATTCTTAAGGGGTTGGACAGGCTAGATGCAGGAAGATTGTTCCCGATGTTGGGAAGTCCAGGACAAGGGGTCACAGCTTAAGGATAAGGGGGAAATCCTTTAAGACCGAGATGAGAAAGACTTTTTTCACACAGAGAGTGGTGAGTCTCTGGAACTCTCTGCCACAGAGGGTAGTTGAGGCCAGTTCATTGGCTATATTTAAGAGTGAGTTGGATGTGGCCCTTGTGGCTAAGGGGATCAGAGGGTACGGAGAGAAGGCAGGTATGGGATACTGAGTTGGATGATCAGCCATGATCATATTGAATGACGGTGCAGGCTCGAAGGGCTGAATGGCCTACTCCTGCACCTAATTTCTATGTTTCTATGTTTCTACGACCTACCTCAACTAAACCCACGAGTAAAAATATATCGATTTTTTCCATGGCAACCTTTTTTTACTAGTGGGCATTTTTCAGTATGTTGTAAAAGATGCCGCGATCGAGATTGAGGCCTCAGCTAGGCCGCAGCGTATTTTTCATTGTTGAAAAATGCCCGTGAGTAAAAAGGTCGCCATGGAAAAATTCAATACTTTTTTTACTCGTGGGTTTAGTCGAACTAGGTCATGGTAGGTCGGCATGTTATTCGTAGGTAATCGGGGGTAGTCGAAGGTAGTCGTAGATAGTCTTCAATATAGTCGAAGGGAGGTCGAAGGGAGGTCGAAGGAGATCGAAGGGAGGTCGAAGGAGGTCGTCTTTACTCTCCCCTATTCGGTGTCCAATTTTCCCGAAGCAAGTCTTCAACATAGTCGAAGGAGGTCGAAGAAGGTCTTCTATGTAGTCAAAGGAGGTCTTCAACATGACATTTTTTCAAACCTTCCTAAACTTCTAAACTCGCAAATTAGGCTGCCGCAGTGGGAAAGCCCCTTAACTCTCCTTCATGCTCAAGGGAAGTTCCCGCATGCACACGACCTCAGTTTGGTCGAGGAACATTTTTCAGCATGCTGAAAGATTTTCCGCAAGTAAAAATTGGCCAACATGGTTCTTTTGAACTCATAGTGCAGTGGAGTTGGGTCGCTATTTCGTTATAGGCAGTCGAAGTAGCCATAGGCAATCTCCTTTGCTGACCGGGCATTTTAATTGGCTCATTGGGGTTTTCAGAACCAAGGAAAACAGACTGGTAATGTTAAATGCCCGTGTGTGTGTGTGTGTGTGTGTTGACGGTCGATCCAGCTCGCGGTTTCATCGCTGACTGTCGATCCAGCTCGAGGATTTTTAGGCGAGTGCCCTCGAGCTTGAAGGTCGAAGACAGTCGCTGAAAAGTCGCATTAGTGGGACAGGCCCTTAAGAACTGTTGTCTCACAGCGTCATTGACCTAGGTTCATTACTGACTACATATGCTGTCTATGTGGAGTTTGCATGCTTCCCCTCTGACTACAAGGATTTTTATCATGTACCACTTTCTTCCCACACCCTAAAGGCATAGGTTGATTTACATGTTGTAAATTGTCTAGTTTAGTTTATTTTAGTTTAGTTTAGTTTAGTTTATTTTAGTTTAGTTTAGTATAGTTTGAGTTAGATTTAGCTCTTAGGCCTAAAGGAATCAAGGGATATGGGGAACAAGCAGGAATATGGTTCTGATTTTGGATGATCAGCCATGATCATATGAAATGGTGATGCTGGCTCAAGTGGCCGAATGGCCGACTCCTGCACCTATTTTCAATGTTTCTATGCTTCGTTTAGTTTTGCTTTGTTTTGTTTATTATTGTCACGTGTACCAAGGTAGAGAGAAATGCGTTTTGTTGTGCACTATCCAGTCAATGAAAAGGCTATAATCAAACCGCCCACACTGTACAGATACAGGATAAAGGGTCTAACATTTAGTGCAAGATAAAGCCTGATAAAGTATGATTTTACTTCGGAGTCACGTGAGTGACTTCGTGAAGACCCTGCCAGCACGCATTGCGACATATCGTCGCTCGCATTGCTACCGACATGCTGGGGGGGGAGTGCGCTCTGTCCACAGCTCCTTCAACGGGACCAGGGAATGGTAAATTCAACTCACCTTATGCTGGTTTGCAGGTAGGAGTCCTTCTGTTTCTCCCTGCAGGTGGAAGGAAATGGGAAAGGAATCTTTCCAAGCACCGCTGGACTTCTGGTCAGCGGGTCCTTTATCAGGAGCTGTTCGCAACACCGGTGGTGTCCGGGAACGGCCTGGTGACAAGGTGCGGAAGTCGGGCGCGTTTGTTCCTCCAGCGCCCGACTCGTCTCCAGAGGAGGCCGCACAGGTGCAGGGTTTGGGAAACCCTGACTTCGTGTCTCCGTCCCCCGGGGGGGGGGGGGGGAGCAAGCAGGTGCGTGAAGTAACTTGCGCCCCGGCGACGGCAACACCTTGTTTTTACAGGTCCCGCGAGGGCCGAGGGGAGGACTCCCGCGCCGACGTCGAGCCCAGCAGTTGAAGCAGGTCTCGAGAAGCCGCCGGGGTCTTCTGACTTAAGAGCGGGCCGGTAGAGCTGCTGCGGAGTCGAGCAGCCCTGCAGGAGCAGGTGCTGCCAGCTTCACACCGGGGTCTGCTCGAGAGCAAGCTGGTGGCAGCCACATCCGGTCGCTCAGTTTGCCTGGGGCTGCTGCCGACCATGCACCCCTACCGAGACATAATGTCAGAGGTCGGGGTAAGCCTACACGGACTCCGGGGAGCCAGGCACCGGGGGCCGGCACCGACTATTATCCACTGCCTTCCCACCAGGCACGGGGACCGCCACAGTCCGCTCGTGGGCGGACTAGCGGAGAGTCTGTGCGGGAGTCGTACGGGCCTGCAGGAACAGGTGTTGACGACCTCCTGCCACCAGATCGCTTTCCGCCTTTCATGGGGGTAAGATCTGCTGGTAGAAGCCCCAGCAACATTGCAGAGCCTGGGGAAGTCGGCTTGTCGGCTACGTGCAGTAGCGACGGTCACATGGACCGGTTGGAGCAAATGGTGGTGCACCTGGTTCAACGAGAACAGGACCGGGAAGATCATTGGTCCCGGGCATCGGCTACACACGGCCGTCGGCCGCCGAGTATCTCGCGTTCCTCCGTTGGGACTGCCAGGGGTCTGGAGGACGTTGAATTCGATGCCGCGCCAGCCATACCGGAGGTCGATACTCCAGAGGTGGATGAGGACCTACTGGATGTCGTGGGTAAATTTCCGACTGCGCCTCCTTACGGAGGGCCTCTACATGCCAAACTCTCAGGAACGATTAACTTTCTCACCTCCAACCAGCTACAGGCACGTGTCCTCAGTGACACCATGGATACGTTCAAGTCACCGGAGAATTGTTTTAATCTCAATGTTTCCTTGGTTTGCTCTTGGGGGAATTTGAGCAACACTGCCAGAGCACAGGATGCATCCTCCTACAAATCCTGAAACTCCTCTCAACGGGAATTACGGCATACGCCAGGACCCTCGATGGGGAGAACGTCTAGTGAGCAGCAGGATGCTCTAGCTTTACTCTGCAATGCCCAGTTTGAGATTCATTGTCTCAGGAAAACCTCCATCCGGCCCACGCTCAACCCAAAATTTGCAGGGTTGTGCCGCACCTCCACCACTCCACCACCGCATCAGCTGTTCGGGGCAGACCTGCCAAATAAGGCAAAAGAGATGGACGAGGTAGCAAAAGCCGTCGGCCTCATGAAGCCGCCTACATCCCGGGCTTACGCCTATCGGCAACCACAGTTTACCGCTTGGAAACCTCGCCCACTGGACAGGGCACCTCGGACCAATCCACCGCCTGGGAAATGCAGCCTCCACCTCGTCAAGCCACACAACGTCCCCCCAAACCACCGTACACCAGGACCCGCCGTTGCCTTTGGAGGTCAGGGGGTCTGGTTCTACTAAGCAAGTAGCTATGGTACCCTCACAAGTAGGGGGGCGGTTGCGGGCTTTCAGTGGTGCCTGGGATAGCATAACTACCAACTATTTTATTTTACAAAGTGTTCGGGGTTATGTCATACAGTTCATTAACGGTCACCTTCCCCCTACTCAGCATGTCCCTCATCGCACTTTTGCGCTCTCTCAAAAAGAGATCGAGCAAGGACATGCAGAAAAATTTACAGCTCGCAGCCAAAGGGGTGATAGGGATGAAGACGCATGAGCCCATTGCGTTCATGTCCACCATCTTTACTAAAACCAAAAAAGATGGAGGTTGTCGGATCATTGACCTAACTCAGTTGAACACTCTCGTACGATATACCCATTTCAAAATGGACCCTTTCGAAACCGCTAAGCAGCTTCTGTCTCCAGGGTACGTTATGGCTTGCATCGATCTCAAAGATGCATACTATACAGTCCCCATCATAGAATACCATAGGAAATTCTTGAAATTTGTCTGGAAGGGACAGTTATGGAATATGAAGCTTACCCCAATGGCTTCACCACAGCCCTAGGCTGTTTACCAAACTAGTCAAACCGATTCTGGCTATCCTACGGTGACAGTATTATATCGTCATGGCTTACCTAGACGATATCCTTATCGTGGGTCCAACCCTCCAATTGGCTGAGCTGGCCCCATCTCAAATCATGGCCTATCTGCGCCTCGCTATTGACACGGCCCGAATGATAGTCACTATCCCACCCAGCAAAGCATCTGATATAAAAGATGCATGTACCAGCCTTGCTTGTGCCAGGGTGCCGACCATTCGACATACTGCTAAGGTGATTGGGAAACCGGTAGCCACATTTCCAGCTGCACAATTCGGCCCACTGCATTATCAAAACTTACAACGGGCAAAGATCTCCACATTGAAAGGCAATGCTGGGCACTTTGACAGGCCCATACGGCTACCAATTAAAGCTAAATCTGAGCTACAGTGGTGGCTTGACAATATTAGTGCATGTTACAAACCCCTGTTAACAACCCGTCAGTGGTGTTACAAACTGACGCAAGCGCCCAAGCTGGGGTGCGCCTGACACCACGTCCAGTTGTGGTGGCAGATGGGATCCTCAAGAGTCTACCCTCCTTCAGCCGCACGTGATCAATTCTTTGGAGATGCTTGGGGCTTTCTATGGTCTGCGGGCATACTGCCCCAATTTACAACATTTACATGTCCGTCTTCAGCTAGATAATACCACGGTGGTGGCTTGTATAAATCATATGGGTGGTATCAGGTCGTTATCTTGTGACGAATTGGCAAACACAATTTGGCACTGGTGTATTGAAAGAAATATTTGGCTCACAGCAACCTATTTACCAGGGAAGCGCAACACAGTGGCAGACACCAGGTCACATGTGTTTAATGATAACATCAAGTGGATGTTGGACCCCCACATATTTGCACAAATTATAGCTCATTTTGGTACACCAGATATCGACCTCTTTTGCGTACAGGTTGAACCATCAGATACCAACGGATGTGTCTTGGGAACCAGACCCTGGGACCTATGGATGCGTTTTCACTCCGTTGGGGGAAATGGTTCTGCTACACATTTCCCCCATTCTGCCTCATCAGTCGGGTATTGCGGACAATACACTTGTTGATCATACCCGATTGGCCTACACAGCCGTGGTACCAGGTGGTTCTCCACATAATCATACGTCCGTGGGTTCAAATTGTTCAACACCCCACTTTACTCACTAACTCCATTACGGGGGACAGTCACCCGTCCCATGGTTACTTAAACCTGTTGGCTTGCAGGTTCTGAAGAGGCCGCTCATGGAGGCCGGCATATCGGCCAGAGCGATGGACCTCATTTCAGCATCGTGCAGAGTATCAACCCAGCAGGAGCACCTCACCCAGATCAGGAAGTGGAAGGCCTACTGCTCCCGAACACATCCCACCGACAACTCTGCCACAATCCCTGACATCCTGGAATTCCTAGCGGGCCTTCATTACAATGAGGGTCTCAGCTACAGTGCCATCAACAGCGCCAGGAGTGCGCTCTCCTCATACCTGAATATAGGTGTGGGCACACACCATCTGGTGTCCGAATTCATGAGGGGTGTTCAACACTAACCCTCCACGACCCCGATACAACATCACTTGGGATGTGGGTGTAGTACTTACACTGCTGAGAAGCTGATCCCCTATGACAGGACTACCTCTTGACAAGCTCACCCTTAAAGTGGTGATGCTGATGGCACTCACTTCAGCTCAACGAGTCCAGGCCTTGCAGAAGCTTCGGCTGGACTGGATGGTCTCGACTCCTGCAAAGGTGACTTTCTTTGTGAAGGACCTGCTGAAGCACCATAGGCCTGGGTCTTCTAGGCTGCAGCTGGAATTCCGGGTGCACCCCACTGATGCCACCCTCTACATAGCCACCCATCTCGGCTATTACATCTGTACAACCAGAACCATCCGGAAGATGGAGCAGGGGCTCCTCATCAGCCACACACAACCACATCATCGGGTGACTGTGCAGACCATTGCCAGGTGGCTCAGGGTGGTGTTGGGTGCCGCTGGTATCGATACAAACATTTTTAACTCTCACTCTAACAGGGCTGCATCCCCATCAGCGGCGAGGGCCATGGAGGTGCCCATGGACCACATCCTCGCCACCGCGGACTGGGCCAGTGAATCGACTTTCCAGAGCTTTTACACTAAACCGGTGGTCGCCCCCCGCTACATTCGCGGATGCCGTGCTGCGAGCCACTCCGTGAATGTTTACTCTCCGAGTATGGGTTTTGCTTTGTTGTTCTTTGTTTTAATAACTCTGCATTATTTTTCAGCCGGTTCAGTCTGGAATACATTAACAAACTTCCTCCCATCAGTATTGCGGCAGTGTGATAGCATGGACGTTGTCCATGTGATAGCACTCACGTGACTCCGAAGTAAAATAGTAAGATTAAACGAAAACGTACCAAGTTTGAAGGTTGATCTTTATTTTATGAGGAGTTGCGATGAGGGATTTCGTGCCCTCCGCTCCCAACCCTCTCTCATAAGGTCAACTGGTATGTTCTACTTGGTTCAATCTTACTATCTCCTTCCATGATATGGTATGTGATTCCACACCGCTGCTTTGAAGAATGTCGTGCATGCGTGCTGGCGGGGTCTTCACGAAATCCCTCATCGCAACTCCTCATAAAATAAAGATCAACCTTCAAACTTGGTAAGTTTTCGTTTAATCTTACTATTAAAATACAGTTCAAAGGTTTTCAATAAGAAAGATGGGAGGCGTGGACCGCAATCTGGCTGGTGAGAGCTGGTCTAGCTTTGAATCAAAAATATGTACACAAGTCATGTTGAATTTATTGTTGCGTGCACAATAACGGTGAGGTACAGGCACAATGAGAATCTTACTTGCAGCAACAGCACAAGCACATAGATTCAGACACACACAAAAATGTAAATTATATATAAATCACATAAATTCTTCAAGGTAGTAAAAAGAAAAAGACTGCAAATACAATACAATGGCACTAAAATTCACAAAGAGAAAAACAAGTCCTTAATAGTGCTAGAAGTGGTTTGTATTGTTCTGTTGCCGAGGTAGGATGAGGGCTTTGCAGGTCAGTTCTAGAACGTAGGATAGTAGTTGTTCCTGAATCTGATGGTGTGGTCCCAGTTTCAATCCTGAGCTCGGGTGGACTTTGTATGTTCCACTTGTGACCACGCAGGTTTCCATAGGATGCTCTGGTTTCCTCACACATCACAAAGACATGCGGGTTTGAAAGTATTATTCGGCCTCTGTAAAATCGCCGCTAGTGTGCAGAGAGTAGACGCGAAATTGGGATAACAGAACTGGTGTGAAGGGATGATCAATAGTCGGCATGGAGTAGATGGGCCAAGGGGCCTGTTTCCATGCTGTATCCCTGAGATAAACTGAACTAAATGTGCATGAGATTTTGCTCGCAGGAGGGCAGCAGGAGTCTCAGAGGGTTGAAGAGGTCTGAAGAAGGGTCTCAACCCGAAATGTCACCTATCCATATTCTCCAGCGATGCTGGCAGACCCACTGAGTTACTCCTGCACTGTGTCCAAATGTGTTTGATTTTAGCATTTTACTGATTCTATTGCTAATAATCTCCACATGTTTTTGTTTCCTCCTGACCCCTTTTTTTTCCTACTTCTTTTAAAAAGCTAACCATCCATACGAATTTTCAGCTCAGAGGAAGACGTGATACCTGAAACATCGACTTTCATTCTCTCTGAATAGTAAACTGACAATATAATTAGCTGTGAGATTGAATCGTTCAAGGCAAATGTAACCTCATGCCAAGAAATAGTTTCTCATTCTTCGGCTGTGCAAGGCAAGGTTATTAATGGAGTAGACGCCATCTGATTTAATTGCGATCAGAGAGATTTTGCAGTGGAACAACACCTTGAAGTATTGAAATCACTTAGGTTGCTCGCTGTGATTGAGGAAAGGGAAGGTGCTTAATCAGCCACCTCATTTCTTGGCTAACAAAGCAATGAAAAATCACTCTGTGTCACACATGCTTGAGTGAAATATTGGCTGGCCGTCAGACTAAACAAATGAAGGATTCGAGCACACAAGAAAAGCATTAATTAATCACTCCTGTGGGTCTGATCCACCAACAATCTGCAAAAACTTTCCAGGAACGAAATTAAATTGGAATTGTTTACCCACTTGGTTGTCACATTTTGAGGAGGTAATCAGGTGGAAAAATACTGCTCTGAAACAATCGAGAAGTATTACTTGAGCATTTTAAATAAATTCCACTTAAAAAATCCCTGGAATCAAAGCTTTACCTTCACTGACTTAAAAAACCTACAGCTATGGTTCTTTGAAAGGAATGCCCGTTAATCACAGTGTTGTTCTCCGTTCAAATTCCTTCCCTCACCCCACCTTCCACTTCCAACACATACACACACACACGCAAACGCACACATGCAAACACACAAATATACACACACACACACACATAAAGACACGTACACACAAACAGAATGACATATACACACAGAAATACACACACACACAAACACACACATAAAGACACGTACACACACATACACACACACACACATACACACACACACACACATAAAGACACGTACACACACATACACACACACATAATGACATACACACACACACATACACACACACATGCAAACACACACACACACATACACACACATGCAAGCACACACACACAAATACACACACATACACACAAACACACACATATAGACACGTGCACGCACACACACATAATGACATACACACAAACACATACACACACATATAAAGACATACACACACATACATACACACATAATGACACATACACACATGCACACACATACACACACACAAACACATACATACAAGCATATAAAGACACATACACACACAAACACACGCATAATCACACACACACACATAATCACACAAACACACACACACACACACACACACACACACACACACACATAATGGCACATAAACACACACAAAAACACATAAAGACACATGCACTCATACACACACACACACATAAAGACACATACAAACATACACACATACACATACACACACATGTACACACACACACACAAATACACACACATGTACACCCACACACACTAACACCACACACATAAAGACACACACACACACATGTTTAAAACACCTATGAACACACACACACACACACACACATAAAGACACATACACACGCACACACACACACACACACACACGCACACGCACACACACATGAATTTATCCAACTGGATGGAAACAGGCCCTTTAGCCCAACTTGTCTATGCCGACCAAGATTCCAATTCAAAGCTAACCCCATTTGCCCACGTTTGACCCATATCTATCAAACATCTATCAATTTCTTAAGAAAAGATGAACATTTTTTAATAGCCTAAGTGTCCAAATAACATTCACACAAGAATTCACAATATAACATGATTTTAAAATCTCATTGTCATTAATTTATAGGCCAAATGGAAGGAATTTAGTGTTTAATTCCCGTAAATTAATGGCTATTTAAATCATCTTGCGAGTGAGATTTTCTGGAACGCGATCGATTGGAACGTTGCGGTTGCAGTGAATTTAAACCCCATATCGGCAGGAAAAATATTGCCAGTTCGTATGGGGAATAAATCACCTTCTCGCAACGTGAAATGTTGATTAAAGGTATCCTAAGAAGCACTTTTTAATGAAAAAATAAACGTGTGTGCCTTGCCTTGTACCCTACGCTAGGTCCGTCCTATTGTCGGCATTCACAGCTTTAGAGGATGATTTTTAATTTACTACTGCTATTAAATTAGCAAGCTCAGTTTAAAAATCACTTCAGAGAACGGCAGTCGAAGCGATTTTTCTTCATCAACTAAATAGCCTGTTCAAGTTCGATTTTAATTGACTTCTGAAATACCACATTTTAAACCCGCCCCCCTCTCAAAGGAGGTCGCTCACTCTCGCCTCGCCGGTGTATTGGGTTAGCCTAAACATTTGAAATAACCTAGTATCTACAATGTATTTCTATGGATTCCATTTATCTTTATAATCCTTGGCTATTTTTTATTAATGGTGATATCCTGCTTTTAATCTCCACCTTTGCTTCGACACAGTGGCGCAGCTTTAGAGTTACTGCCTTACAAGCGTCAGAGACCTGGGTTCAGACTACGGGTATTGTCTGCATGGAGTTTGTACATTCTCCATGTGACCGCGTGGGCTTTCCCCAGGTGCTCCGGTTTCCTCCCACTCTCCAAAGACATTCAAGTTTGTAGGTTATTTGGCATCGCTAAAATAAAAATGTAAATTGTCCCTAGTGTGTAGGATAGTACTAGTGCCAGGGAAATGCTGGTCAGCATGGACTAGGTGGGCTGCAGGGTCTGTTTCCATGCTGTATCTCTAAACTAAACTAAACATGTTTCCAATCAAAAGGCAACCAACTCCAGTCAAATGAACAGATTCCATCAATGAATTATTCATATGCAGGCTTTCTAAAAAATTGCAGTGTATTTGCATTGCTTTTTACATTGAAAATAGCTACAGCGATTTAAGGCTCCTCAGCGCTTATTAACCTGTTGACTGAGAAAGCTAGCTCGATTTCTCAGTAGCTGCTTTTATTGTCTCCATTTGTAAACTGTACATTTGTCTTCAATTGCTGCTTCCAATCGCAAGGAATTTGCTTCCATTTTTACAATATAAACTACAGAAGATATCAGGAATTCAAATAAAAGCACCAAGCATAGGGTTGAAATAAGGAAACTTAATATTTTGGGTCTAATATAAAAATAGAAACTCTCCAAAACCCTCAACGTGACAAGATTTTCAACAGGAAATGCTAACTTTTTTTTCTCTTTCCACAGATGCTGCTTATCTTGCTAAGTGTTTCCAGCATTTTCTGTTTTTTTTTTTCAATTTCTAATATCTGTAATTTTGTGATTCACAATGTTTGATGGTGTGATTCACTTAATGGGTTTTCGTGGAAGCTGGAAAACTTCTCCCTGTCACTGCACATTTAATGCTTGATTTTCCTGACTTGTTTGAACTTATGTGATTTGGATCAGATTGCACTAACTAGCCACAGGTTCCATAGTTTAGTTTAGAAATACAGTGCATAAACAGGCCCTTTGGCCCACTGAGTCTGTGCCGACCAGTGATGCCCGCACACTTACACTATCCGACACACCATTTGGGACAATTTACAATTTTACCATAGCCAATTAACCTAAAAACCTGTATGTCTTTGAAGTGTTGGAGGAAACTGGAGCACCCGGAGAAAACCCATACAGGTCACGGAGAGAAGGTACAAATTCCGTATAGACAGCACCCGTAGTCAGGATCGAACCCAGGTCTGTGGCACGGTGCGGCAGCAATCACTGCGCCACCATGCGTCCCTAAAGAAAACCACCAGCTGACAACATTGCATTGTATTCTGGACTTCTGTGTCTTCCACTCCATGCCTGGGCTCCCTATTGAGTCTCAGAACATTTGTGCTTTTGAGATTCAGATTCACTTCATATCTCATTCCTCACCAGCCAATTACAACCCCATTCAAACATCATTCTAATGAATGAGGTCACTGCATTAAGAAGGGAACCTTTGGCATTTGTTGTATTTGCTTTTATTTTGCAGTACACCTACATTTTAAATTAATTAACCACAATTTTACATGCTTCAAAGTGAATTCAAATTTCAGGATGGCCTAATTCTCATATTCACCATGACTAGATCAGTGAAATTCTTACCAACTGCAGCTTTAAATCACATAAAGATATTAAAACATTGATTGTTTATTAAATGTTTTAAAATGATTTATTCATTTCATTTTTTACAGATGTCACGTTTGAAAATGTCCTTTGATTAAGGATGTTCTTGGCAATTCAATAGGTTCAATAAAAAATAATCCATATGGATAATGGGTAAAGGATAAAGATAATGGAAATAGCAATTGTCATTGCCTTGTACCACACTAAATGTGAAGCGAGATGAGGAATAAGGTTTATTGACACTCAATGAGGTACAGAAGTTAAGGAACAATGCTTTGCCCTTCTGCACCTCTTTTTGACACATATCTAAAAGTGGACATCAAATTAAAGAAGAAGACCTGTGTAGAAATAACATACTAAGTGCTGGAGAAACTCACTGGGCCAGGCAACATCTGTAGAGTGTATGGACAGACAGCCTTTCAAAATCTGACTTTTCTCCAAACCGATGAGGGTCCTGACTCAAAATTTAATTTATCAATTCCATCACAGATATTGCCTGACCCACAGTACCTCCAGCACTTTGTGCTTTGCACAGGATTTGAGCATCTGCAGTTATTTGTGTCTCAACATAAGTAACCAACTTCAAAGTTTATGTGTTGGTTTCAAAGAAGATCCTGAAGGAGAAGGTCTTTGATTTGCTGTCCACTTTGAGATATGCCTGTGTCGAGAGGAGGCAAAAAAAGGGCTAAAACATTATTCCTTATCTTCTGTATTTCATTGAGTGGTCAATAAAACATATCCCCTATCTTCCTTCACTCTCCAGTGTTTTGACAAGCCAATGATATTTGACATTTCCATGATGTCTAATTGAAAAGTCAAAAAAGATTTGGGATATTTCCAAGAACGGAAACTGTAGGACTGAAAGGGTGTCCAACGGTGAGGACAATGAAGGGGACGTTGAAGGAAATGAAGGATGTATTCACAATGTCCAGAGCTGAAGGAAGAGTGACCACCCTTCCGATGTTTAATCTGTGGATTTAATTGCCACAAATGGCTGTGGAGGCCACATCAATGCATATTTTTAACTTGCAGATCGACAACTTTTTGATTAGTACAGGCATCAAGTTCAAGTTCAAGTGAGTTTATTGTCATGTGTCCCTGATAGGACAATCAAATTTTTGCTTTGCTTCGGCATCAGGGGTTATAGGGAGAAGGCAGGAGAATAGGGTTGAGAGGGAAAGACAGATCAACCATGATTGAATGGCGGACTAGACATGTTCCAAATGGCCTAATTCCTCACATGTAACTTATGAACTAAGGAACTTCGTGAGGTGGAAAGAGTTAACTGAACTGATGAAGGGATACACTCAAGTCCAGAAGAGGTCAAACACAGAGATAAACTTTATGAACTGGGAGCATTGGAAAACTTGGAACAAGCATGGGTCAACAAGAGTAGAGGTACAGGATCGGATAACCCTAACGCGCTGAACAATGACCATACTAATGTTCATCTTTCAGATGAAATGTTAAATTGAGCAATCATCTTCCTGTTTAGGTGAAGGTAAAGGATTTCAAGAAATCTTTCCTAAGGTATTCTTCCAACGAAGAGCAGAGTACTTATTTGCAGCATCAGGCACAATATTTAGCCTTCCCACTTGAGTACACCAAACATACCACGTTGGTAGAATAAGCCATGACTGGTGGGGCCACATGGTTTCCCTTGAGTCAGGATCATGTCAGTTCAGGGCTCATCCCAGGGACTTATAGATACCTAGGTTGGAATTTCAGTGCTGTACTGAATGCAATAGTCTCAGAAGTGTTATCTGACTCAACAAATATTAATCAAAATCCAGCCTGCCCTTTCAATTACATGTAAAAAGCCAGACAACAATATTCTGAAAATGAACTGGTGAAATTATTCCTGGCATCTCAGATTAATAACTAAACCTCACAAGCATTCAGGTAGACATGGAGATGATTGTTTTTTGCAGGAGTTGCTGCAAATTGGTGTTTCATCCTTTTCAACATATCTGAAAATTATCCGTTTGCTCATAGCATACTCTAGATTACCTACGTCATTGCAAATTCATTTTTTAAGACTAATTCGGTTAGCTGAATGCAGAATGGGTGGCACATTGACACAGCTGGTAGAACTGCTGCCTCACAGTGCCAGAGACCCCAATTAGAATCTAGCCTTGGGTTCTGTCTGCGTGGAGTTTGCACGTTCTCCTTGCAACCATGTGAGTTTCATCCAGGTGTTCCGGGTTCTTACTACATCACAAAGATGTGCGCGATTGTAGGTTAATTGGCCTCTGTAAATCGTCCCCAGTGTGTAGTGACTAGTGCAAAAGTGGGATAACCGAAAACCAATGTGAATGGGTGATCGATGGTTGGCATGGACTTGGTGGGCTGAATGGCCTGTTTCCAAGCTGTATCTCTCAAACAACAATGCAGTCAAGATGGGGTTAGTTTTTTTTAAGAATACATCCAGTTTGTTCTTCGGTAGATCGTTTGAAGCATTGCTGTTTGATTTTCTTTCTGTTTGTGCGAAAGAGACAATAAACCAATGAAAAAGAAATGGAAACACTAAACACAACATTGGAAGTTTAACATAAATACAGAGGGAATCATGCAGGGAAATGCAAATATGGTGTTTGGGTGCAAACTCCTTGTGGATATCTGTCGATTGTTAAGGCTTTGTCCACAACCTGAGAATAAAACTAGACTCAGAACAGCAACAGATAAGCTGGATAAGGAAAGAAATGGACACATTTCAAGGATAGGAAAGGAGAAGCCACAAAGGATGGCTTATTGTGAATAAACAGAGGCTTAAACCCAGATAAAATTGAAAGGACCTTGTAATTAAACCAATGAATGTAATTAAACATGAAGGAAAGGCATCGAGAAGGGAGATGAAGCCAAAATATAAAGGTGAACAATATTGTTCCATGCTATATCATTGTTTAAAAAGGAAAATGATTTTTTTTTAAACCAGCGCCAAAGTAAATGACAAGCACTTTTATAAGGATGATAAGCTTAGAGCATTGGTCAATGCAGAGATAGAGGGGAGAATCTAGCTATGAAGGTACACCTGAGATTATAATTTCACATTTTGCAAATAATGGGAGAAGTGTCTTTCTTAAGTTTCAGTCTGACACCAGAAGCAGAAACAAAAATGGTGAATTCTAAACAAATATTAGTAAAAACCAGAAGGTATAAGTTTCTTATGCCCTCTATAATATATGGACTAGCATATGAGATAAAGGACATTTTACAAGCTAGTACAATGAGGGGAGGACTGATGAGGTTTAAAAGTCAAGTTGTTGATAATGAAGCATGCTAAAGAAAATCGTCAGAGATTAATCTTCAATGTAACATTGTCAGATCTGCTTTATTTGAGCTTAGAGGCTGGATTTGATGACTTGCAAGCGAAAGTAAAAAATCGGCCAATAAACAATATCCCCCACACCCCCCCCACAACACAACCCCCCCCCAAATATATATATATTATATATATATATAAATCCAAATATATATGGATTTATCTATGTGTGTGATACAAAATAGGATTTAGTTTAGTTTTAATTTAGTTTAGAGATGCAGCAATTAAACAGATCCTTTGGCCCATTGACTCCATGCGGACCATCAATCACACGTTTACAATTTCTAGTTTAGTTTATTGTCACGTGTACCGAGGTATAGTGAAAAGTTTTTATTGCGTACTAACCAGTCAGCGGAAAGACAATACATCCATAGTATACAGATACATGATAAAGGGACTAATGTTAAGTACAAGATAAAGTCCAGTAAACTCCAATTGAAGATAGCATGAGGGTCTCCAGTGATTGTTGCTCATGAATGCTCTCTGGTTGTTAATGAGATGGTTCTTTCTCATCTTTCTCATCTAGTCCCTACACACTATTTTCAATCTGCAACCTGCAAATCTGGATGTCAGTGATGGAAATGGTGGGGTACGCAGGGAGACGGCGTTTCGGTTTCCAGTTTATGTTCAATATCTGTACAAGAAGGGAGTCAGAGTTGTTAAATACAGATTTTTTTTTTAAACTGCCATGCATAACCATTACGAGTCATCGTTGCACCGGCCATGAGACAAAAATGATTTGTTTACTACCACTGTTAGCACTTGTTAACAGCCAATAGTTAACACGTGGTTATACAATGTGTCATCAGTACATCGATCCACATTCCTCATTAAATGTAATTGTGTTTTGACCAAGTATTAATGACGCCGCGTTGCTTTGAATAAAATTCATGGGGGAATTTCCTAAAACTCTTAAAACTCACTTTCATTGCTCCGGACCGCGAGCACGGGCTTCTTTTGGTGTGCAGGTTGTCACGTTACTTTATTATTCCACGTTATTTTTTTATTCTCTCACTCTCTCTCTCAGCCCCTCTCTCCCCTCTCTCTCTCTCTCCCTCTCTCCCCCTCTCTCTGCCCGCCCTCTCTCCTTACCTCCCTCCCTCCCTCTTTCCCTCTCTCTGTCTTTCGCTCTCTCCCTCTCTCCCACTCTCTCATCCTCTCTCCTCGGCATTCCCAGAATCATTTTGTGTTTTGCGGAGATGGCTGCATCTGCGGCTCCTTCCTGTTGGGGGGGGGGGGAGAGCCCTGGCTCCTGGTCCGTTCCCTCCGCGGGTGCTGCCTGGCCCGCTGAACTTCAAATGCTGGAACAATCAAAGGGAGACAAAAATTCTGGAGAAACTCAGCGGGTGAGGCAGCATTTCACCCGCTGAGTTTCTCCAGCATTTTTGCCCACCCACGTTATTTAGTAATTTGTACCCGTCATTTAGGGACGTTATAAGAATTAAAAAATAATAATTTTATGTGTTTTGTTTTCTCTCTCACCTTCAAGGTTTGTTCTTCTGTTTGCCTTTATTTGCGTCAGTTTTATTTAGTGTTATTTATCACGTTGTGGTTGTAGCTATTGAACGATTTAAACGTACCGGATTTTGTTAAATTCATATAAATTCATAGCATCGCCCGAGCGCCAAATCCCTTCAGTTGTACCTGCAACTGAAGCTACGGGTGGATTAGTAGACCTTGCAGAGGCATTGACACTTTGTTTTTATGTAGAGGAGTAATAGAGAAGGGCTCCGGACCGCGAGCTCACTAACCGAATGATACAGACATCCTGACTGAAAATCACGCCCTTCTGATCAATTATTTTACGATAAGCCTTTCTAGAGAACATGCTACTTTTTGCTTTGCCCATTTTCAAAATATAGAATTCTGAATTTGGCATTTGATTGGTACAAGGAGACTACAAAGCTCATAATATCTTTTTTTTTACACACTGTAACTTTCTACATTTCTACTTTTGGGTATGTATGTGGCAATTATGGCTCATGGAATTTTCTCCCACACTACTAGTTATATTCGTAACAACATATTTAAATACATTACATTTTTGACCTTTCCCAACCCCTTAAAAAATGCCTGAAGAAGGGACCTGACCCCAAACGTCGCCTAGCCATTCCCTCCATAGATGGACACTAAATGCTGGAGTAACTCAGCGGGTCAGGCAACATCTCTGGACAGAAGGAATGTTTTGGAGTCGAGAACTTCTTCGGACCCTCCATAGATCCAGCTTGACCTGCTGAGTTCTCCAGCACTTTATGTTTTGCTCTTAAAATAAATCCGTGGTCCACTGAAGAAACAACACGATAGATCACTCTGGAAGTGTAAGTTTTGCTGTACACTTCATACTGTAGAACACATCAAAATACACCTTGAGTGAATTAATGGGGTTAGATTTTTTTTTAAATCTGTTGACTAGAATTAATCGATACCCACGCTATGTACCTTATATCAGATTTAAATCGGAATTCCGATTTTTTGGTTTTCCTATTTGTCAATTTCTTGCGCCCGATTATTTGGCGGCCAATCAAACACTGTCTCTAAGGGGGTTGCGTCCAATCACATAATGTGCTGGTCATTCTGCGGCCAATCAATCGCTGTCTCTAAGGGGGGGTTGCGTCTAATCACCGACCAGCTTCCATTAAAATTCCCGTCCAATCAACAAATCGGTCTCCTCCTGTCCAATCAGCCACTGTCTCCAAGGGCATTGTGTCAAATCACGTAATACGCTGGTCACTCGGCAGCCAATCAGACACAGTCTCCGAGGGGCATTGTGACCAATCACCGACCAGCTTCCCTTAAAATTCCAGTCCAATCAACAATTCGGTCTCCTCATGTCCAATCAGCCGCTGTCTTCAAGGCCATTGTGCCCAATCACATAATGCAGTTTAATGGTAATTAGCAGCAACGGTAAAGGTTGGAAGCCAGCGGAGGTAATGACAGTCAGACGAGAGCAGGAGAGATTCAGACAGTGTATAATCCATAGCAGCTATGACATATAATACACAATAAACTATTACAAATACACAATAAACAAGTTATGCATTCTTGCACTCTTACATGGGTATGACCGCACAATAAAAAAAAATTCCCCCCCCTTCCTTCCCAACCTCAGCCTCACGGACCTCAGCGTACCCCTAGTTCCTAAAACCCATTTCCAACAGAACAAGGGGTCACAGTTTAAGGATAAGGGGGAAGTCTTTTAGGACCGAGATGAATAGAACTGCGGCGGCTCGACTCACGTTGCAGCTGCCCCTACAGCCTGTCTGTCTTTTTTTATTTTTTGTCTAGTTAAATGTAGTTGTTCGTGTTTTTTTTGTACTGTTTATAACTGTGTATATGTGGGGTGGAGGAGGGGGACATTTTTAAAATCTCTTCCCTGCACAGGAGACCCGACTTTTTCCCTGTCGGGTCTCCGTTGTCGTTGGGGCCTAGTACCGTGGAGCGGCCTCGGACCGGGATGACCTGGGGGCTCCAGTCACGGAGCCTGCGGAGCTGCGGACTTACCACCGTGGGGCTGGCCAGCCTCGGACCGTGAGGAGCGGTGGTGGATCGCCGCTGCGGCCCGACTCCGGCGCTTCAGCTCCAGCTCCAGCTGCGGCCCGAAGCTCCAGCTCCAGCTGCGGCCCGACTCCGGAGCTCCAGCTCCAGCTCCAGGTGCGGCCCGACTCCGGAGCTCAAGCTCCTGCTTACTACCGGTGGACTGTCGGGATATCGGGAGCTCGCGGGTCCGGGTGGGAGACCGCTCTCCGGAGCTCCCGCAACACAACTTCTCCAGCACGTGTCACGGGGTTGGAACGACCCGGAGCGGGGCCGTACATCGCCCGGCGCAGCTTTAATGGCCGCGGGACATTCCAGCGCCCGCCGAGGGCTCCAACTTTGTGACTTTTGGGCCGGGAGCGGGGCCGTACATCGCCCGGCGCGGCCTCAATGACCATGGGACTTAACACCGCATGCCTGAGGCTTCGACATCGGGAGAGATATGGTGCGGGGGAGAGAGAAGAACTTTGCCTTCCATCACAGTGAGGAGGAGACTCACTGTGATGGATGTTTGTGTGAATTGAATTGTTTGTGTGTTTTTTTTAATGAATTGCTCTGTTTGTATGGCTTGTAGAAACAGAATTTCGTTCGAGCCTCTCTGAGGTTCGAATGACGAGTAATAAAATCTAATCTAATCCAATCTAATAAAAACATTTTTCACATGGAGAGTGGTGAATCTCTGGAATTATCTGCCACAGAAGGTTAGTTGAGGCCAGTTCATTGGCTATATTTAAGAGGGAGTTAGATGTGGCCCTTGTGGCTAAGGGGATCGGGGGTATGGCGAGAAGGCAGGTACGGGATACTGAGTTGGATGATCAGCCATGATCATATTGAATGGCGGTGCAGGCTCTAGGGGCTGAATGGCCTACTCCTGCACCTATTTTCTATGTTTCTTAGTTTCTATCACTGCTGGATGTGTTTGGAATGTGGGAGGAAACCGGAGCACCTGTAGGAAACTCGCATGTTCAGAAGGATAATATGCAAACTCTAAACAGATAACACCCAGGGTCGTGATTAAAACTCGACTCTCTGCCACTGTGAGACAGGGGTTCTACCAGCTACACCACCGTGCCGCCCATTTATTTCCAGAGGAGTGGACTGGAAATGCATGATGTAATACTAATTATATCACACTATTTTTAGCCTACAATTGAAAGTACAGCATACAGTTCTTGTCATCATTGAATTGAAAGGGACTGGAAAAAGTAGGAAGAAGATTTTAAAAATGATCAAAGAAATGTGAAAATATGTATTACAGAAAAGCATAACCCCCATCTCTTTCTTCAGCTCAACCCATTTGTGAATGAGCCTTTACTTTCCCCCATAGTTGGTTGTCACATTATTTGTCATTTAATTTGTGAATTTTCCTAAATCTTTCTATTCTTCTTTCTTTAAAATCCTCCCTAAAACCAAGATATAACCATTGAAGAAACAAGGAATTGCAGATGCTGGTTTACAAAGAAAAAAAAAGACAAAGTGCTGGAGTAACTCAGCGGGTCAGGCAGCATCCCTGGAGAACATGGATAGGTAATGTTTCGGGTCGGGACCCTTAGAGTCATCCAGTGTGGAAACGGGCTCTTCGGCCCTATTTACCTATGCCAAACATGCCATATCTACACGTCCCACCTGCCTCCATTTGGCCCATATACCTCCAAACCTGTCCTATCCATTTACCTGTCCAATTTATTTTTAATATTATGATAGTACCTATATCAACTGCCTTCTCTGCCAGCTCATTCCATATACCTACCACCTTTCTTCAGAATGACATCTTACATTTTACACAACCATTGAATATTGCTTTGATGTTTTCGTCCATGATTTGATGTCCACTTTGAGATATTTACTTCCTCCAGAGGAGATGCGGAGACTTATTCTTCTGCATTTTGTTAAGTTGTCATTAAATTTATCTTCTCTATCTTTTATCTTGAGACCAGCAGGATGAGTGGTGCCCTAATAGCACTGTTTAAGATTATGTGCGATTAATAGCACGTATACAGAGGAAACACTTCCAGTAGTGAGAAGACGGAACTGGAGACTATCATTGTAACGTAGTAACCAAGAAATCCAAAGGGGTATTGGCCAGGGAGTGGGGGTGGGAAGGAGTCCAAAGAGTGCTGAGATGGTGGAATTTACAACCATGGGCAGTGATTGTATTGGTAAATATGGATGAATAAATATGGATGAAATAAATGCTCATCAACATTAACAAGCCACAAGTACACAGCAGGTAAAGCAGGATGTGGGTAAATTCAGAAGGCTTCAGATTATTTATATTACAAGCCTTCTTTAGCAAATAAGCCCAAGATAAATTTTATATAAGTGCTTAAAAGTATAAACAGGTGAATAATAAATAGGGACGTTTTGTTTCAGACCTTAAACTTTAGGAATAGTGTGGTCCATGCCGACCAGCGATCACCCTCACACTAGCAATATCCTATACATTAGGGACAATTTACAGAAGCCAATAAAACTACAAAGCTCTACGTCATTGGAGTGTCGGAGGAAACTGGAGCATGTAAGAAAAACCTACGCAATCACAGGGAGAACGTACAAACTCCGTACAGATTGCGCCTGTAGTCAGGATCGGATCGCTGTAAAGCAGCAACTCTATTGCTCCACCACTGTGCCGCCTAATGGAGAGACAAAATTATTGTAATGAACATTGTAAGGCAAAGTAAGTGCAAAATGACTAAAGACTTGATATGATGGCACTGTTGAGATTACAACCGAGACAACCATATTTTGTAGGGTTTTAGTCTTCTTATTCAAAGTAACAAACATTTGCATTGAAGGCGAGAGTTTACTAGTTGGTTCCTACAATGAAGGGAGCAACAATCAAACAAAGTGGTTTTATATTAATTGGGACTCAGACGAATGAGAGGGAATCTCAATTGAACATAAGGATTGCATTCCTTTAAGCTGGAAAGAGTGCAGAGTAGATTTACGAGGATGGTGCTAGAACTAGAGGGCCTGAGCTGTGGGGAGAGTTTAGTCAGGCTCAGGCTATTCCTTTGATATTGCAGGTAAGAACATTTACACATCTCTAGTGGTGTATACCATCATGTGGGGAGTAGATATGTTGAATGCACAAAGTCTTTTATCTAGGGTAAATGAATCAAGAAGCAGTGGACATAGGTTTAAGGGGAGAGGTTAACAATTTAATAGGAACCTGAGGGGCTTCCTATTTTCACTCAGAGATCAGCGGGCATATGGACAGCTGCCAGAGGAGGTAGTTGAGGCAGGTACTATAACAGAATTTTTAAAGATACTTGGACTGGTACAAGGATAGGAAAGGTTTAGAGGGATATGTTCCAAATGTGGGCAAATGGGACCAGATTAGAAGGGGCGGGGGGGTGGTCATCTTAAACAACATGGACATGTTGGACCAAAGGGCCTGTTTCTGCATTGTATGAGTCGATGACTCTATAAGATTCTGAAGCAACTTGGCTAGCTAGATGCTGAGAGAATATTTCTTCTCATGGGAGATATAGATATAGGAGGCATAGCTTTTTACCATAGAGCTATAGAAGTTGCATCATTGAATATCTTCAAGGCCAAGCTGGATGCATTTTTGGATTGGGGTGATCATAGATGGTTAGGGAAAATTGAAATGTCTAGGCCAGAATGGTCTCGATTCATTGAATCGTGAGCAGGCTTGAGGGACAATATAGCATCCAACTGCTTCTATGTTCTTACATTCATCCTCCTAACATTGTTACTAAATTTCTGTCAGTCTGTTTTCCACCCTATGTTTTTAGGAACTCTAATGCTTCCTCAGCCTGTCCATTGCCTGTACTGTCTTTGCCAAGCCAGTTTATCATTGGGTTTCCTGTTGTGTTCACTATATGAGGGATTTTTTTTAATTGTCTAATCTATTATTAACAAATTGCTGTTGCTTTTCCATCTGCTTACTCAGTGTGATTTTGGCTGGGTCTTGTGTATACATTTTTCAGAAATGAACAAATTTGCCTTAACCAAAATTATTTTTATTAGATGTGCTAAGTCTTTTACCCAGGGTAGGGACTCAAGATCCAGATGACAGAGGTTTAATGTGAGAGGGGAAATATTTACTAGGAACCTGAGGGGCAACCTTTTAACAAGGAGGGCAGTGGGCACATGGAATGAGTTGCCAGGGGAGGTAGTTGAGGCAGGTACTAAAACAACATTTAAAAGAACATTTGGACAGGTACCTGGATAGAAAGGTTTAGAGAGATATATGACAAATGCAGGCAGATGGGACTAGTATAAGATGGGACATCTTGCTCGGCATGGCCAGGTTGGTCCGAAAGCCCTGTTTCCATGCAGTATGACTCTGTGACTCTATGAATTACTTCTACACATCCTTGCCATTAGGTCCAGTAGACAGTGAAGATTCACGTCTGCCCAAGTTCCATTTGTCTCTCGTAAATTGTCAAACTGAAGGAAGATGTTCATTATATAGGTGCCTTTTACATCCAATAATATTCTAAAAAAAATAGAACTGAGGTAAAATATCAGTCTTGATCTTAATCAAAGGCAGGTCAAATTTGAAGGGCCAGATGGTCTAATCCTATCATATTTCTTATGCCTTTCTGTTCTTTCAGGTCAGACAAAGGTGATAGTGATCAACTTCAGGAAGCGCAACAGTGCACATACACGGTAGGCATTGATGGTGCCAAAGTAGAGATGGTTGAAAGCTTCAAGTTCCTAGGAGTAAATATTATCAGCAACCTTGGACCAACCACATCAAAGCAATGGCCAAGAAAGCACAAGAACAAGCATTTTATCAGGATGCATCACAGCATGGTTTGGATCAGCAAGACCACAACAAAGATTACAGAGAATTGTAGACACAGCCCAGACTATCACACAAACCAACCTCTCTTCAATTGACTCCATTTACACTTCACACTGTCTCGGCAAGGCCATCAGCATTATCGAGCATGTCTCACCCTGGTCACTCCTTCTCCTCCCTCCCATCAGGCAAAAGGTACAGAAGGGTGAAAATGCACACCTCCAGATTCAGGGATATTCTCAGCTGTTATCAGGCAACTGAACCATCCTCTCGATGACTTGAGAGCGGTTCTGAGCTGCTATCTACCACACTGGAGACCCTCGGACTGTCATTAATCGGACTTTACTGAACTTTATCTTGCACTAAATGTTATTCCCTTTATCGTTCATCTGTACACTGTGGATTGCTTGATTGTAATCATTTACAGTCTTTCCGCTGACTGGTTAGCAATCAACAAAAGCCTATCATTGCACCTCGTTACACCTTACAACTAAAGTAAACTAAATTTGAGCCTGTGCCATCTCTTTGAAGGAGTTATCCAATAACCTATTGCATTTGCACAAGGTTCGAGTTTATGGTTATTGTTGTCACGTGTACCGAGGTTTTGTTCTGCATGCTATCCAAACAGATCAGCTATGCCATTCATAAATATAATCGTCAAACTTAAACAAAATAGATAGAACTAAGGGGAAGATAATGTGTGCAGAATATATCTCTCAGCATTGTAGCGCATAATAGTGCATTTGTTCGATAGATTGTCCAATGTCCTTAATGCGGCAACATCTTCTGTACCTTCCACCTGTCAGGAGCAGGAGGAGAAGGAATGACTGGGGTGGTACATGTTGTAATAACAAGTAATTTCAGATGGTGATTTATTTCCAAAGATAGACAAAAATACTGGAGTGACTCAATGGGTCAGGCAGCACCTCTGGAGAACATGATAGGTGACATTTCGTGTCGGGACCCTTCTTCAGAGTTTGATTATGTTGGCTGTTTTTCCAAGGCAGTGTGGTGTAATGGAGTAAATGATGGGAAGTCTGGTTTGTGTGAAGGACTGGGCAATTTCCGCAATTCTGCAATTTCTTGCAGTCTTGGGCAGAACTGGTCCCAAACTAAGCTGTGGGGAGTAATTTAAAATTGTGGACTTGCTAATAATTGGTCAGCAAGTGTGACAATAGAAAGCAGATTCATCTCTAAATTGGTTATAGAAAATTCAGGAATCTATTCTTTGTTGGACAAAAGCTTCAAAATAATTAAATAGTGTGTTAATGACAATAATTTCTGGAGACTATTTTGAGATTCAGGGACTTCTGGTTCATGAATTGTCAATTGATTTCTGTAAAGAATTTATTTATGGTTCAGATACCAAGTCAGACTAAATGAAGTCAGACAATTGGAGTATTTCTGTAATCAATGCCTTTCATTAAAGAAGAATATTTTTGCTGCATCAAAATCACTTTCAGATTTGTGGCAGTGGTTTTTTACCTTAAAATTGTGACTTCTCTGTTACTAAATCTCTGCATCAATGAAGGTATTGATTCGATGAGACTATCAACGTTAAGAACAACATTGAATGAATGTGTTGTATTTCCTGCATATATATTTCTGTAAAGGACACATATATATAATATATAGTATATTATATATATATATATATATATATATATATATATATATATATATATATATATATATATATATATGTGTGTGTGTGTGTATATATATGGTATATATATATATATTATATATATATATAAAAACACATATATATATATATATACACACACATATATATATATTTATATATTGTAAATATATATATGTATATATTTATTGTAAATAAAAACACATTTTATAAATTTAAAATGGAAATGAACAGGTGGGCCAATGGGGCATGAACTGCTGTCAAGGAAGAGACT
This sequence comes from Okamejei kenojei, assembly GCA_035221665.1. Classification (NCBI taxonomy): domain Eukaryota; kingdom Metazoa; phylum Chordata; class Chondrichthyes; order Rajiformes; family Rajidae; genus Okamejei; species Okamejei kenojei. Next base: position 52,831,397 of record CM069141.1, read on the forward strand.
GGCCTTTTCTCAAATCTGTTTTTCATGGGATTGTTGACAGATTCACTGGTGGAACAGTTGTGAGCATTACCCGGCTCCAGCTTGTAACAAGCAGAATAAGTGAGAAAATCCCTGTGTCAACCATCACAAATTAAATTTGTGATGAGCTCGCAACCTCAGATAAAGGCATTTTACTAAAGGATAAGGAATGCTGGAGACACGAGGAACTGTAGATGGTGGTATTTTGCATAAAACCCAAAGTGCTGAAGTAATTCAGTGGGTTATGTGGAAGGAAAGGACACGATGCTTCAAGTCAGGACCCTTCAATAACATGGGTTGTTTAGATTTCTTCAGATAAGGAATTCTTCAGATAAGGAATTCTAGGTGATTGTTAATTTGCTATAAATCCTCATTTAAGGCTTCTGCACTCTATACTGGCTTGCTGTATGATAGTGGACATGGGGATACTCTATAGAGTTTAAAACATTTTGATTTGTTCTTCTTTCGTGTCCATCATCTATGTTTCAAATGTTCAGACAGGCTCTTGCACGGTCTACATTCTCGTTTTCTACCGCTAGGTCTTCCTGGCAGCATTGTTCACCAAGAAGTGAGCATCTTAGTTGGTGTTCATCATAGAAACATAGATATGGCACAGTACTTTTTGGACATAACATCATAGAGACATGGAAACATAGAAAATAGGTGCAGGAGTAGGCCATTAGGACCTTTGAGCAAGCATCTAAAATCAGGACCCCGTTCCTGCTTTTCCCCCATATCTCTTGTTTCCTTTAGCCCAAGAGCAAAATCTGACTCTCTCTTGAAAACATCCAGTGAATTTGCCTCCGCTGCCTTCAGTGGCAGAGAATTCCACAGATTCACAGCTCTCTGGGTGAAAAAGTTTTTCCTCTTCTCAGTATTAAATGGCCTACCCCTAATTCTTTAACTGGGATTTACTGGTTCTGAACTTCCCCAACATCGGAAACATTTTTCCTACATCTAGCCTGTCCAGTCCTTTGAAAATTTGATATCTTAGATTCCCTCTCATCCTTCTAAATTCCAGTGAATACAAGCCCAATCGACCCATTATTTCATTATATGTCAGTCCCGCCATCCTGGGAATTAACCTGGTGAACCTATGCTGCACTTCCGCAATAGGAATAATGTCCTTCCTCAAATTAGGAGACCAAAACAGCGCACAATATGCTAGGTGCGGTCTCACCAGGGCCCTGTACAACTGCAGTAGGACCTCCTTGCTCCTAACCTCAAATCCTCTCTCAATGAAGGTCAACATGCCATTAGCTTTTATTCACTGCCTGCTGTACCTGCATTCTTACTTTCAGTGACTAATTATCAAGGACACCCAGGTCTCGTTACACCTCCCCCTTTCATAATATGACACCATTCAGATAATAACCAACCTTGCTGTTTCTGCCACATGTGGATAGCCTTATTTGTGCAATGCAACTGCTCATGCACCCAACCTATTCAAATCACCTGCAGCCTTGTAACATCCTCCTCGCAGACTCACATTGAATTACAGCACGGAAACAGGCCCTCTCGGCCCTTCCAGTCCGTGCCCGACCATTTGTTTTCCCCTAGTCCCATCTACCTGCACTCAGCCATACCCCTCCATCTTCACATCCACCTATCACTTTACTCCAAAATCGATCCCGCCTACACACTTCTGCTGGAAGTTCATTCCACACAGCCACACCTCTGAGTAAAGAAGTTCCCCCTCACGTTACCCGGAAACCTCTGTCCCTTAATCTCATGTCATGCCCTCTTGTTTGAATCTTCCCTACCCTCAATGGAAAAAAAACGTATCCACGTCCTGTCTATCCCTTTCTTCTCATTTTTAAAGACCTCAACAAGTCCCCCTCCCCCTTAACCTTCTGCGCCCAAATAATGAAGACCTAACTTGTTCAACCTTTCTCTGTAACATAGTTGCTGGAACCCTGGCAACATTCTAGTAATCTCCTCTGTACTCTCTCTATATGTTGCTATTTCCTAACTAGGCGTCCAAAATTGTACACCATACTCAGAATTGGTCTTAATGCCTTGTACAATTTTTTTATTATTATTTCCCTACTCCTATATTCAATGCTCTTGATTTTATAAAGGCCAGCACACCAAAGGCTTTCTTTACCACCCTATCTACATGCGATTCCAACTTCAACTATGCACAGTTATTTAGATCCCTGGTTCCAAGCACTCAATTCCCTACCATTTACCATATACGTCCTATTTTGATTTGTCCTGCAAGATGTAGCACTTCACACTTATCAGCAATAAAACTCCATCTGCCATCTTTCTGCCCACTTTTCCAAAGGCCCAATATCTCTGTAGACTTTGAAAATCTACTTCATTATCCACAAACCACCTATCTAACTTCTGCATACTTACTTATCCAATTTTCCACCCCATCATCCAGCATTGATGTACATGGACAAAAAAGGACCCAACACAGATCCTGAGGCACCCTTGGTTCACCGGCTTCCAACCTGACAAACAGCCATCCACCATTACTCTCTGACATCTCCCAATTCGCCACTGTTGAATCCCATCTTGCACATACTTACCGTCCATTAACAACTCCCTACTCCGCCATTAACACCAAAGATTGAACCTTCTTAACCAATCCTTCCTTGGGAAACCTTGTCAAAGACCTTATGAAATCCTTGTAGACAACATCCACTGCTTTACCCTCATCAATTTCCCTAGTTTTACCTAAACCGCTTCAAAAAATTTCATGAATGTTTGTCAACATACCTTCCAGGCACAAAATCCATGTTTGACTGTTCACTGATCAGACCCTGTTTATGTTATCCTTTCCATTAATTTGCCCACCCACGTGCACTGACGTCAACTAACAGGTCTTTAAGCTAGGATGAACCCTTATTTAAAACAATGGAACACAAACCTGCGCAGTAACGCAATCCTCCGGCATTCCGAGGCACTACCCCGTTTCTTCAAAGACATTTGAAATATTTCTGTCATACTGCTATTTCTACACTAATCAATGCTAGGGAATACCTAGTCAGGACCTGGAGACTTATCCATATACCATATAACCATATAAACAAATTACATCACGGAGGCTCTCGGCCCTTCCAGTCCGTGCCGACGACATTTTGTTTTCCCCTATCCCCTCACCTGCCTAAGACCATTACCCCTCCATTCCCTTCACGTCCATATATCACCTTTTTAAATGCGTTAAAATCGATATCCTGCCTCCCACCACCTCTGCTGGAAGCTCATTCCACACAGCCACCAACCCTCTGAGTACAAGAAGTTCGTTACCATCTGTCCCTTAACATGTCATGCTCTTGTGAATCTTCCCATCCTCGCAAAATCCCTTTCATCATTTTGTCTATCCCTTTCAATCATTTTAAAACCTCAATCAAGTCCCCCCTTAACCTTCTGCGCTCCAAAGAATAAAGACCTAACCTAAAAATCCTCAGCTTTGTGTCATCCGCAAACTTGGAGATCATTTTATCATTCTTTTTTTTTTGACTTGGTCATATATAGGGTCACAGATTCATGGACTATTCAGCCCAATTTACACATGTCATTCAAGATGCCCCATCTACATTAGTCCCATGTGCCCGCATAAGGTCCACATCCCTCTAAAATGTTCCTACCTATGTACCTGCACAAATTCCTTTTAAATGTTGTTATAGTATCTGCTTGAACTACCTCCTCTGGCATCTCATTCCAGGTACACACCACCCTCTATGTGAAAAAGTTGCCCCTCAGATTCCCATTAAATCTCTCCCCTCTCAACTTAAATATATCCCCTAGTGTTTGATTATCTACGCTGGGTAGAATACTCTGTGCATTTACTCTACCTATTCCCCTCATTAATCTTATACACCACTATAGGATAACTTCTCATCCTCTTGCAATCCAAGGAATAAACTCCTAGTCTCTCCAACTACTGCCTATACATTCCTATAGACAACAAACAATTGAGGACCATGGGAAAGGAGTAGGACTAAGCTATTAAGATACCTTGATCATGATTGCACTGAATGTTGGAAGATGATCTGACTAAATGGCACTATTTTGCACCAATTTTCCGATATCCTCAATTTGTTGTTTGTTTTTTGAGTGTGTGTGTGTGTGTGTGTGTGTGTGTGATTGAGTGTGTGTGAGTGTGTGTGTGTGTGTTGTGGTGTGTGTGTGGTGTGTGTGTGTACATATACACACTGAACATTTCTATTGTTTATCATATTGTTTACAATGTCCTATGTTTACATATTCTGTTGTGCTGCAGCAAGTAAGAATTTCATTGTTCTATCTGGGACATATGACAATAACCCATTCTTGGCTTTAGATCATCGTAATTGGGATATTCAAGAAAGAAAAAGGTTGAATAAATTATTGGTTTGCATTTTCTATAGGAAGCTCAAGTTCAAGTTCAAGTTTGCATTTATTGTCACTTAAACCAACTGAGGTACAGTGAAATAGTGAGATTAAATGAGAACTTACCAGTTTGAAATTTGATCTTTATTTTATGAGGAGTTACGATGAGGGATTACGTGAAGACCCCGCCAGCATGCATGCGCGACATTCTTCAAAGCAGCGGTGTGAAATCACAGATACCAGAGTTGACTAACATAGTAAGATAAGAGAGAACTTATATATACCGGTTGACCTTTATAATAGAGGGTTTGGGAGCGGAGGGCACGTAATCCCTCATCGTAACTCCTCATAAAATAAAGATCAAATTTCAAATTGGTAAGTTCTCATTTAATCTTACTATTTTACTTCGAAGTCACGTGAGTGACTACGTGAAGATTTCAAAGCTCTGTGATTTCATGCCGTGGACGAGTCCATGCATCACACACTGCAACAGTGAAGAGCTAATTTTAATAATGCATTCAGACATGACATAGGAATAGACATGTTGATGCTATAATGTACACTTAGTGATAATAGTACCTCCTGCACCCGGGAGGAACTATAACACAGACTTAAAAAGTCAGCAAATACCCCTGGTCTGGCAAGGGTATACCCCTGGTTTGGAATCATTCGTAGACCATCCTGCACCCGCTAGGATGTGGTCCCATGAACGTCCATCCCCTGCTGCTGATAATAGTTGCAGCCTGGGGGAGTGAGCCTTGTATGTCAGTGTTCACTCCTGCCCCCAGAACCCATACAAACCACCGGCCGATGGTCTGTAGTGATTCCCTAGTGAGGCTCCATGTGACTATCAATCATTGCTAGTTCAGTCCCTAAGGCTCTAGAGACCTTAGCATACTGGTGTAGATGTGTGCCACATACAACCGAAGGTCCATGGGATATGCCAGCAATACTAGTTTGAGACCTAATGTCCCTGGCGATATCTGCTGATTAGTGATAACATAAATGTAATTCCATGCAGAATAATCATCTTGTCCAGTCACAGCTAAGCAACTGGACCCATAGTGCTGCCTCAGTGTCATGAGCATAACCCTTGGTATAGTGAGCCCAGGGCAGGGATGTTCCAATGTTAACATCCCATATCTCTGCGTACCTCCCTGGGGGTGTCGAGTTTAAGACCCTATCTCGAACAGAAGGTGACCCGATAAATGGATTCTGCTCCTCGCAGCCAAAATGCTGAGAAGGCACGTGCGGCACAGTAATGGCACTATAGTATGATTGTCAACCCCATATGGAACTGAACTTAAGACGTCCGTCATCCGTGTCAACTTAGTTTGGTTTGACAATAGTAAGCCGCAGGAGCGGTCTTCCCAGTCTGCAAGTCAATGACTAGATTAAAGTATGCAGGGGATGGTTCCCTGGTCACGGCTACAATCCATATAAGGTTCTATCATAATACCCAACATCAGCGGGATCATGGCTGTATTGGCCAGTCAGGCACACCGAAATGTCTGAAGCGGGAAGCTGAATTAGCAAGACCCGTCTGGTAAGGTAAATGGATGGACACAATGAACATTACCCCTCAGTGCATCCATCGCCACGTACCTTAAATCCTGGCGATTCCACATCCATTCTTGTTTTCCTGCTGATATGCCAATGCCAATGAAGTTAGGTAAACTATTACCGGATACTTTTGCTAGATTGCACCCATGTGATTTACATATAATACCACCAGAGTGCATCAAGTTAGACTTGAGCATGCAGATATGCATATTCGCACCACCTTTATCCACAGAATGCACCTAATGTGAATAGGCAACTCATGCAAACCCCATCCGCCTCCGTAACTAAAGATGGTATATAGTAATAATCCATCTTTAACATAGCATCGGTTAGTAATTAACTGACGAGTACTGATGAAGGTTAGTGGGGCAATGCTGAATACTGTTTGTCTACAATGGTGACTTTGCCAGCTGGGAATAGCCTGTGAGCTTGCTCCTTTGCACACCGTAAAGCTCTGATGGTGCAGAAGGCGCAATAGCACAGCTGACCAATATATATCAATCCCAGACAATTTATAATTTCAGTTTACTGGAATAACTTAAATTTACTGGATGGATAAGAATCCAATTCCTGCAGAATGGTTTGTGGCTGATACCGCTGATTAGGCAAAATACAGTGTTTTAGAACATCATCCAGATAGCCCATAAAATAATATCTTAGGTGAGCCCAGTGAAAACTGTTCTCCTGTTGTTAGACAGTGTAGCAGTTTTTTATTCAGAAAGTCTATACTGCATTTGCGAGTTGAACCGGTATCTTTCATAGTGATAATGAACGGCTCGCACTGCGGCCTGTCTTGAAAGCCTACTCGTCTAGCATAAACAAGTGTAAATTTACCAACTTGTAAATGGTCCACATACCTCATATATCGGAAAAGAACCAGACCCACCTCCCTTCATGGTTATAGGTGGCCTTATGGTAAGCCCAAGGCTCCTGGCGCGGTTTCTTATTCCGTCCCAATTTTGGAGAGTAGGATTGCTGGGGTATGTGGACCCAATTCTCTGAAGACCGGTTTGGCCTTGGCCTGAACGCCTGCACCCAGTTTTGAAGCTGCCCCCAGCTTCAGTGAAATGCTTGCTGCCGATAGAGGCATGGGGTGTGTTGCCGTGGTCCCTTGATAAGCCGGACAGCTTTAATTCTTCATCCGGGTCTTACCTGTTTGGGCACGTTCCTGAAGAGAGGATTTGGAGGCTAGACATTGCTGGCCTCACTTCAACCTACAGATTTGAAATTTAAGGCAGGTCCGATGGCATTTTTCTGGAAACAGTTCATTTTGAAGTGTGCATTGTACTCCCATATAGCGCTGTTCACTGCAGGTGTATGGTATTCCACCACCGGCACATGTGATGTGGCGTGAGGTGGCTGTTCCTTCACGAGAGAACTCTGGCCTTCAGGCTTCGTTTAGCGAAGATCTTGATGCCACGCCAGAATATTCTGGAACCTCACGTTTGTACTCCTCACGTTTGTACGAACATACTGATGTTCCCTGGTCATACTTCCAAGTCTTCCGCTTCATGTGGGATGCGTAGGCGGTGGACCTTCCAGCCCGGACCCATGCTGAGTCTCCGAGGTTATCCGCCGGCGGGAAATCCCTCTGCAGGTGGTAATCTTAGGGCCCGGACCCTCCAAGTCTACGGGCTCATCCGCAGGTGGTATATTCGCAGCCCGGACACTGCAGGTCTCTGGGCTTACCGTAGGCGGTATATCTCTACAGATATGCCATGCATGGATCATATCAGGAGGGAGCATTAGTGGGATGAGCGCTCTCTGACGCTATCCATGCTCATGGGTAAACGGCCGAGGAGGTACCCATGTTTGAGGGGACCCTCCTGGCCTGCCTTGGCCTTTCAGACTCCATTGAACCTCTTCTGGCCAGCAGGAGTCTGAAAAAATGCCGCCGGCTATCCGCACTTCTGTGGTCCGTAGCCGTGTCACACGGTCCCCTCACGCGGTACCTGCGGCCAGGTTTCCCCGAGCCGGGTTCATTCCATGGTTTGCCTTCCTGCGGTCCCCGCAGCCGGGTTTCCCCGAGCTGAGTTCATCCCGTGGTAGTCTTCCCGCGGTCTCCGCAGCTGGATTTCCCCGAGCTGGGTTCATCCCGTGGTCTTCCCGCGGTCCCCGCAGCCGGGTTACCCCCGAGCTGGGTTCATCCCGTGGTCTTCTCGTGGTCCCCGCAGCCGGCTTTCCCCCGAGCTGGGTTCATCCCGTGGTAGTCTTCCCGCAGTCCCCACAGCCGGGTTTCCCCGAGCCGGGTTCATCCCATGGTCTTCCTGTGGTCCCCGCAGCCGGGTTTTCCCCGAGCCGGGTTCATCCCGTGGTTTGCTTCTCCCCATGGTCCCTACGGCCTGGTTTTCCTTCAGCCGGGTTCACACCGCGGCCAGAATCTTCCCGAGGCCCGGTTTGCTCTCCAGCCGGGTTTAACCCGCGGCCAGAATCTCCCGTGGCCTGGTTTTCCTGCAGCCGGGTTTCTTCCTGCTGCAACCGTTCCCGCGGCCGGGTTTTCCTGCAGCCGGGTTCACCCCGCGGCCAGCATCTTCCCGCAGTTCCCCGCAGAATCCATTTCGCGGTTACCACAGCCGAGATCCCTCGTGGTCCCTGGAGACGGGATTCCCCGCGAAGTCTGTGGTGGGGTTCGCCCTTCAGCCGGGCATCCACGCGATTCTCGCAGCCGGGATTTTCCCGCGGTGTAGGGGACGTAATATCTCCATCAGGAAACTCTGTGCAAGGAGAAAAACAGACCTGGAGTTAAGTTGAAAAACTTACCTTCAGGATTCAAACTTACCGCTGGTGGAGCAGCGCTTCCACAGCCTGTCGATACGCAATGCGGTAGACGATATGTCGCGCATGCGTGCTGGCTTGGTCTTCACGTAGTCACTCACGTGACTCCGAAGTAAAATTTGAGTTAAGTATGGAGGAGTGTTTAACTGGAATGACATCACATGATGTGATGAAAAAACCTTCAATTAACTAGTGTCAGTTAGTAGAGTTGCTGCCACACAGCATCAGAGACCTAAGTTCAATCTTGACCTCAGGTGAAGTCTGTGTTATGTTTTTAAGTTCTCCCTGTGTCTTCCAGCTGCTCCGGCTTACTTCCATACTCCAATAAAGATGTGTGGGTTCATAGCTTAATTGGCCACTGTAAACTGCCCCTAGCATGTCAATGTGAAGGTGGAATAACATAGAACTCGAGTGGGTGATTTTACTTCGGAGTCACGCGAGTGATACCGTGATGAACCCCGCCAGTCAGCATGCGCGTCATTATGTCTGACGCATGGCACGGCGACCGGCTCGGAGGAGCAGCGCTCCTCCAGCGGTAAGTTTACAAAGCCTCAGGTAAGTGCCAAACTTGTTGGAGGTCGATTTTCTGCGCTTGTTAACTCTTGTTGCAGGAGGGCAAGTTCAAGCATGAAGAAGTCGTTAGCAGCAAGGCGAGCCGTAGCAAAAGTGTCCAATGCCCGCGGGAGTGTGAGTAGAGGGCGGCCGCCTAGCTCATCTACGGAGTCGCTAGTAGTGAGACCAGTGACTACAGACTTGGTGTCTGAGAGCACCATGGCTACGCCGGAGGGGCGTAAGGCCACTCGAAAGTCTGTCCGGCCGATAGACTCGGACGAGTCCAGTCGGGAGGGTGCTCCCTCAAGAATGGATACCGTAGAACGGGTATCCAGGATGGAGCTCCTGTTGGAGAGGATGCTCCATCAAGAGCGCCGGCCTCTCCAAGAGCCCACGCCAGCAGCACCTACTGGGCTGCCTAGTATCTCCCTCTTGGAGGAGGAGAGTATACCGGGTCAGTATGATTCTGACGCCAACTCTGAGGGCTTAGCATTGGAGGCTGCCCCACGGAACAAAGTGCATCAGCCAGAGGTCCCATTCCTGGTGGCCAGGTTTGCCGTCCCAATAGACTCTGGGGAGCCACTGGGGGAAGAGCTGGCTGCCAGTATAAATTACTTGGCTTCGCACCAGTTTCAGGAACTGGCTATGGACACAACGGCCAAAAAATATGACCCCGCAGAAAATTGTATTCTGCTCAAAGTGCCGGCCGTCAACCATGCCATTTGGGGCCAAATGGGACTAGGCATCCGAGCGCAGGAGTTAAAACTGCAACAGGTGCTGAAACTGCTCGCAGCCGGCATTACGGCTTTTGGTAGGTCGGTGGATGGTGGGCTCCTGACTGAAGTTCAGCAGGATGCCCTGGCTCTCATGTGCAATGTGCAGTTTGAAATTAACTGCCTTAGAAAGAGCGCCATCCGCCCTACCATTAACCCAAGGTTTGCTGCCCTGTGCAAGCTAAGCAACATCCAGGGCCCGAACTTATTGTTCGGGGCAGACCTCGCAAAGAGGGTAAAGGAGCTCGACGAAGAGGCAAAAACCGTCAGGCTCATCAAGGTGCCAGTGACCAGCAGAACGCTTCGGCGACAGTACCCTTACAAACGGTTTGCAGAAACCGGGTCCGGACAAGGACCAAGCCGGCCATTCAATGTGCGCAGCTGGTGCACTCCAGCTGGAGTAGGGGCAAACATGCCTTTTACATCCAGAGCCAGGGGACACAGAACTCCACCGGTAACCATGGAGGTAGGTGGGTCTGATTCTGGTCGAAACATATTGAGTGACAATTACCTACCAGTTGGGGAGAGGTTACACAGGTTTTTCAAAGAATGGTGTAAATAACATCAAACGTGTTTGTACTGCGGAGTATACAAGGGTTTCAAATTTAATTTATTCCCAACCTATGTCCACCCACCCAGCATAAGCCAGAGCGAGAATTCGTTTTCTCACAACAGGAGAATTTGCAGATTCAAACTGAAATAGCAAAATTATGTTTTAAAGATGTAATTGAGAGTTTATCAAACCCATCAATTCGTATCTAATGTGTTTCCTAGACCAAAGAAAGATGGTGGGTGTCGGATTATTTTGAACCTGATAGGACTTAATCCGTTTGTGCAGTATCATCATTTTAAGATTCACAATAGATTCAATTAACATGTGTGTGACTCTGCCCAAGGGCGAGAGATTAGATTTACTTGAAGGCTCTATCAAGCTCTTGGGGGAGCTTGATAGAGGTGGCCAGCTTAATTGGTAAATTGGTAGTTGCCTATCCAGCTGTGCAATATGGACCTTTGCATTACCAACATTTACAGAGGGCAAAGGTACAGGCACTGAGAACACATGCAGGTCATTTCAATTGGCCCATGCACTTACCATCTGCAGCCATTACTGAAGTACAGTGGTGGATTAGAAACATTTCAAAATGTTCTAGCAAAATTTTGATCAAAACACCTTCAGTCGTTTTGCAGACTGATGTTAGTGCCCTAGGTTGGGGTGCTACTGACACCAGGTCTAGCTGTGGAGGCAGATGGAATATGCATGAGGCGTTGATTCTCCAATCACATGGAATTAATTATTTATAACTTTTTGGAGCATTTTAGGAACAGAGAGATCTAGGAATAACTGTGCATAGTTCCCTGAATGTGGAATCGCATGTAGATAGGGTGGTAAATAAAGCCTTTGGTGTGCTGGCCTTTATAAATCTGAACATTGAATATAGGAGTAGGGAACTAATGTTAAAATTGTACAAGGCATTGGTAAGACCAATTCTGGAGTATGGTGTACAATTTTGGTCGCCTAATTATAGGAAGGATATCAACAAAATAAAGAGAGTACAGAGGAGATTTACTAGAATGTTGCCTGGGTTCCAGCAACTATGTTACAGAGAAAGGTTGAACAAGTTAGGTCTTTATTCTTTGGAGCGCAGAAGGTAAAGGGGGGACTTGATTGAGGTCTTTAAAATGATGAAAGGGATAGACAGAGTTGACATGGATAAGCTTTTCCCATTGAGGGTAGGGAAGATTCAAACAAGAGGGCATGACATGAGAATTAAGGGACAGAAGTTTAGGGGTAACGAGAGGGGGAAATTCTTTACTCAGAGGGTGGTGGCTGTGTGGAATGAGCTTCCAGCAGAAGTGGTGGAGGCAGGATCGATTTTAACATTTAAAAGTAAAGTGGATAGGTATATGGACGGGAAGGGAATGGAGGGGTATGGTCTGAGTGCAGGTAGATGGGACTAGGGGAAAACAAATGGTCGGCATGGACTGGAAGGACTGAGAGGGCCTGTTTCCGTGCTGTAATTGTTATATGGTTATTGTTATATGGTTATTTTATGGGCTCAAAGCTTATTGTACCACTAAGCATCATTTAAATATTCAGCTTCAGATTGACAACACCACGGCAGTGGCGTATGTCAATCACATGGGTGGAATCAAATCGAAATCTTGTGATGGCTTGGCTAACCTTATTTGGCACTGGTGCATTAAAAATAATATTTGGATTTCAGCTGTCTACTTGCCAGGCAGATTCAATATGGTGGCAGACACCAGGTCACGATGAGCGATTACATGCTCACCGCTCCCAACCCTCATATCACAAAGCTCATCTGGTAGTTCTAGGTTTATAATCTTACTATAATACCTCAATTGTTGTTCTCCTGTGATTTCACACCGCTGCTTTGAAGATTGATGCGCATGCCGACTGACGGGGTTCTTCACGTAATCGCTCATCGTAACTCCTCATAAAATAAAGTTCAAACTTCAAACTGGTAAGTTCTCATTTAATCTTACTATTGATGATCTGCCTGGACTCTATGGTCCTATTTCCACGCTATATTTCTAAACCAAACTGTTGATTACCAGTTGTGATCCTAATCTTGATATTGGCCATTTACTTAGAAACATAGAAAAAAATGGATGCAGAAGGAGGCCATTAGGCCTTTCGAGCCAGTGCTGCCATTCATTGTGATCATGGCTGATCATCCACAGTCAGTAACCCGTGCCTGCCTTCTCCACATACTCCTTGATTCCGCTAGCCCCAAGAGCTCTATCTAACTCTCTTTTAAGTTCATCCAGTGAGTTGGGGTGGAAGATTGCAACCTTCATGTGGTCCGCCCTGTTTCGACTAAAGGGCCTGTCACACCAGCATGCAACTGCATGCGGCGAGTGTGACCAAATGTGGTGGCTTGAGCCATACGGCCTCATGGGGCCGGTCCCACTTCGAACCGCAGAGCCGTATGGAGCTGGTCCCGACATCATACTCACCAATCAGCTGGGCAGGAGGCGGGCCAACTGAATTTGGACGTCGCAAGGCGTCTGGCGATGACGTCATCTCGCAACGGCACGCCGGGCGGTGCCATCATCGCGCAATGCCATGCGTTAGGCGTACGGCGTCAAGACACTGCGTACGGCGTCCAGACATTGTGTACAATGTCAAGACGCTGCGTGCAACGTCGTGACGCTGCGTACGGCCACAATGCAGCTGCGGGCCGACAGGCCATTGTCACGCAGGATTTTTGAACAGTGTCAGTTTTTCGGAGCCCCGCGCAATGTCGGGACCAGCTCCGCACAACTCTATATGGCTCCAGCGATCGAAGTGGGACCAGCCCCGCAAGGCTGTACGGTTCAAGCGACCACGTTAGGTCGTGCTCGCCGCATGCAGTCGCATGCTGGTGGGACGGGCCCTTAATGCAATCAACTCGACGTGCACAAACAGAAGATGAAATAGAACACGTTGACCTACAACTTTAGTCTGTGCACGCCACATGAAAGAAGAATCCAGTGAGTTGGCCTCCACTGCCTTCTGTGGCAGAGAATGCCACAAATTCACAAACTTAATCTGTTTATGAATCTTTGCAACACTCTGCTACCCTGCAGAGCTCATAGATCCTCCTAACTTAAACATATCTGCAACCATGCGCACGTACTTCCCTTGTGTATATCTTTGAGATGAGCGATTGAGTAAAACGGATCGTATTGAGTCAGCATTGTATTTCACATCTCTTCCTATTGCTATTTCAATTGGAAATAGCTGCTCAAATACTCAATCATTCTTTATTTAATGGCAGATCCTTCACATTATAATGCAAAATAACACTGAAGAAAATGACGACTGAATTATGGGACATAAACCACTGATGAAATAGAACACTTATTTCAAAAATAGATTTCAAATGGTAACATTTTAGACTTTGAAATGCATAATATTACTATATCTATTTCAGGCCTGCTAGGAAAAATAAGCTGTAAAAGGATCACAATCATTCAGTGTATCTTTCCAATCCATCATTTTGTTAAGATGAGTAATTTTATATATTGTCGTCTTATGCAGTTTGACAGGATCCTCTGATCATTTATTTTTCAATGCTTTGGAAGCTATTTGAGTTGAGTTGAAGATTCACGCTCTTCTTTCTGGATTGATTGCACATTGAATGTAAAGAATGAAGTCCCAGCCCCATTCTTTTTGTTGCTTTATTTATCACAGTATCCTAATCTCTCGATGAATTGATTGAGAAATAGCTGAACCAACATATGTCTATTGTGTTGGCTTGGATAAATAATGGTACTTTTTACAATCTGTTTTGATTTAAACTCCGTTTTTTTTCCCCCTACCTAATTTCATCCTTGGTCTCCCTGACATATTCTCTCCTCATTTATATTATGGGACCATTATTATGATATCTACAAAATCGTGTTGAAACTCAGTTACCTCACCAGTAGATCCATCAAATCAATGTTTATTCTACCTCTGATTGTCCATTCTTAAGCCACTCTCAGCATTGAAGCATAGTTATGAAATGTGACCACTGCCCTGGATGGTCCGTCAAAGACCACAGGTCATCTCCTTGAGGATGTGGGTTAGAAAGTCAAATTCTCCAATGAATGGCATAGTGATATATTAGTGGCATAGCTGTAGAGTTGCTGCCTTATGGCTTCAGAGACCCAAGTTCGATCCTTACTACAGGCGCTGTCAGTACGGAGTTTGTACATTCTCCCTGTGACCGTGTGTTGAAGAGATTTGATGAGTTCTATCAATGTCCACCTGCAAGTCATTTACCTTTAATCTAAGATAGACACAAAATGCTGGAGTGACTCAGTGGGACAGGCAGCATCTCTGGAGAGAAGGAATGAGTGACGTTTCGGTCGAGACGCTTCGTCAGACTGGTTAGGGCTAAGGGAAATGAGAGATATGGACGGTGTTGTGGAGAGATAAAGAACAATGAATGATATATGCAAAAAAGTTACGATGATAAAGGAAACAGGCCAATGTAAGATGTTTGTACCTGAAGTGAAGGAAATCAATATTCATTAAGCTGCCCTTATTAAGAAATATGAGATGCTGTTCCTCCAATTTGCGTTTAGCCTCACTCTGACAATGGAGGAAACCGAGGACAGAAAGGTCTGTGTCGGAATGGGAAGGAGAATAGTAAGATTAAACGAGAACTTACCAGTTTGAAGTTTGATCTTTATTTTATGAGGAGTCGAGTTGAGGGACTACGTGAATAGAAGCCCGTACAGACGTTGGTGCGTCAATCTTCAAAGCAGCGGAATGAATTCACAGCTAACAATGACTGAAGTACAATGGTAAGATGATAAAACTAGAACTACCAGATGAGATCTATGAGGGTGGGAGCGGAGGGCACGTAGTCCCTCAACTCGACTCCTCATAAAATAAAGATCAAACTTCAAACTGGTAAGTTCTCATTTAATCTTACTATTTTACTTCGGAGTCACGTGAGTGACTACGTGAAGACTTCAAAGCACTGTGAATTCGCGCCGCAGACCGAAATCCGACGTTCACACTGCCTGGATTGACTCAAAAGTCGTTAACAATCAATCATGCATCAGTAATACATTTGTTAAATGAATAACAGTTTATTTACAAACAAATCATAACAAACCCCTCTAACTCAGGGGGAAAATGTAACAGTACTCAAAACAGAATCAGCAAACACCCCGAGCCTTGAAATCGGATTGTGATAAAACCTCTGAAATGTTAGCTCACTGGACCATCCTGCGGCCGCGAGGATATGGTCTATTGGCACGTCCATCGCCCTTGCCGTGGAAGTTGATGCCGCCCTGGTGGAATGAGATTTGAATTTATCAGTATCAATTCCAGCACTTGCCAGGACCTGCTTTAGCCACCTTGAAAGTGTTTGCACCGACACCTTTTTTTGTGACTAATAAACAAAGCCGACTCTGTTCCTCTCAGAGGTTGAGTAATCTCAATGTAACGTGATAAATGCGAGACTACACACAAGCGATCATCTGCGGGGTATGCTGAAAACACAATCTTACATCCTGTCTTGCCTCTTCTATTATGTTTAAGCAAATCATAGACATAAAATATAATGGCATCTGCCGACACATGCATTCTATCCAGCCGTAGCTTTTGCAATGTTTTGTACACGTTGAGCTGAAACCAACGCCATAAGCATGACCAACTTAATAGTTAATTTGGCTATAGATAGGCTTGTAACCAGAGCCCACTGGCGAAGAACCATAAAGAACCTCACTCACATTCCAAATCCCGGCATACCTGGGTTTTAGGAGGATTAGAATTGAAAACTCCCTTCATGAATCGTGAAACTAACGGATGTGTCCCTACGGTATGTAATTCTGCATTCATAGATAAATAAGAAGACAGAGCACTTCTGGCTGAATTGATCGCACTATAACTTAATTTTTGGTCGAAATAAAGAGTTGACAAAAACTCCAATACGTCCGTGATCCCTGCAGTGTGATATATACAATATTCTGCTGTAGGCAGAATCGCTCCCACTTCTTTATATAGGTGATATATTGCTGCTGTGTACTATCCCTGCAGGCCGACGTGAGAATATCCACAGTCCGATGAGACAGTCCTCTCCCCAGGTATGGCCTCCTTAAAATCTGCAAATTAACAGATCATTATGATCATATAAAGGATGTTGAACCCCAGTGACTGGATTTACCAGTAGATTTTTATTCTTGGGAATAAGCATGTAAGGCTCCCTAGCCATTTGTAATACAACGGGAAACCATGCTTGTGTAGGCCAATCTGGCACTACCAATACCCCTGAAGCGGAGTCCTCCTTGATCTTTTGCAAACATCTGCTGATGAGACAGAATGGAGGAAAAACATACTCAAACGTTCCTCCCCAATGCAGCGAAAACGCATCCACTGCTACTGCCCCAAAATCTGGTTCCCATGAAACATATCTAGGTAACTGATGATTTAATCGAGATGCAAACAAGTCTATACCTGGCAATCCATACTGAACAATCATTTGGTTAAATACATCCTGATTTAACATCCATTCAATGTTGTCATTAAACTGACATGACCTAGTATCAGCTACCGTGTTGAACCTTCCTGGCAAATAAAGTGCTGAAAGGCAGATATTGTTGTCAATACACGAGCTCCAAATCTGGTTAGCCAGTCTATCACAAGACTGTGACTTAACTCCACCCATGTGGTTTACATATGCCACTGCCGTGGTGTTGTCAATCTGAACCTGCACATGCAGATCCCTCCTTGTAGAACAATAAGCTTTGAGCCCATACCAGGTACCCAACAACTCTAAATAATTAATTCCTCTTAGTTGAAGAAGCGATGTCTCATCCACATTCCATCTGCCTCCACAACTAGAAGACATATCTGTTGCACCCCAACCCAGTGCACTTACATCAGTCTGTAATATCAATGACGGTGGTTCCACCAAAACCTTCCTAAAACTTGTTGAAACATTTGCTATCCACCATTGTATGTCAGCAATCGCCCCAGCTGACAACTGCATAGGCCTATCAAAATGGCCCCTTTGTATTCTCAGTGCCTGTTCCTTTGATCGTTGTAATTGTTGATGATGCAGTGGACCATACTGCACAGCTGGAAATGCTGCCACCAACTTCCCAATTAACCTGGCTACTTGTCTAATCGAAGGCCTTTGTTCTCCAATGAGATTAACACAGTCCTCAATTAACTGATTCAATTTATCCCTGGGCAAAGTTACCAACATGTGATTGGAATTAATGGTAAATCCCAGATAATCAATAATTTGGACTGGTGATAATTTAGATTTATCTGGGTGAATCACAAATCCCATTTGTTCAAAAGTGATTTTAACAACTGAAACTGATGATTGAGTTTCAGCATGAGTCTTTCCAACAATCAGAATATCATCTAAGTAGGCCATTACCACATGCCCCTGAGCTCTAAGTAATGCTAACACAGGTTTTACCAATTTAGTAAATAATCTAGGAGCTGAAGTTAATCCATTCGGCAATGCCCTGAATTGCCACAGCTGAGTCCTCCAAATAAATTTCAAATATCTTCTATCATCCTCATGAATAGACACTGAGTAATACGCATCCTTTAAATCAATAGTTGCCATATAACACCCTTTGGACACTAGATGTTTGGCCGTGATAAAGGTTTCCATTTTGAAATGCCTATAACAAACAAATTTGTTCAAGCTCGATAAATCCAAAATAATTCTACACCCCCCAGTCTTTTTAGATCTGGGAAATATATTTGACACAAATTGTCGACTTTGATAGACATAAGGCTCAATTACCCCTTTCTTATGTAACAACTGAATCTCTGCTTGAATAAGCACATTTTCTTCATCTGAAAAACTAAGTGTATGACTAGGAAAATGTTGATTAGGTAGACTGTCTTTAGAGAAAAATTCAATTTTCACCCCTTCAATACTACTAAGTATGAACAAATCTGATGTCAACTGCTGCCATTGTTTGAGAAACAATTTTAATCTTCCCCCAATTTGAACAGGAACATCAATTAATTCATTGTCTGTTGATGTTTTCCTTACCTGCATCTTTCCTTGCGGACCTTGTTGTCCTCGACCTCTTGTGGAGAAAGGCACCTTCCCCTTCATGCTGGCAGCCTGCCAGTTCCGCAATTGAAGACCTGAACGGTTTGTTCCTTCTCCTGCATCCACATTAGTTCCTTTCCAATACGGAGAAAACCTTTTGACCTGCTTACCAGCCGGCTTAATGAGGGCCATAGTTTTAATTTCTTCATGACACTCTTTGACCCTTTTCGCAAGGTTACCTCCAAACAACAGATTTTGTGGTGGTACACTGGTTTGTTTGCACAAAATTGCCAAATTCGGATTAAGCACTGGCCTAATAGCGGCCATCCTGATGTTATTGAGTTAAAAAAACGCATTACACAGGAATCCCAGTCCGTCCTGGTGTGCTTCAACCACATTGCTTGGATCAATCACTTTCACCACAGGTGTAATACCTGCTGACAACAGTTTAAGCACTTTTTGGAACTTCATCTCCTGGGCCCTAGCAGGCATACGCATCTGTGACCAAATTTGGTGATTAACCACCGGTACCCTCAGGAGATCACAATTAACAGGCGCTTTATAGTTTTTTGCTGCTTCTTCCATAGCTAGCTCCTGTAACTGGTGGGAGAGCATATACTGAATGGCCAATTCCCCATCAATCGCCTCTCCTGCCTCTCTAGGCTGAGCAAACTTCCCAGCAATGTTCGGAATTATCTCCAACCAAACTTCTTTACTGCTCTCCCCCAGCATAGAATCAGTGTCAGCAAACTGCACTGATGGAACATCCTCCTCACAGGCAGGATAGTTCTGCAGCCCTGTAACAGGTGCTGCTAGCACAAGCTCTCCATCAGCCTGGCTTGGGCACCACTCCTCCTCACGGAGCTTGTCCCTGTCGAGCATTCTTTGCAATAAAATCTCGACTTTGGAGAGCCGTAAGCAAACGGACTCTCCTAAGGAGGGTATAACCTCCTGGCCCGACTCATCTACGGGCCTCACAGACTTGCCAGTGGCCTTCCGCCCTACTGGCAAGCCTTCACTGCCCCCCGGCAGTGGGTCCGCAACCACTGGCTTTGTAGCCAGCACCGGACCAGGTGTACCAGACGGGCCTCCATCCACAACACTCTCCTGGTTACTCTCCTTTCTACCCCCGGAGCGCCTCGCCGACACCTTCTTCACTTTCTGCAACATTCTCTAAGAACTCCCAACCGTCGCAGAAAATGACCTGTAGTAAAATCTTTAAAACTTTACCTCCGTTTTTAAACTTACCGCTCGGAGGAGCGCTGCTGCTCCAACCGCCCGACTGCACCAGCGTCTGACGTCATGACGCACCAACGGCTGTACGGGCTTCTATTCACGTAGTCACTCACGTGACTCCGAAGTTAAATTAAAGTGTCCAGGGACATCAGTTTTTTTCATTTATACTCATCGCACATTTCTGAAGTTTCCTCTCTCCTTCGGGATTCACCTCACTCTCTCACCCAACTCTTTTTTCCCCCCCCGCGGAACATTTCATCTTTCAGGAATGCAAATTGTAGAGACGATATTGCCTGGTTATAGAGTTTCGATGGGCTCAGGTACATCATAGTGCAATGCTGTACTATACTAAAGTGAAGGCATGTGCTGTCTATTGCAAGAATTAACTGGAGTCACAAAGATCTGCAGCGTGGGGGTACTGTCAGGGGGGGGGGGGGGGAGGGGCGGGAGAACAGCAGGGAAGTGGCATGGGATACTTTGTAACTTTATAAGTGCCCTTCATGTAGCAACTGTTGCATACCTTGGATAAATGAAAGCAAAAAATTACACTGTGATTTGTCACATGTAACTATAAAGTATCCAATTCAATTCACTTCAATAAAGGGCTGCTATGGACACAAAGCTTTAGCCCACTAAGTCCGCACTGCCCTTCAATCACCCTCGTACACGAGCACTATCTGACACACCAGGGACAGTTTACAATTTTTACCAAAGTCAATTAACCTACAAACCTGCAAGTCTTTGGAAAGGGGGAGGAAACCAGAGTACCCAGAGAAAACCAATAAGGTCAAGGGGAGAACATACAATCTCCGTACAGAGAGCACCCATAGTCAGGATTGAACCTGGGTCTCTAGCCCGAGAAGGCTACCAGCTGCGTCTCTGCTGTGGCGCCACTGTGGGAACAATCATTATTCCCAGCCAATATGGTGATCCTGTATTATGAGTTAATAGTATGTCCAACAGATAAAGTTTATGACTAGACTCTGACCCCTCTCGCAGAAATACCAAGTACTGTATGTTAGGTTTTTTCCTACTTCTAGGAAGTTCCAAAATCTTATTACAGAAGGAAAAAATGTCTTGTATTTAAAAAGAGATGTTAATTTTTTATCTTAAATTTCAAATTGGGATTGACATCTATTGAAGTACTTTTAAAGTATACCTCCTGCTAAGATGTTGGAACAAGGTAAACCAGTTTGTTTTGGTCATGTTTATTTTGGGATTAATATTGGACATGGCAGCTGAGATAACTCTCTATGCTGAGTTCAAAGTAATTCACAGAAATGTTTATATCAACTTGAGAGGAATCATGAGAGGAATAGATTGGTAGATGTAAAGGGTCTCTTGCCCAGAGTAGGGGAATCGAGAACCAGAGTATATAGGTTTAAGGTGAGGGGAGAAAGATTTTATAGGAACATGAGGGATAACTTTTTCACACGAAGGGTGATGGACGTAGGAAA
Source organism: Okamejei kenojei (assembly GCA_035221665.1). NCBI lineage: Eukaryota > Metazoa > Chordata > Chondrichthyes > Rajiformes > Rajidae > Okamejei > Okamejei kenojei. The sequence continues at coordinate 52,852,628 of CM069141.1, forward strand.
TGAGCTGCCGGAAGAGGTAGTTGAAGCAGGTAATATCACAACGTTTAAGAAACATTTAGACAGGTACAAGGATAGGTTATGTTAAGAGGGATATAGGCCACACACAGGCAGGTGGGATTAGTATAGATGGGACATGTTGGTCGGTGTGGACAAGTAGGGCCAAAGGCCCTGTTTCCACACTATGACTCTCTATGACTCTATGACTAACTTGACAGATTGGACCAGCCATTTGTCTAATTAAAGATTAAGTGACATATTTGGGACAAGGGTTCCAGCTAGCATGGCAGAACCCAATGCATTTGCAGTATAAATGTGTCAGAAGGAACTGCAGATGCTGGCTTAAACCAAAGATAGACACAAAAAGCTAGAGTAACCCAGTGGGACAGGCAACATCTCTGGAGAGAAGGAAGGGTGACATTTTGGGTCGAGACACTGGTTCAGACTGGTTGCAGTCTAGTTTGGTTTAGTTTAGAGATACAGTGTGAAAACAGGCCCTTAGGCCCACCGAGTCCGTGCCGACCAGAAATCACCCATACACTAGCACTATCCTAGGGACACAATTGATGCATGAATGTGGCTCCCTGTATTTCATCACACTAGGGATAATTTACAGCATCTAGGGAAAACTTATGCAGGTCACGGGGAGAACGTCCAAACTCTGTACAGACAGCACCTGTATTCAGGATCAAACTCAGGTCTCTGGCACTACAATGCAACAACTCTACCATTGTGCCATTGTGCCACCCAAATCCTTTACATCCAGTGGCATACATGTATCTGAATCAAGTTAAAAATAAGCACCAAATTGAAATAAATGTATGGAATTGTTTTGCTGCTTTACCTAGTCAGGTGAAAGAAGAGATTAAAGTATTTATGCTTAATCTACAAAATGCAGGACAAATCCAATGGAGCCAGTTATTAGAATGAGCGCTGATGAAAACAAAATTGAAAATTAAAAACTATTTTAAACTATTTTCTTTTAGATAGGCACATGGAAGTGCAGGGAATAGAGGGACGTATTATTTACAGGCAGATGTGATCAGTTTAACTTTGCATCATGTTCATCACAAACATTGTGGGTCGATGGGCCCATTCCTATGCTGTACTGTTTTATGTTCTATGTTCTAACTCTTCACAGGAGCAACAAAAAATGATTTACAATATTTTCTGATTATTTTTAAGATTTCCAGCCTTCATTATATTTTGGATTTGTTTATAAAAGGTATGATTATTGACAAAATCCAGCACTTGCCCCTTAGGCAACTTAAGATAAGACCATCAATCGATCATGTGATGAGGGAAAATAAGAGGAGAAGGAATCCAAATGGATCACAAAACCTGTAAGAATTTATTGAGGAAGAATGTGAGGTGTCATATGGGGCCCTAAATCTGAGAAAGGATGCGCTGGTTTTGGAGATGGACCAGAGGAGGTTTACAAGAATGATCCCGGGATGATTGGGTTAATATATGAAAACAGTTTGATGGCTCTCGGCCTGTAGTAGCTGGAGTTTATGGGGATGAGTAGTGATCTCATTGAAAGCTGCCGAATATTGAAAGGCCTGAATAGAGTGGATGTAGAAAGAATGCTTCCACTAATGGGAGAGTCTTCTACCAGAGGGAACAGCCTCAGAATAAAAGGACCTATAGAATGGAGATGATGAGGAATTTCTTTCACCAGAGGCTGATGAATCTGTGGTATTCATTGCCATAAACATTGGTGGAGGCCAAGTCTTTGGGTATTTATAAGGTGGAGATTGACGAGCTGATTCTTGATTCTTAAGGGCATCAAAGGTTATTGGGAGTAGGCAGAAGAATGGGGTTGAGAGAAAAAATAGATCCGCCATGATTGCATGGTGGAGCAGATTTGATGGGCAGAGAGGAGTAATCCTTCTCCAATGTCTCATTATCTTATGATCTTATAATCATGTCAAATTTCAGATTTTATGATGGAAATATTAGGTTGAAGGTCAGATTTCCAATTAATTAGAAGATAGAAAAAAAGACTATAAAAAGTAACAAGGAATCTGCCAGGTGGCTTCCGAGCTTCTCCCCCTGGGTCATTCTTTGTAGCACTGAGCTAGGCCTGCCACTGCACATGGCTGCAGGCATGTCGCCGGGTCCGTCTTTGTTCGGCTCCACTGCAGATCCCGGGATTGTTCTGCTGTGCTGCCGCGGCGCATACCAGGAACGTTCAACATTTTCATGAGGATCAATGCATGAATGTGGCTCCCTGCATTTCATCACATCCCAATGTGAGGATATATGAAATTAAGTTGAAAAAGGTGATGTATCGCCATACTACGAGTTGGTGAATGAACCAGAATAGAAACTTATTGCTCCAAACATGTTATAGGAAGTAGAACCAAAGAACTGCAGATGCAGGCAATGGCTCTAAAGGACACCAGGTGCTGGAGTAACTCAGCTGGTCAGGCAGCACATCTGGAGAACATGGATAGATGGTGTTTCGGATTCGTATCAGACACATACACATCATTGGCATTGTGCAAACAATGTTCGAGTGACCTACTTAAAGTTGAATTGACTCGGCTGCATGTTGTTCCTAGTTCCAGCTCCATTGTGTATTTGAACAAAATCATTATAAAATAAAATATTGGTTATTGACCTTCAAGTCCCAAAGCAGACATAATGGCAATGGACCCTTTATGATTGTGTGGAGCACTGTAATTATTGTTGATTTTATCCCACAGAATAGAAGGAAGATTGATTTTCACAAAAGCTTTCACAAAATGTTCATCAGATTTCCATCAGAGATTTCAAGCTATTTAGAATCTCATTGACAATATTACTACCAAAAATCCATCAAAGGGAATTATGATTCAGGTTGGTCAATTGCGCCAAATGTTTCTGGTATTTTAATGACATGTGGAAAGCAATTTGTGGTCATAAATTATTAATACCAAATCCTATGAAAAGGTCTTCTTGGAACCACGTCCACTAAGGTAAAACAACATTGATTGTTTTTCATAGCTATTCCTGAGGTTATGAGAGGGCAACTTGATGCTGAGCAATTAAACACAAATAAGACAAATACAAAGAAAGGAGGGCACCACCCATGATCTCAAAATGCCACAAAGAATTTTACACCAAACAAAATACCATTGAAGAGTAGTGAAGACCTGGTGATCGTTTCGCTGAACACCTTCGCTCTGTCCGCCTTGGCCTACGCGATCTCCCGGTTGCCAAACACTTTAACTCCCCCTCCCATTCCCATACTGACCTTTCAGACCTGAGCTTCCTCCAATGTCAGAGTGAGAACAAATGAAAATTGGAGGAACAGCAGCTCATAAGGTCATAAGGTCATGTGATAGGATTAGAATTAGGCCATTCAGCTCATCAAGCCTACTCCGCCATTCAATTGTTCCTAATCTTTCTCTCCCTCCTAACCCCATTCTCCTGCCTTCTCCCTATAACCTCTGACACATGTTCTAATCACAAATCTATCTATCTTTGCCTTAAAATTCCCTCTACCTTAATTCCCTCTTCCTTATCATATTTCGCTTGGACAGCTTACAACCCAGCAAGATGGTATTGATTTTTCTAACTTCAAGTAACCCTTGCATCCCCTCTTGTTCCATCTGTCTCCCACATGAGTCGTTGTATTAGCTTCACTGTCATCCTGCTGAATTTCACTGTTTGTATTACTCATGATCACTTTCCACACAGCCAACAATGGCAACAGGGCACTGGGAAAAAATCCTCTTCAATATATCTGCATCGGCATTGGCACAAATAGATGTTGCATCCACTTGAGAGACTCATCAAGTCAACAGACAAGACGTACAGACGTGTGAAAACAAATAGCGGAGTCAGGGGATATGGGGAGAAGGCAGGAACGGGGTACTGTTTGGGGGTGATCAGCCATGATCACACTGAATGGCGGTGCTGGCTCGAGGGGCCGAATGGCCAACTCCTGCACCAATTGTCTATTGTCTATTGTCTATAAAACATACACCTCCAGATTCAGGGATAATTTCTTCCCAGCTGTTATCAGGCAACTGAACAGTCCTACCAACAACTAGATAGAGCGGACGTGATCTACAATCTACCTCATTATTCGGGCTTAACTGGATTTAATCTTGCACTTAATGTTATTCCCTTTGTCATGTATATGTACACTGTGGATGGCTCAATTGTAATCATGTATTGTCTTTCTGCTGACTGCACACAACAAAAGCTTTTCATGTACCTCGGTACATGCGACAATAAACTAATCTAAACTAAGTATTTTACTTAATGTACCATCTGAAAGGTAGCACTCCTTCTGTAAGGTACTGGAGTGCTAGCAGCACATTTTGGCTCAAGTCTTTGACTTGAGACTTGATCACATTATACTTTAGGTTGAACAATGATAGATTCTACACATTGTAACAAGTTAAGGGCCGGATGTAAGTAAGCATTATTTAAGATACCTTCTAGACCACAAAGCACCAATTTCATAAGTTGCCAACGTACAAGTATGAGCTAAGAACAACACGAATTGCTGGAGGCACTGAGTGGGTCAGGCAGTGTCTATAGCGGGCATGGACAGGCCACCTTATGAATGAATGTCCTCATATTCTGAAACCTTCCTTACTTTATCTAATCCTCCCATTAATTTAATCACATACTTATTGCACAGCATAACATAACTTCAATCACAGTAATATATTATAAGAATATAAAATATGGAAGCAAGGATAAGCCATATACCCCTTTCTGTCTCTTCATCCATTTATCAAGATTAAGATTGATCTTCATTAGCTCCAATTTCCTTTGTTATCACCATAATTCCCTTAATATTATAAATCAACTGATCTCTGTTTTCAATAAATTAAATTACTGAACCCCCCCCCCCTGCTCTGTGAAGCGAAAATTCCAATGATTCATCACCGCCTGGGTGAAGAAATCTCTCTTCATCATAGTTCTAAATAGACAAACACTCTTCCTGTGACCGCTGGTTCTACAGAGAAGTAGAATCCTCATGGCATTCACCTATTCATCTCTGTAAAAAGTTGTATACTTCAATGAAAACTTTAATTCCTCTAAATTGCAAAAAAAAGTACATGCTTGGTCCTCTCAATCTTTCCACATACAGCAAATTTACCAGCTCTTAATTACTCTCCTTCAGTGGCAAGTCATAGACACACAGCATGGAAACAGGCCCAACTTGCCCATGCTGACCAAGATGCACCATCTATACTAGTCTCCTGTTAAAAGACAAGCTTTTCCATTAAGTAAAACTCCTACACATGCCTGGAACCCTCGTGCATGCGTGGACTTTATTAAGTCGTTAACGGCACATTACACGTATCATAACATTCCCCCTTTTTCCAAAAGAGAAAAACGTTCAGATTTACATTGTTTGCTCACTTGGCATACATCTGTCCAAGTGAGAAAAGAACACTTTTTCAAAAGTAAAGTTTCCTTTCCTTCTCATTATCTTATTTACATAAACTTGTTTTATTATACATGCAACCCCATACAGACATAACAATTAATAAGAACTGAATCAATGGGTCACATAGTCTCCGAAATACTTAGGCGGTCTCACAGCTCGACCCGAGTGAGTTCTCACTGTTTCGTTTATGTCAATGTTCTTGTTTTTGTCTGTTTCATCACAACTTTGCTCGAGACGCTTATCTCAAATTGGCAAGTGTGATACCATGTTTACCTCCTCTTTTGCTTGCTCTCTTGTCGGAGTGCTGCTAACTGCACGTGACAGTGTATTTGCAAGGTACATGAGCTTCCCTTGACAGTAGCTGATGGCGAAATCATAGTTCCGTAGGCGGAGTAGCATTACTTGAAGATGCTTCGCGCTTTCACTAGCGGCTTCTTTGCTATCATTTCCAGCGGCTTGTAAAACAACCAAATGTAAACTGATGGAAACGCTCCATTGCAAATACCACGGCAAGCATCTCCTTCTCAATCGAGGCATATCGTGATTCAGTGTCAGTTATTACTCCGCTCGCATACGCGATGGGACGTCCCTTTTGGAGAAAGGCTGCCCCCAGTCCCTTGTTGCTCACGTCACACTGAATCATCAGCTCCTCCTTGGGATTGTAGTACGCTAAGATTGGTGCTTCAGATACCATCGATCTGATCTTGGACATCGCTTTGTCCTGCTCAGCAGACCACTCCCATGCTATGTCTGGTCTTGTCAGCTGTCTGATGGGCTCAAGGGTATCAGACAGGCTGGATAGAAAACGGCTCAGGTAGTTGACAAATCCAACTAGCCTCTGCACACCCTGTACATCTGAGGGTGCTGGCATATTGACGACATCTGCAACCTTTTTGGTGTCGGGTTGCAGTCCTGTGGTAGTGATCACATGTCCTAAAAATGGAATCTCAGTTGCTCTGAAGACAGACTTGTCCTTGTTAAGTTAGATGTGTTGCTGTTCACATCGCTGAAGCAACTGCTCGAGCTTCGAGTCGTGGTCGATCACCGCATCTTCCATCGCCGCTCCCTTACCATAAATAAGGATGTCGTCTGCAACGCAGATCACTCCAGGTAGCTCTTCGAGCGTTTGATGTAATCTTCGCTGGAAGATTTCAGACGATACACTTAAACCGAATGGCAATCGGCACAACCGGTAACACCCGAAAGGTGTGTTGAACATTGTCAGATTGCACAATTCGTTGTCAGGTTTCACCTGCCAGAAAGGTGAGCTCATGTCTAGCTTACCGAAGATCTTCGCTTGGTCGAGATGTCCTCAATAACTGGGAGCGGATAGTTTTCTCGCTTCAATGCTTTGTTTAGCAGTCGTGGATCGATGCACACCCGGAGATCGCCATTCTCTTTCTCCGTGACCACGAGCTGGCTGACCCGACTCGTTGGCTCGTGAACTGGTGCTATCACGTGATGCTCTAACATGCGCTCTAGCTCTATCTTCACCTTCTGCTTTATCGCATTAGGTAAACGTCGTGGCGGTAAGACTGTGAGTTGCACTTCCTCGTCAATCTGCAGGCATGCTTCACCAGGCAGCTCTCCTGGTTTACCGTTGAACACCTCTGCATAGCGTTCTTCAGTCTTGCCTGCTTTCTCTTTCACGACCGTCGACGTGTGTACACGGTGAAAGCTGTCGCCATTTACAGTGATCAAATTAATTCTTGCTGACTTGCTTTGCTTCCTAGCAGCAGTGTGAAGCCATCACTGACCACAATGAGCTACACAGAATACTTGCGTTTGTCTTGGGATTGAGCAGCTTAACCCGGCAAACTCCATCCGCGTCCATTGTAGTCTTATTTCACATGAGCTTCTTTTGACATGGGCCTAGTGTGTGGTCTACACCATGTAAGTATCTGCATAGCAAGATATGCAAACTTGCTCCGCTGTCCACTTGGAAGTCGACCTGCTTCCCATTGACAAGCATCGATGCGTAGACATCATCTCTAGGCCGCACCATGTTAATTATGAGCATGATAATATCAATGTTCTCAGTGCTCATGTCACTTCCGGCCTGGTCGTCCACTTTGTGTACTTTCTTCTTTCTGCACACTTTGGCAAAGTGGTTGCGACTGCCACATGCCCTGCAGGTCTGTCTGTAGGCTGGACATTGCTGTTTGTCCATTGCATGCTCCTTGCCACAATACCTACACGCTTTCGCTTCTTGATTGTGCTTGCCTTGGCTTTTCTTCGGCTTAGCCCACTTGCTTTGTTCGTTTGGGGATTGCACAGCCGCACCTCTCTTGCCGCTCGGCTGTCTGACGTTGTGGACTGCAGCAGCAGATCTGCTAAATCCGGTGAAAGCTTGATTCAGCAGTCTCGGCACTCTTGCAGATGTCGATACATCCATTGAGAGTGAGCTTCCTTTCCTGCAGCAAACGTCTCCTTGTCTGCGAGTCGCTAATGTCTTGATCCTGACCTCGGGTGCTGTCTGTGTGGAGTAGGCACGTTCGCCTCGTGACCACGTGGGTATTCTCTGGGTGCACCGGTATCCTCCCACATCCAAACATGCAGGTTTGTAGCTTAATGGGCCTCAAATTATAAATGGTTCCTAGTGTGTAGGATAGTGCTAGTGTATGGGGTGATCACTAGTCGGCATGGACTGGGAGGGCCGATTGGCCTGTTTCAGACTGTATCTCTAAATTAAACTAAACTAAACTAAACCAAATAAAGTAAATATTTAAGAAGGAACTGCAGGTGCTGGAAAATCAAAGGAAGACAAAAATGCTGGAGAAATTCAGTAGGTGAGGCGCGAAGAAAATAGGCAAAGTTTCTTGCTATGGAGCGAAGCAAATAGGCAACGTTTCGGGTCGAGACCCTTCTTCAGACTGATGTGAGGGTGGGGGGGGGGTGGGAAGAAGAAAGGAAGTGGCGGAGACAGTGGGCGGAGGGAGAACTGAGTAGGGGAAGAGAAAGCTGGGACCACCTGAAATTATAGAAGTATTGAAATATTGGTATTGTACCGTGCACCTCATATTTCGCATGGGCAGTTTGCACTCCAGCAGTATGAACATTGACTTCTCTAATTTCAGATAGTCCCTGCTTTCTCCTCCCCTTCTCAGCTCTCCCTCAGCCCACTGGCTCCACCTCTTCCTTTCTTCTTCCCGCACACCCCCTCCCCCAATTTGCCTTGGTGCTCTGCCCACAAGTAATAACATGACATACAGTGATAGTTACGAATGACTCAGAAAACACTAAACATTAATAATAATGACATTAAAGATAAACCACCATTGATCAAGCATGTGAATAAAAAAATACCAAAAAACAAACAAATAAATAAATATATAAACAAAATATTCTTCAGGCCCATTTTATTCCATTTTTTTTAACTGCCGATCATTGCCATTTAACTTTAATCACAATGCCACAGGAAAAACTCACATTTAGAAGACTTATCTTTCAAATATATTTTTTCCCATTCTTATCAAGTATGCACAGCTGTGTATCAATAAGAAATGTTAAATAAAATCAGTGAAAGGGAGTCATCCTGTTCAAGATGCAATGAAGATTAGGTTTGCAGATAGCTCATTGCAACCATTTAGGACTGTGACGAGGAAGAATTTCTATTTCACGGCATTGCAGTGATGCATTGGTACTGAATTTTCTTTTAGATAGGCATATAGATAAGCAGGGAATGGGAGGATATCTATCAGTGCAGACAGAGGAGATTAATTTAACTTGATATCATGTTCGGCAGAGACATGGTGGGTCGAAGAACCTGTGTCTGTGCTGAATTGTTCTATGTTCTATGTAATCTCAAAGGATTCTGTGTCTTTGGAACTCCTTGACATGGAGAACAAAGCGGTGGAGCAGAATTAGGCTATTCGGCCCATCGAGTCTACTCCACCATTAAATCATGGCTGATCTATATTTCCCTAACAAACCCATTCTCCCGACAACCCTTGACACATACACCGATTAAGACTCTCCGAATCTCCTCCTTAACAATATAGAATCATAGAAATATAGAAAAAATAGGTGCAGGAGTAGGCCACTCGACCCTTTGAGTTATCACCACTATTCAATATGATCATGGCTAATCATCTAAAATCAGTACCCCATTCATGCTTTCCCCCCATATCCCTTGATTCTTTTAGCCCTAAGAGCTAAATCTAACTAGCTCTTGAAAACATTCAGTGAATTGGCCTCCACTGCCTTCTGTGGCAGAAATTTCAACAGATTCACAACTCTTTCGGTGAAAAAGTTTTTCCCCATCTCAGTCCTAAATGGCCTACCCATTGTCTTGGCCTCCACAGCTGTCTGTGGCAATGAATCCCACAGATTGACCACGGGTTTCATCCTAGTTCAGGACTTGAAACATCAATAATTTATCTGTCGCAGGCACGTGCCGTGAGTAATTATTCAGGGTTGGCAGTCAGTCGGCTTTAAAAAAATCTTAAACCGCGCATGTGTAGATTGTTCTCTCCGTAAGCTGTCAGTCGACTTTTATAAAGTCTTCAAAAGCCAAATCTCTTAATAAAGTACCGTATTTCCCGGCAATGAAAACGCACCCCCATTTTGAGTTGCTAAATTTTGAAAGAAGGCTGGTGAGACATAGAATTTCTCCGCTCAAAGAAATAAAAATAAAGAAAACAATTTGCACAAGCCTTCGAAATCTCCTTCATTCTGTATTACTGAATGGGTGGGGGATGGAGGGTGACAGCAGGTGGAAAGATGGTGGGAAAAACGGGAGCACACCGGGCCAAGTTGAATCAGTTGTGATCTTATTGAATGACAATACTTGTTCAAGGGACCAATTGGGGTGAGAGTTCTTTTCACAGCGTGTGGGGATCTGTGCCAGGGGTATAGTTGTGGGAAGGGCCGGAGCATTGAGAAGGAGGGGGTCTGGGACATGGCAGTAATCCACTCACTCACAGCTGCCGTGACTCTACGGGTGCGGAGCCACCGCATTGTGGCCGGGAAGGGAAGCTGCTGGGAATGGGATCAGAGAGCGGACGCCATTTCAGTGCCTTACGCCAGCCCATTCACCTCTGGCAGTGCTCTCCGTCTGAACATCTCTCACCTGCCGCTCGCCAGCTTCGCTCGTGTCAACTGCTTCCCGCAAATCCTTAAATTCCGACAGCCGAGTAACCTCAATTGGTCCCTTGATCGCGCTGTCAAAATTTAAGGATTTGCAAGAAGCGGCTGACGTGAGTGAGGCCGGCGAGCAGCAGGAGAGAGGTTTTCAGATGGAGAGCACTGCCAGAGGTGAGCGGGGGCCAGCAGAAGGAGATAAGGTGGTGGCCGCTCACAGCCACCCGAGCTGTCCGGTTCCGGTAGCTACACGCAGCCACCCGAGCCACAATGCGGTGGCTCCGCGCCCGGAGCGTCGCAGCAAGTGATTTGTTGGCATGATCCCCGACCCCCTCCTTCTCAACGCTCCTGCCCTCCCCTCAACTTTAGCCCGGGCCAGACTCCTCACACGCTGTGAAATGAACTCTCCCCTCCCCAGCGGCACTGTCCGTTTACAGCCGCTTCCCGTCAGCTGCCAGCAATGAGGGGTAGACTTGGCTATCCCACAGTACAACAACATTGTTCTTGATGTTGCTGTACTGAGGGATAGCCAAGTCTATCTTTCTTGGCTAACAACTTTCCAACTTCGGCTTCCAAGACACATGTAAATTTTCGTGTTTTATTTTTGGGTAAAAAATAGCGTCTTCATTGCCGGGAAATAAGGTATTTAAAAACATATTGCATCAAAAAATCTACTTACCACATCATTTGTACATAAACTGCATTCTTCTCTCTTTGTTTCTTAAGATACTCTTAAGATAATGGCAGTCCATGTTTGAAAAATCTGCCAAGAAATGCGCATGCGCAGTTCTGCAAAGGCAGACTTTCAGCTGCCTTCAGTCCCCTGGAAATTGACAGCTTGAAGCAGTGTCGATGGCATGTGGGCTGCACAGACCTTCTCGTGTTACATGTATTGCGGATGAAAGGCACGGAGAATTGTGCCTATCTAAGAGATCGATCTCTTAGGTAGGCATTATTCTCCCATGCCTTTACTATTTTTATTTAATAATTACCATTTGATAATTTCATTCAGGGTAGGCAGTGCCTACCTTGCATACCCTGACGGCACGTGTCTGCTCTGTCAATACATGCTGCCTGATCTGTGGACATCGGCATCTACTTTATTTAAACTTGCATTTACAGGTGGATAGCATGGTGGCGTAGCGGCAGGGTTGCTGCCTTACAGCTCCAGAGACCCGGGTTCGATCCTGACTATGGGTACTATCTGTACGTTCTCCCTGTGGGTTTATACATATGCAGTGTTTGGGTACTTTGGAAACGGCAGGCTTCTGTGAAAAAGGTCAAGCTTTACTGAGGTGACAAATGGACACCATGTGCAGGAGGCCCATGTGATCTAAATGTTGCCATCAAGTCTGGATTTCTGAAGAAGCTCCCAACTGTTTCTGTTCCTGTGAAGCCATTAAGTCTAGGTTTCTGTTAAACAGATGCTAAACCCAGGTCTGTGATTTGGTAGAAGATTGTGTGTTTATACACAGTATATGGATGTTAGAGGGTTTTTGTATACATTGTATTATAAGTAAGCAAAGTACATGACTCTTAATGTGATCTCTTTTCTGTAAGAAGTGATTGGCATATAGGGATGGCCACCCCATTGCATTTTTTGAGCATTTAGTATCCCCGCCTCCATTTAGGGGCATAAAAGATGATCTATTCGATGGGGTGTTGTCTCTCTTTTTGTTTTGTCTGCACGAGACTCTCATGGGCTTGAGTGAGTGGAGCAGAAGTTGATCCACCAGTGTTGAATAAAAGGGTTTGGATTCCAATGCTTGACTCAGAGTTTTACTGACCCAGAATCAGGGAAGAAGAACCAGAATTAACAGGTTTTCCATTGGTGCTCCAGTTTTCTCCCAGCCTCTAAAGATGTACATGTCTGTAGGTTAATTTGCTTCGACAAAGATTGTAAATTGTTCCTTAGTGTGTAGGATAGTGCTAGTGTAAGGGGATGGCTGGTCGACGTGCACTCGGTGGGCTGTTTCTGCGCTGTATCTAAACTAAAACTAAAGTTGGCAATGTTATTTCCAGTACAGCAGAATGTATGTATCTATACTCTGAGTGCATTTTGTAAAGGGAATGAATAGAACCAGAAGCAAATGCATTGTGCAGAACCTTTGGACACCGATTTGACATCTGAGCAAATATTTGTGTTAGGTATGTTAGGAATACTGATTTCATCCTTGTAATTCATAACTTGTGTTTTCTGACACCTGGGTTTAATAAACTCGGGTTAGACTCTGCAATTTAATATCTACCGTTTGAGCACCAAGCTATAATATGGGCCTACTCATTTTCTGTTATTTTGGCCATGCATTCCTCCAATTCAGAATGCTTTAATCAATTGCATACAACACAGTGCTGGAGTAACTCAGTGGGTCAGGTAGCTTCTTTGGAGGACATGGATAGGTGACAAAGTCGGGACCCTTCTTAGTTTAGTTTAGAAATACAGCATGGAAATGGACATTTTGGTCCTCTGAATCCATGCCAACGGCCAATCACCCGTTCAATTAACGTGCAAACTCCACACAAAGAGCACCCAATGTCATCATTTAAACTAGGTCTTCAGTGCTGTGAGGCAGCAGCTCTACCCACAGAACCACTGTGCCACCCGTCTTGCTGAGTTTCTGAGTTCCAGAAAGTTTCACATAAAATGCTGAGTAACTCGGCGGGACAGGCAGCATCGCTGGTTAGAAGGAATGGGTGATGTTTTAGGTCAGGAATAAGGGTCTCAACTTGAAACATCACCCATTCCTTCTATCCAGAGATGCTGCCAGTCCCACTGTGTTACTCCAGCATTTTATGTCTATCTTTGGTGTAAACCAGCATCTGCAGTTCCTTCCTAAACTCTTCTTGAGTGAGTTTTGTGAAGGTCAGAGACTGTGTGCCATGGTAGCTTAGGGCTGAGATTTCTCAGCGCTCCCATGCCATCCCCCAGGAACCAGATGTTTGTGATGGATTGTTGTCGCCGGGCAGATATGCTGCTGGAACTATTGGCCCCTTGTTTACACTCTGCCTGCAGTGTGAGATTAGCAAGAGGGGACACCATTAAGCAGCTTTATCTGCAGATGGAGAAAGATACAAATTCAAACTGAAGTAAAACAATCTGGCGCTAACAACATCTCTATCATTCTCATGGAGCACATTATCACAACTTTAGTATGAGAAACAGCATTCTTTCCATGAGCTCCTCATACCACCCCAGGGAAGTAAGGTAGAACTGCACCAGGGTTTGCAATTTTTTTCAGTTACATACTTTTTTAGATTAACTTTTCTTTTCAACAGAGTACAATTCTTACCCTAGTGCTGACAATTTTCAGTTGTTCTTAGGTTTGAGCTACAAACCACCTTCCACCTTCTGTAAACCTGAGTTTTTAGTTTTAGGTTCAGAGATACAGCACGCAATCAGGCCCTTCGACCCACCGAGTCCGTGCCGACCAGTGATCCCTGTACACTAGCACTATCTTACACACTAGGGACAAGGTACAATTTTTACTAAAGCCTATTAACCTGCAAACCTGGACGTCTTCGGAGTGTTGGTGGAAACTGAAATACCTGTGGCAAACCCATGCGATCACAGGGAGAACATCCAAACTCCGTACAGACGGCACTTGTAGTCACGATCAAACCCTGGGTCTCTGATGCGGTAAGGCAGCAACTGTTCTGCTGCTCCACAGTGCCACGCCTGAGGTTATGCAAAACTCAATTTTACGTGCGCTTTTTGGTTGGTAGTCAAAGTTTTAGAGAGAGAGAACATGGAAAGAGGCCCAAGGGGCCATTGAATTTGCACTGCCCTTCGAAAACCAAATTTTATACAACCCATATCCCATCAAATGTCCCCCTCCTCTATGTTTTCCATTATCTAAACTAGCAGGTAATTTAGAGTGGCTACTGATGGGGCACAGGTCTTTGGATGTGGGAACTGGAGCACCACTTGGTCAAAGAAAGATGTACAAATTCCACGCAACAGCATTGTAGTTTCAGATGACTCTTGAGTTGTGAGGTGGGAGATTTACTAGCTTCGCCACTGTAATGTCCAAATGTTTTAAACTGAGAGGTTATTAAGCTGGAAAGAATGCAGAGAAGAATTACAAGATGTTGCTATGACTCGAGGGCCGGAGCTATAGGGCAAGGTTGGGTAGGCTAGGACTTTATTCCTTGGAGCACAGGGGGCTGAGGGGAAATTGAAAGCAAGAGGGGGGTTGATAGTATTATCCCTAGAGTAGGGAAATCAAGAACCAGAGGCCAGGTTTAGTTCTATTAGGGCAAGTTGGGTTGATTGCATGATCACTGGAGGGAAGGAATAGGTGATCTTTTGGGTTGGAACTCTTCTTCAGGCTGATATGTCACCTATCTCCAATGACATTGCCTGACCCGCTGAGTTACTCCAGCATTTTGGGACTATCTTGGGCTATAAGTAATGGCTAATAAGTTACAACTATTATTGCCCCTAGCTATTAACACATAATTTAGCTTTTTGTCTTCTATTTATGCAATAATGCGATGAATCTGTGGTCATCACATGCATTGGTGCATTTTTCCAGAGATCAGATGCCCACTCCCAAAATAACTTCCTGGTACCTAACCTGTGTCTATTTTTGAAATGTACTATTCGTTGTTCTCTTCCACCTCTTTGACTCAATAACCTCTTTGTGTCAACATAATTTAACGCCCTCGCAAATTCAATCATACACCAGCTAAACCTGTCCTCTTCCAGCGCTCTGAGCTTTATGGTCAAGGATGCCATAACAATTCCTCCTTTCATTTTGTTAACAGTTTTATGTGGCAAAAAAAAATCTTTCCAAGGTGCTTCTCAAAACCTTATCAAACAAAAATTATTGTTGAGCCACAGGATTTAGATGATTACATTTTTAGTCTGAGTTGCTACGCACAAACATTTTCTTTCAGAAATGGAATTGAAGATTAATAAACATATGTTCAGGCTTAGTCAAAGTTATAGGTTGTAAGAAACAGCTAAAGGAAGGAAAAAGAAATGCAAGGTTAAAAAGTTAAAGGAAAAAACTTCCTTAAAGTCCTAACAGTGGAAATATATGATTGCAAATGATGGAATGATTTTCCTTGTATTCATTCTCAACATGGGGTGGAAGATTGCAACCTTCACGTGGTCCACCCTGTTTCGTCGAATGCAATCAACCTGGCATGCGCAATCAAATAAGATCAAATTGAACAAGTATTCCTACAACTTTAGGTTGTGCACGCCATACGCAGGAAGAATAAGTTTCTCAACATCAGCAAAACCAAGGACGACACAGTGGTGCTGTGGTAGAGTTGATGCCTTACAACGTCAGACACCTGGGTTTGATCCTGTCTATGGGTGTTTGTCTGTATGGAGTTTGGATGGTCTCCCTGTGATCTGTGTGGGTTTTCTCTGAGATTTTTGAATTCCTCCCAAACTCAAAGCTGTACAGGTTTGTAGTTCCATTGGCTTTGGTATGAATGTAAATTGCCGCTAGTGTGTAGGATAAGTGTTAGTGTGTGGGGATTGCTGTTCGGCGCCGAAGGGCCTGTTTCCATGTTGTATCTCTAAACTAAACTGAACTAAAGGAGATGACTGTTGACGTTACAAGGTGTAAGCCAAGGATCCACAAACCTGTCTTCATGGGTTTTGCAGTGGAGAGAGTCAACAATTTCAAGTTCCTAGACCACATGTGTGCATTTCTCTGAAGATCTGTCTTGGGCCCAGCACATTGATGTATTCACTAAGAAAGCCCACAAATGTCTTATCCTCCTTAGAAAACTGAGGAGATTTGGTTTATAGACAATAGACAATAGGTGCAGGAGTAGGCCATGCGGCCCTTCGAGCCAGCACCGACATTCAATGTGAACATGGCTGATCATCCCCAATCAGTACCCCGTTCCTGCCTTCTCCCCATATCCCCTGAACCCGCTATCTTTAAGAGCCCTATCTAGCTCTCCCTTGAAAGTATCCAGAGAACCGGCCTCCACTGCCCTCTGAGGCAGCAAATTCGACAGACTCACAACTCTATGTTTGAAAAAGTTGAGAGTCTTTTTCACACAGAGCGTTTGAGCGTTTGTTGACAAATGCTCTCTTGAACTCCTACGGGTAGATGCTGGAGGAGCTTTTTGATTGGATCAGCAACTCAAACACACAGGAACAAAGGAGACGACAGAGATTGGTAGACACTGCCCGATCCATCACAAGTTCTGATCACCCCACCATCAAAGGTACAGGAGGTGCGGCTTCAAAAAGGCAGTCATTGTCATTAATGGCCGGCATCACCCTCTCCATGAAATTGGTGCCTACTCTAGCAATTCCAATATACTATCTGAGTGTACTATTCCTATACACATGTATTGTATCTAAGATATGCTTATGTATAGCGATACTTGTACTGAACTATATACAAAAAATGAATTTTACTGTACCTCATAAAGTACCGTTGAATCATTGATATCACTCCTATCATCAGTAAGAAGTTTTAGGAGTCTGAAAACCCGAAATACCAAGTTCGAGAAGAGCTTCTTCTCAACAACCATCAGGCTCTTGAACACTACACAATATTAACCTCAACTCTGAACTTCTATGTACTGTCTTTAGTTGCACTCAGGACTTTGTATTTTCTTGCACTAGCATTGTGGTTATTAATTTATTGGGTTTTTTTTATTATCCATGTGCATTGCATTTGCAGGTCTGTTATGCTGCTGAAAGTGAGAAGTTAATTGTTCTATTGTTGGTATATATGACTATTAAACAATCTTGACTCTAGGATGGCACAGCGGGACAGTGGTATCATTGCTGCTTTACATCACCAGAGACCTGGGTTTGATCCTGACTAGGGCTGCTGTTTTTTTACTTTCCCCATGTGACCACGTGGGTTTTCTCCGGTTGCTCCAGTTTCTTCCCACACTCCAAAGACACACAGGTTTGTAGGTTAATTGGCTTCTGTAAAATTGTAAATTGTCCTTAGTGTGTAGGATAGAGCTAGTGTATGGGGTGATCAACACAGACATGTTGGGCTGAAGGGCCTGTTTCGCGCTGCACGTCTAACCTAAACTAAATTAGTACAATCCCATTTTATTTCCTGGTCAGGAAGCTGAAAACATGAAATAGATATTTAATTAATGCTATATCATTATTCACAAACTAAAACTGTGTGAAAGATGGCTGCATAATGTGTTGATAATTTGGTTCGGAAGCAGAGAACAGAAAGTAAAAATATACATAGAACATAAAACATAGAATTTGGAACATACAATGGAAAAGCGAAGAGTACAGTACAGGAACACAGCCCACAATGTTTGTGCCGATGATGATGCCAGGTTAAATTGATCGCATCTGTCTGCACATGTTCCATATCCCTACATTTGCTGCACTTCCATTTGCCTATCTAAAATCCTCTTAAACACAAAATGCATCTTAAATATCGAACATGAACTGAAATGTTCTACAGGTTAGCAATGTAAATAATCATATTATTTCAGGTACTATTGCTAGGCCAGGTACTACTGCTACGTTGAAGAAACATTTAGACAAGTACATGGATAGGATAGGTTTAGAGGGATATGGGCAAATGCAGGCAGGTGGGACTAACATAGATGGGACATGTTGGTCAGTGTGTCTAAGTTGTGCCTTGGGGCCCGTTTCCACGCTGTATGACACTATTCTATCTAATATCTTATACGACGTCACTTCCTTCTATGTCATTATTATAAATATAAAATGGAAGAAATGGAAGAAATGGTGTGGCCTTGAAGTGAATTTGGGGTGTTGATGTTCCAAAGAACATGTTACTTTTAAGAATTAGAGGTTCCAGGTTTGAGACATACTTTTGAAAAAGTGAACCAAATCTGAAATGTGTTCTCCAAAAATCATGAGGTTAATATAAAAAGAGATTTCACAACTCAATAATATATAGATCATTCCCCAGCAGAGATATTGTTGTTAATATAGTTCATTTTCCTGTGCAGTAGACAAAGACTTCAGCATTATATTGTATTTGTTTGAATAGACGATAAATGTGACTTAAAAGTCGGATCAATAATTGATTTTGCAGCCGTGCACAGAGTATGGCAATAGGAGATTTGTATCTGGATTGGGTTTTATTTGCCTCTATCAACACGAATGTCTACAAATTTAATCAAGTCACATTTTATGGCTATACTTAAATGCTTTCAAATGTAAAAGTTCATGGGTTATCATGCAATAGGACAGATGAGAGTTATGTCCAGTCACTTTGATGGATGAACCTGAATTAAAAGGAGACTCCTACTGTACTGTCAATATCATGGTATTAACACCTTGTGCACAAGGTGCAACTTCTGTGGTGATCTTAGATTACCCTGAACTTCAAGGAACAAGGCTGTAAATTGCAAACTGTCCTTTGACAATAAATCATTGCTCCTGTTACTCATTTTCAGACCTATCTAATGGGATGAATCCTAAGGATTGGACTTTTTATCAGGCAAAAATGACTTTGCATCATAAAGCTTTGCAAAAGACTGATGATGTGCAACAGCGATGGTGGAAAGTAGAATGAAATCCAATAACATCTTCTCATAAGGTGAAGTGTGATGTCAAAAGTGATTGTATGGCAATCCTGATGCTATGACCAATTCTTAAGATATAACAATTTAGTTTAGTTTAGTCATACATCATGGAAACAGGCCCTTCGGCCCATGAAGTCCACGCCTACCAGCGATCACATGTAAACAAGTTCTATCCTACATACTAGGAACTATTTACAGAAGCCAATTAGTTTACAAATTAGTCACTATGGAGTCCACCCTTCCTGTGGTCATCTGTTGCCAGCCTTGTTTTGTTCTGGCCGTCTCTATCTTTTAGTAAAAGAAGGGTTCCAACCCAAAACATCACCATATAACCATATAACCATATAAGAATTACAGCACGGAGACAGGCCCTCTCGGCCCTTCCAGTCCGTGCCGACCATTTGTTTTCCCCTAGTCCCATCTACCTGCACTCAGACCATACCCCTCCATTCCCTTCACGTCCATATACCTATCCACTTTACTTTTAAATGTTAAAATCGATCCTGCCTCCACCACCTCTGCTGGAAGCTCATTCCACACAGCCACCAACATCTGAGTAAAGAAGTTCCCCCTCACGTTACCCCTAAACTTCTGTCCCTGAATCACCGATTCCTTTTCTCTAGAGATGATGCCTGACCCCCTGATTTACTCCAGTGTTTTGTGTCGAACTTGCTGACCTGAAAGTCTTTGAAATGTGGGAGGAAACCGGATCACCGGGAGAAAACCCACACAGTCACGGGGAGAATGTACAAACTACAAACAGACAGAACCTATAGTCTAGATCGAAACTGGGTCTCTGGTGCTGAAAGGCAGCAACTGAACCACTGCGTTACAGCCCTAAATTCTCTTTGTGAATTCTGCAGAAAATTTAGGTAGTCTGTTTGACACAGCATTAGCAACATATCAGTAACCTTGTGCATGCTTTCCAAGTGACCACATGGGTTTTCTTCAGGCAAACCAGTTTCCTCCCATATCCCAATGTGATGATAGATTGATTGGCTATTGTGAATTGCCTCTTGCTTGGGTTAATGGAAAGATATTCAAGGGGTTTTCTGGAGAGAACATAGGGTCTTGTGCCTGGATCCTTGTATATCTGCTGTAGTAATTAATAATGTTTGCATTTGGTAATCAGAAGCTTTGGTGTTTAATGTCCTAACCAGAATTTAAACACAAAAAATAATGGCCCTGTCTCACGGTGCGAGTTGACCCACGAGGTACCCCGAGTGAAAGACTCGTGGTTGTGTACGAGACGTCAGGTTTATGATCAAGTGTTTAACCGAGTTCCCACGGGTATGTCATTGCTGCTCCGGGCAAGGACAGCAGAACTGGCTGCCACTTCCGAGGAAGGAAGCACCTCGGGTAACTAACTGAGCTACACAGACACAAGAGACAGACACAGAGCAGAGAGACGCCAGAGAGACAGACACCCGACAGCAGACACAGACAGACAGACAGACAGACAGACAGACAGACAGACAGACAGACAGACAGACAGACAGACAGACAGACAGACAGACACACACACACACACACACACACACACGTGGCGTTTCTGCTCGGGACCTTTCTTCAGACAATCCAATGTCCCATAATATATTCTTTATATATTAAGGTTTATGTTGAAAGTGTGGTGCCGTGGTTACGGGTGGGCGGAAGGAAGATGATGAGGTCTGGTATAAGTTTACTTTGTTTTCAGTAATCAGGCCTCCGTGTTGGCCGATGCCTTGTTGATCGAGCGTTCATACAGTTGCGAGCGAGCCAGGTCCATATATAGGAGAAAGGAACACGAAGCCTCTGAGGGTTCATTGTTCCCCTGGTTTGGATTGCTCCCAGGAGAGCAGGCGCAAGACAAATTTAAGCATTTTTCTGTGGAAGGGGGAGGGCAGAATAGAATCGAAAGCATTGTAACAGTGGCACTCTCCCCAACATGAAACACGGCGCAGCATAAACAATTAACCCGCTTCCCTTTTAAAAGCAAAGACACACGTTAAATTACATGGCCCCAAGAAATCGCCTCTCAATTGCTTCGGGGTTAGAATTTCAATATATATAATATATATATAATATGTACACATCACATACACATATACATATACATATACACATATACACATATACACAATACATATACATACACATACACATACACATACACACATACACACATACACACACATATATATATATATATATATAGTAATTGTGAGAGTGGTGAATCTGTGGAATTCTCTGCCACAGAGGCCAGTTCATTGGCTATATTTAAGAGAAAGGTAGATGTGGCCCTTGTGGCTAAATGGATCAGGGAGTATGGGTAGAAGGCAGGTACAGGATACTGAGTTGGATGATCAGCCATGATCATATTGAATGGCGGTGAAGGTTCGAAGGGCCGAATGGCCTACCCTGCACCTATTTTCTATGTTTCTATATATATATATATATATATATATATACTCTCTCATTCTCTCTCTCTCATATAATACACACACACACACACACACACACACACACACACACACAATATATATATTCCAAGTTACCGAGTTTGGGGGGGGGGGGGTGTTGGCGAGTCGGTGAAAATACAGCTCCAGCTGGAATAGAAGAAGAGATAAAACAAAAACACTAAAAGCAAATAGTAACTTAACAGAGGGAAGTAGGACATATGTGTGTGCAGTGTGCGTGCTACTGAATACTTTCTGTCCAGTGTCTCCGCTGCAAATTGCAATGCATCAGCGTTTGATATTTAGACAAACTTAATTTTATTTTGTTTTGCATTTTTAGGTTGTTCCACACATTTAATTAGTTTTAATCCCTCCAGAAAAAGCCTGAAAGTGGAGATGGTTCTCATACATAAAGCCTAAGAGATGGCTTCTTGATTCTAACGAGTGTTTGGGAAAAATAGACACAAAAAGCTGGAGTAACTCAGCAGGACAGGCAGCATCTCTGGAGAGAAGGGATGGGTGACGTTTCGGGTTGAGACCCTTCTTTGGACTGGTGTTTGGGAAACGTGGATTAGGTTTGTTTTTGGGGGGGGGAGGGGGGAATACATTCGCCTTTTTCTCTGATTTCAGGAATGAATGCATGTTGACACACATAACACAGAGAAGGGGGGATCGCTGCGTTTAGGTCTGAGGTGAAGGGAGCCAAGAAGTTCTCGCTTTTCCCTGGCGATAGTTTCAGTTTTTTTGCACTTTCCCTTCTCTCCAGAGATGCCGCCTGTCCCGCTGAGTTACTCCAGCTTTTCGTGTCAAAGTCATCTTGTTCAATCTCGTTTCATTGCAACTTTCAGCTCTGGATACCGCGCGTTGATCCGCACGTATTTCAGCATTTATATTTCTCAAGCCTCTTTACCTCCCGGAGCCACATGTAACTTAACCACATGTAATTACTTCAGCATTTTGTGTCTATCTTTGGTTTAGTCTTTACTCAAGCGAACGAACAGATTAAAAGAAACTTCCCACGGTAGACTCACGAGACACTAAGGTAAATGCACGGGCCATGATGTTATTGCAACGAGTTTAAATGTTTCCATTTTTAATTTGAACAGTTAATTTGACTCGTGGAAAAAATCAAACATGTTTGACTTTTTTCACGAGTAAACAAGTTTCCCGAGTACCCGCGTTAGCACCACGTGTCGATAAGTTGCTCGTGCGAGTTCCGATGTTCCCGCTACGTGATCACCACGAGTGAAAACTCGGGGTCACTCGTGGGCCAACTCGCACCGTGAGACAAGGGTTTAAGACTAGCATTCATGCAGAAGTGAATAAAAGCTGCATAATGAGTGATGTTATCTCTCTAAGAAGTTAAACTGAGGATCAATCTATCTTCTTATCTTCGCATCAAATGTCCATTGGAGCCACTTCAAAGAACAACAGGGAGTATCGATTCAGTTTTGCCCAAAATTATTCTCCACAACCAATGTTTTAAAAAATAACTCACTAGACTCTTCTTGAATTTCTGTGTAAAAGACTCTATATGTTCACACTATCTATTCCTCTCATGATTTTGTACACCTCTACAGATTACCCCTCAGCCTCCTGCGCACTTAGGAATAGAATTCCAGCCTTTCCTGTAGCTCAGGCCCTCAAGTCCTGGCAACATCCTTGTAAATGTTTGAGGAAGAAACTTAAGAGCTTAGAGTCTTGACAGATAAAGTCACAGCCACCAGTTGAATTGGAATTAAATTCCAAGCATTAAATCCCAGCCGGAAGACAGAATTATAGAAACACAGATATCCCGGAGGTGAGTGTTTTACGAAAGTGAAAATGGTAGACAGCAATGTAAAACGTGAAGCTGAGGGTGGAGATTGTACAACTGAGATATTTGTTAACGAGGAATTGTGTAGAAACAAGGGGTTGCAGATGCCAGATGCAAAATAAAACAAAGTGCTGGAGTACCTCAGCGGGTCAGTCAGCATCTCAGGAAACAAAAAAAGACACAAAGTGCTGGAGTAACTTAGCGGGTCAGGACAGTATCTCAGAAAAATATGGATAGGTGACGATTCGGGTTGGGATCCTTCTTCAGGCTACAAAAAGAGACACAAAGTTCTGGAGTAACTCAGTGGGTCAGCCAGCATCGCTGGAGTATAAAAAACAGTACAAAAAGTACTGGAGTAAATCAGCGGATCAGGCAACATCTCTGGAAGCAAAAAGACACAAAGTGCCAGAGAAAGCTCAACGGTTCAGGCCGCATTTCTGGAGTATAAAAAAACAGACAGCAAGTGCTGCAGTAACTCAGTGTTCAGGCAGCATCTCTGGAGTACCAAAAACCACAGGTGCATAAAAAAAGGCACAAAGTGCTTGATGTAGATCAGTAAAGTAAATGTTGAGCATTGCTCTGTGGAATCCTTCCTATTTTGCTCTCTGCCCCATATGTTAAACACCAATGCATATTGAAGCATGCTTACCCATCCCAGAGCTATCTTAATGTCAATGCAGTTTATCCAAAATGAATGTCAGTGGAGAATTTATTACACCCAATAGAAAGCAGCACGAGACAACATTAAAGGTTGTTAATAAGCACTTACTTGGAATCAATAGTCAGTAGACTTTAAAATAATATTAATGCAATAATGTTAATAAATTCTACTTCATGAGGAAGAAGGCTCTCAACATTCAGCTGCTGATGGTACCAGAATTTATTGAATTTCATTGGTTCATTTGGGAAAAAAATGCAAGCAGTAGTTTACAGAACCAAGGATAACCGAATGGTAATGTTAAATGTCTGCTGAGCTTCACAGCCGTGTAAATGGCTTCTTAAAAGTTGTCTCCACTCCTTCTCCCCCTCTTCTCTCCCCTCTCCCCCCCCCTCTCCCCCCCTTTTAAAGGACTTACCGTTCACTATGTTAGCTGCCTTAATTACAGCGACAACCTTCCTGTTCATCGCAGTGTGTGTCTGTATCACCTTAGCTTTGCACTGTGTGAATTACACTCAGACAGCGCTCCCCCCCTTGTCCTGTCCCCCGCCTGCATGACGGTCTGGTGAAGGAAGCGATGTGTTTTTGTGTGTGTTTGTGTTCCACTCTGACAGTCGCTGGTCCAGTTGCCAGTTTTTCAGGCGATTGCCTAAGTGGGCCAGGCCCATAACAGTGCCAGAGACCCGGGTTTGATCCTGACTACAGGTACTGTTCGTATAGAGTTTGTACGCTCTCTCTGTAACCGTTCTCTCCGGGTGCTCTGGTTTTCCTCCAAAAACATATGGGTTGTAGGTTATTTAAGCTTTGGTATAAATTGTAAATTAGCACTCTTTTGTCGAATAAAGTTATGCGGATCGCTGGTCCGGCGCTGACTCAGTGGGCCAAAGGGCCTGTTCCCACGCTGTATCTCTAAACTAAGTTAAAAACTAAATGAACTCCTATCTGCTCACACATTCAGTCCTCTCCAAGATCTATAAATCTCTCTCTTCAGCAATACTCACGGAATCCATACTTTCAAATTCCTCATGGATTTATTTAAGTCATCCACATGTTTCTCCTGAGCATTATGCCCAGTCACTACCACTCATTCAAACCCCTCTAACATAACATATCTTGTTGATCCTTCCCCACCTCCCCTCCTTCCTCATCACTTGAATGCTCATGATTGCTTCTTAAGTGAAAGAGTCACTCCAACAGGTCAAACAGTCTACTGTAAGTACTTCATCGGTTGAGCAGCATCTGTGGGTGTAAAGGTGTAGTCAACTGCAGTAGGGGAAAGAATAGTGAGGACTAATAACTAATAAATAGGGATGTGGATTGTGCTATTATGCTGACAGGGAACCTCAGATAAAACATAAACTTAAAGACATTGAATGCAGCAGTGATGACACCCAGGTTTCGGGAACTTCATTAATTGTTATAACGTAGGTATGTTACAAAACTTACCTTCAGCGGCGCTGCAGTTCTGTCACTGGCCGTGTGCGTCTTTGGCGCCTTTGGGGGGGGGGGGGGGATGGCGGGGTTAAAATGCGGTATTCCCTTGTCTTCCGGAGTTATATTTTCTCGGGGTGCGAGGTTTCTCTGGAGATTCGTTCCGACTGCCGGTATGTGAAATTTTGTTTTTAATCGCCTGACAAGTTCAGCGCTGGAGTAAAATAAAAATTAGCTTCTAATGCAGTGAATGCCAACAACAGGGATGGATTTTACATAGGGGACAGGTAAAGGAAATCCGTTTACTGTTACATATAAATCTGCTTGTTTAGATGACCTTAATCCAAATTTAATGTTGCGAAACGGTGATTTATTTCCCATACGAACCGGCAGTATTTCTCCTGTCAATATAGGGTTTAAATTCACCGCAACAGCAACGTTCCAATCCATCGCGTTCCAGAAAATCCCACTCGCAAGCTGATTTATGACCATTAATTTACGGGCATTAAACACTAAATTCTTTCAATTTGGCCTATAAATTCATGACAATGAGATTTAAAATTCATGTTATATTGTGAATTCTTATGTGAATGTTATTTGGACATTTAGGCTTTTTAAAAAATGTTAATATTTTCTTAAGAAATGGATAGATGTTTAGATCTAGTAATTGAATTTTGTAATTAGCTACAATTGGGTAACTAGCTAATTATATGCTTTAATTTCAGGTCATCCAAGTAAGATTGTTTCATATCTGTTTCAGAATGCTTCAATCTATAATAACTAAAATTTCTTTCAGTTCTCTTAATTTTTAAGAAAGTTATTGGTTTTTGACTGTCCTCGATCACAACTTCTGTGTTGTCAATGGAAAAGCAATAGGGAACAAGATGTTAATTTCCGAGTATGAAAATGGCCATAACTTTTTTTAATACTGAAGATATGAAAGTGAATTAGAAGTGTCAAATTAAACTTCTTTTTATGCTTTATCTGATGGGATAAATTGCAGACTTGATTTTTAAAATCTCAAAATTTTGTAAAATTGCTATATAACGTGCACCCATTGTTGTAACACATCTATTGTCAACGTAGTTAGGTTAGTTTAGTTTAGTTTAGTTTAGAGATACACTGCTTAAACAGGCCCTTCGGCCCACCGAGTCCATGCCAACTAGCGATCCCCGCACACTAACACTATCCTGCACACACAAGGAACAATTTACGTTTTAACAATCAAAATAGCCTGTAAATTTGCATATTTTTGGAGTGTGGGAGGAAATCGGAGCACCCGGAGAAAACTCACGCAGGACACGGGGAGAATGTACAAACTCCATAAAGACAGTGCTCTTAGTCAGGATCAAACCCCGGTTTCTGGCGCTGTAATGCAGTGACTACCTCTGCATCAACATGCTACCGATAGACTTGTGGATAATCATTTTATTCTGTTCAGTCTTTCTGTAAGCTCCATTCTGTAATCAAGACCTAGTTTTACTGTTAATCACATTTCTGTGTAATCTTGTCATCTGAGAATATAAAAACCGTAACAAAGTCAGCTTTGACTTGTCTCCTGGTGCGCACCAGTTTTAATAAATCACCCGGTACTTCAAACACCAATTCCGAGTGGCCTTTCCATTTTCCATTTTTGAATCTTGCATTAACTATAGAGTCAAAGCAAAGTCCAATTTATAGTTGCTTCTATACTGAACATCACTGCACACAGAGAAATGTTAAGTGCAATTTACAAGTATGCATGGCTTTATTCCCCATTCATGCAATATGAAATATAGAGAGCTATTAAATATTGATCCCCACTTAAAATATGTAAATTCCATTAATAAATAATACAATGGTCAATTGCTTCTGACTATCTAGGTGCTTCAACCTGTGGGTAGCCAACAATTCGAAGGTTAAATGAACTTATTCATGAAGTGTTTATGTTAATTATTTCTTTCGCCATAACTTATTAAATGTACCTGGCCCTCTGAAAAACAAGAAACCAGGGACCTGCGTTTTATTACGGTATGCTGCCTGACCCATCGAATTACTACAGCACTTAATGTCCTTTTGTTTATTAACCTGCATCTGCAGTTCTTTATTTCTACAGCAGGAATGAATGGTTTGTAGTGAATACACTACATAGGTCAATGGAAGAGAATATTTGTAATTGATTTTATTATTGGTAATCCAGGCATAATCCATGAGGTACGAGAACTTCCTGATGGGCCGCGTGACAGAAAGTCCCTTTCCGACTAACCATAGTTGCGGCCATGACCGTCAAAAGGCCTGCTCGCAGCCTTGGCACCGAGTACCAGCCGGAGAGCTTGCCGCCAAGCCCGACCTCTGCTGGCACAGTGGGGAGGGAAGTGGGACTGAGGGCTAGTAAGCGGAGCGAGCGGTGGCTGGAAGCAGCGCAGGGCCTCGACGGTGGAATGCGCCGCTGGAGGCCCTGCAGCAGCCTGGCGCTCGGCCCAGCAGCCCAACGAGCCGTGGCTGCACCTCAACTGTTGATCCTGCTTCCTCGGAGAGGGAGGGCTGCCGAGCCCGGCCCCTGCTCATCCCGTGGATTGGGAATCGAAGATAATGTGGAGGGAGGGGGTGGAGGGAGGGGGTGGAGGGAGGGGGCAAAAGGAGGGGACAAAAGGCCTCGGTGAGAAGAAGCAGGTGGTCTTACCTTCTGCACCCTCATGGACGGCTGCTGGTGGTGCCACCCGGGGGGAGAAGGGCTGAAGAGGGCCAGGTGTGGTGAGGGACATCGGATTGCGGGATGACCGGAATTAAGGTGATGGCTGCAACCGGCTTTGTGGGACTGTAAAATGGTGCCAAAATGACGCCTCTTGCATTTGGACTCATTGAGCTGTTCTATACATACTGTACTGACCGAGGTGATTGTGTTTAATTGTGTGACTGGGATAATTGTGCTGAGCTGAATGCAACAAATGTAGTTCACTGTACCAGATACACATGAAAATAAATAATCCATAGACTATTATAGAAATGCACATCATAGAAACATAGAAAATAGGTGCAGGAGTAGGCCATTCTGCCCTTCGAGCCTGCACCGTCATTCAATATGATAATGGCTGATCATCCAACTCAGTAACCTGTACCTGCCTCCTCTCCATACCCCCTGATCCCTTTAGCCACAAGGGCCACATCTAACTCCCTCTTAAATATAGCCAATTAACTGGTCTCAACTACCTTCTGTGGCAGAGAATAGTAAGATTAAATGAGAACTTATCAGTTTGAAGTTTGATCTTTATTTTATGAGGAGTCGAGTTGAGGGACTACGTGAATAGAAGCCCGTACAGCCGTTGGTGCGTCAATCTTCAAAGCAGCGGAATGCATTCACAGCTAACAATGACTGAACTATAATGGTAAGATGATAAAACTAGAACTACCAGATGAGATCTATGAGGGTGGGAGCGGAGGGCACGTAGTCCCTCAACTCGACTCCTCATAAAATAAAGATCAAACTTCAAACTGGTAAGTTCTCGTTTAATCTTACTATTTTACTTCGGAGTCACGTGAGTGACTATGTGAAGACTTCAAAGCACTGTGAATTCACGCCGCAGACCGAAATCCGACGTTCACACTGCCTGGATTGACTCAAAAGTCGTTAACAATCAATCATGCATCAGTAACACATTTGTTAAATGAATAACAGTTTATTTACAAACAAATCATAACAAACCCCTCTAACTCAGGGGGAAAGTGTAACAGTACTCAAAACAGAATCAGCAAACACCCCGAGCCTTGAAATCGGCTTGTGATAAAACCTCTGAAAAGTTAGCTCACTGGACCATCCTGCGGCCGCGAGGATATGGTCTATTGGCACGTCCATCGCCCTTGCCGCGGAAGTTGATGCCGCCCTGGTGGAATGAGATTTGAATTTATCAGTATCCAGCACTTGCCAGGACCTGCTTTAGCCACCTTGAAATTGTTTGCACCGACACCTTACTGTGTGGTTTTTTGTGACTAATAAACAAAGCCGACTCTGTTCCTCTCAGAGGTTGAGTAATCTCAATGTAACGTGATAAATGTGAGACTACACACAAGCGATCATCTGCGGGGTATGCTGAAAACACAATCTTACATCCTGTCTTGCCTCTTCTATTATGTTTAAGCAAATCATAGACATAAAATATAATGGCATCTGCTGACACATGCATTCTATCCAGACGTAGCTTTTGCAACGTTTGTACACGTTGAGCTGAAACCAATGCCATAAGCATGACCACCTTAATAGTTAATTTGGCTATAGATAGGCTTGTAACCGGAGCCCACTGGCAAAGAACCATAAGAACCTCACTCACATTCCAAATCCCGGCATATCTGGGTTTAGGAGGATTAGAATTGAAAACTCCCTTCATGAATCGTGAAACTAACGGATGTGTCCCTACTGTATGTAATTCTGCATTCATAGGTAAATAGGAAGACAGAGCACTTCTGGCTGAATTGATCGCACTATAACTTAATTTTTGGTCAAAATAAATAGTTGACAAAAACTCCAATACGTCCGTGATCCCTGCAGTGTGATATACAATATTCTGCTGTCGGCAGAATTGCTCGCACTTCTTTATATAGGTGATATATTGCTGCTGTGTACTATCCCTGCAGGCCGACGTGAGAACATCCACAGTCCGATGAGACAGTCCTCTCCCCAGGTATGGCCTCCTTAAAATCTGCAAATTAACAGATCAATACGATCATATAAAGGATGTTGATCCCCAGTGACTGGATTTACCAGTAGATTTTTATTCTTGGGAATAAGCATGTAAGGCTCCCTAGCCATTTGTAATACAACGGGAAACCATGCTTGTGTAGGCCAATCTGGCACTACCAATACCCCTGAAACGGAGTCCTCCTTGATCTTTTGCAAACATCTGCTGATGAGACAGAATGGAGGAAATACATACACAAACATTCCTCCCCAATGCAGCGAAAACGCATCCACTGCTACTGCCCCAAAATCTGGTTCCCATGAAACATATCTAGGTAACTGATGATTTAATCGAGATGCAAACAAGTCAATATCTGGCAATCCATACTCAACAATCATTTGGTTAAATATATCCTGATTTAACATCTATTCAATGTTGTCATTAAACTGACGTGACCTAGTGTCAGCTACCGTGTTGAACCTTCCTGGCAAATAAAGTGCTGAAAGCCAGATATTTTGGTCAATACACCAGCTCCAAATCTGGTTAGCCAGTCTATCACAAGACTGTGACTTTAACTCCACCCATGTGGTTTACATATGCCACTGCTGTGGTGTTGTCAATCTGAACCTGCACATGCAGATCCCTCCTTGTAGAACAATAAGCTTTGAGCCCATACCAGGTGCCCAACAACTCTAAATAATTAATCCCTCTTAGTTGAAGAAGCGATGTCTCATCCACATTCCATCTGCCTCCACAACTAGAAGACATATCTGTTGCACCCCAACCCAGTGCACTTACAACAGTCTGTAATATCAATGACGGTGGTTCCACCAAAACCTTCCTAAAACTTGTTGAAACATTTGCTATCCACCATTGTATGTCAGCAATCGCACCAGCTGACAACTGCATAGGCCTATCAAAATGGCCCCTTTGTATTCTCAGTGCCTGTTCCTTTGATCGTTGTAATTGTTGATGATGCAGAGGACCATACTGCACGGCTGGAAATGCTGCCACCAACTTCTCAATTAACCTGGCTACTTGTCTAATCGAAGGCCTTTGTTCTCCAACGAGATTAACACAGTCCTCAATTAACTGATTCAATTTATCCCTGGGCAAAGTTACCAACATGTGATTGGAAATTAATGGTAAATCCCAGATAATCAATAATTTGGACTGGTGATAATTTAGATTTTATCTGGGTGAATCACAAATCCCATTTGTTCAAAAGTGATTTTAACAACTGAAACTGATGATTGAGTTTCAGCATGAGTCTTTCCAACAATCAGAATATCATCTAAGTAGGCCATTACCACATGCCCCTTAGCCCTAAGTAACGCTAACACAGGTTTTACCAATTTAGTAAATAATCTAGGAGCTGAAGTTAATCCATTCGGCAATGCCCTGAATTGCCACAGCTGAGTCATCCAAATAAATTTCAAATTTCTTCTATCATCCTCATGAATAGACACTGAGTAATACGCATCCTTTAAATCAATAATTGCCATATAACACCCTTTGGACACTAGATGTTTGGCCGTGATAAAGGTTTCCATTTTGAAATGCCTATAACAAACAAACTTGTTCAAACTCGATAAATCCCAAATAATTCTACACCCCCCAGTCTTTTTAGATCTGGGAAATATATTTGACACAAATTGTCGACTGAGCCTTCTGTCTATCAGAAGGCTCAATTACCCCTTTCTTATGTAACGACTGAATCTCTGCTTGAATAAGCACATTTTCTTCATCTGAAAAAATAAGTTTACGACTAGGAAAATGTTGATTAGGTAGACTGTCCTTAGAGTAAAATTCAATTTTCACCCCTTCCATACTACTAAGTATGAACAAATCTGATGTCAACTGCTGCCATTGTTTGAGAAACAATTTTAACCTTCCCCCAATTTGAACAGGAACATCAATTAATTCATCGTCTGTTGATGTTTTCCTTACCTGCATCTTTCCTTGCGGACCTTGTTGTCCTCGACCTCTTGTGGAGAAAGGCACCTTCCCCTTCATGCTGGCAGCCAGCCAGTTCCGAAATTGAAGACCTGAACGGCTCGTTCCTTCTCCTGCATCCACATTAGTTCCTTTCCAATACGGAGAAAACCTTTTGCCCTGCTTACCAGCCGGCTTAATGAGGGCCATAGTTTTAACATCTTCATGACATTCTTTGACCCTTTTTGCAAGGTTACCTCCAAACAACAGATTTTGTGGTGGTACACTGGTTGGTTTGCACAAACTTGCCAAATTCGGATTAAGCACTGGCCTAATAGCGGCCCTCCTGATGTTATTAATTTCAAAATGCATTACAAAGGAATCGCAGTTCGTCCTGGTGTGCTTCAACCATATTGTTTGTATCAATAACTTTCACCACAGCTGTAATACCTGCTGACAACAGTTTAAGCACTTTTTTAAAACTTCATCTCCTGGCCCTAGCAGGCATACCCATCTATGACCAAATTTGGTGATTAACCACCGGTACCTTCAGGAGATCACAATTAACAGGAACTTTATAGTTTTTTGCTACTTCATCCATAGCTAGCTCCTGTAACTGGTCGGAGAGCATATACTGAATTGCTTCGGCCAATTCTACATCAATCGCCTCTCCTGCCTCTCTAGGCTCAGCAAACTTCCCAGCAATGTTCGGAAATTACCTCCAACCGAACTCCTTTACTTCTATGCCCCCAGCATAGAATCAGTGTCAGCAAACTGCACTGATAGAACATCCTCCTCACAGGCAGGATAGTTCTGCAGCCCTGAAACAGGTGCTGCTAGCACAAGCTCTCCATCAGCCTGGCTTGGGCACCACTCCTCCTCACGGAACTGGTCCTGTCGAGCATTCTTTTGTAATAAAATCTCGACGTGGGAGAGCCATGAGCAAACGGACTCTCCTATGGAGGGTATAACCTCCATGCCCGACTCATCTACGGGCCACAGAGACTTGCCAGTGGCCTTCCGCCCTACTGGCAAGCCTTCACTGCCCCCCGGCAGTGGGTCCGCAACCACTGGCTGTGTAGCCAGCACCGGACCAGGTGTACCAGACGGGCCTCCATCCTCAACACTCTCCTGGTCAGTCTCCTTTCTACCTGCGGAGCGCCTCGCCGACACCTTCTTCACTTTCTGCAACATATCTCCAAGAACTCCAAACCGTCGCAGAAAATGACCTGTGGTAATATTTTTTTAAAAACCTTACCTCCGTTTAAACTTACCGCTCGGAGAAGCGCTGCTGCTCCAACCGGCCGACTGCACCAACGTCTGACGTCATGACGCACCAACGGGCTTCTATTCACGTAGTCACTCACGTGACTCCGAAGTAAAATTCCAGAATTCTGTGGCAGAGAATTCACTCTCTGTGTGAAAATCATCAATAGAGGAACCCCAATAGAGGAACCCCAATAGAGGAACCCCAAACCTACCCATCATTCAAGTTAATGAACAACTTAAGGGTCTTAAAAAGACCACATCCCCAACATCCCTAAGATATCTTCAATATATCCAGATACTTTGTGACAAAATAAGTGGTTTGTGACAATTCACACACAGCAAGATCACGTGCACAGGATAGGATCATGAACACCCATTGATGTAAGTGATGAATATTGTCCACAATACTGGGGAACATTATTCTGTTTTCCCTCGATTCAATTATACTTTATTATCTCATGTACCTAGGCACAATGAAAATCTTATTTTTTGCATACAATACATAAAGTACACAAAGGAGTTGCTGCATTTCTGGCCCTGACAAAGTTAGTTACAAAGAAGTACTCATTAGAGTCATGGGTACACAAAAGGCTGGAGAAACTCAGCGGGTGCAGCAGCATCTAAGGAGCGAAGGAGATAGGCGATGTTTCGGGTCGAGACCCTTCTTCAGACTGGTCAGGGATCAGGGAAACGAGAGATATACATGGTGATGTGAAGAGATAAAGAACAATGAATGAAAGATATGCAAAAAAGCTTCGATGATAAAGGGAACAAGCAATTGTAAGCTGTTTGTGGTGTGAAAATGAGAAGCTAGTGCGACTAGGGTGGGGGAGGGAGATAGAGAGAGAGAGAGAGAGAGGGAATGCCAGGGCCCGAGGGCTGAGGGAGGTGGGAAGGGGAGGAGACAGCAAGGGTTAACAGAATTGAGAAAATTCAATGTTCAAGCACAGAGGATGCAGACTCCCCAAGCGGAATATGAGGTGCTGTTCCTCCAACTTGCGGTGTTGCTCACTCTGGCCGTGGAGGAGGCTCAGGACCGAGAGGTCGGATACGGAATGGGAGGGGGAGTTGAAGTGCTGAGCCACCGTGAGGTCGGCTTGGTTATTGCGGACCGAGCGGAGGTGTTCGGCGAAACGATCGCCAAGCCTCCGCTTGGTCTCACCGATATAGATCATCTGGCATCTGGAGCAGCGGATGCAGTAGATGAGGTTGGAGGAGGTGCAGGTGAACCTCTGTCGGACCTGGAAGGACTGCTTGGGTCCCTGAAAGGAGTGGAGGGGGGAGGTGAAGGGACAAGTGTAGCATTTCTTACGGTTGCAAGGGAAAGTGCCCGGGGAAGGGGTAGAGCGGGAGGGAAGGGAAGAGTCATGTTGGTCCCTCTTTGTTCTCATAAGTTCATAAGTGAATGGAGCAGAATTATGCCATTCGGCCCATCAAGTCTATTCCACCATTCAATCGTGGCTGATCTATATTTCCCTAATAAACCTCTTAACGCCACAGATCACAACAGGAGATCCTTCTTCCCTGTGGCTATCAAACTTTACAACTCCTCCCCCTTCTGTTGTGGGGTAGACTGAGACTACCGCCCGCCCCCTCCCCCCCCCCCCCCCCCACCCCACTCACCGGTCTTTGCACATCCCCCACGCCTTTCCGCTCGTTACTTTAATTTAGTGTTTTATGCATTTTGTGTTTTTGTGACTGTTGGCAGATCAATTTCCCTCACTGGCATGAATAAACTTCTATCGTATCGTGTTGTGTTGTAACCTCCTGCCTTCTCCCCATAACCCTTGCCTCCCTACTAATCGAGAATCTATCTAACTCTATATATCTATGTACAGTATCTATTCTAAGCATCCCCCCACTGCCCCTCCCCAGCTAAAACACCCTTCACCCCCGATGGGTGCCTCTTTGTTTCTCAGCGCCCACCCCCACCCCCATGCTAGGTCTCTTCTCATGGCCTCAATGCTGGGGCAAAATATTATTCTATTTTTCTTCAACATAGCACAACGTGATTTAAAAACAATCCATGATATTGAAAAAGTGGAAAGATCTTGGTCTAATGCCATATTTAAAATGTAGCATCTCCACCGGCATAGAACTTGCTTGGTATAGCTTTGATCAAATCTTTTGAAATTATGTTTTAGCCCACCGCCTATGACTCATAGGCAAGAGGACTCTCATGAGAAGTGAAACTCTCCAGCCAAAGAATTTACAACATATAAATAATGTTTTTTTTTTCCCCAAGGATCGAATACGCATTTCTTTTTTTTTGTTACCCGGAGTGGAGCAGGGCTTGTAAAACATTTCTCTGCTTGCTCCTGTTAGGTTTGATGAGTATAATGAGGAATAATAAACAGGTGCACAGGAAAACAAAAGGCACAATTCTCACACATGCAAGCTGTGAAACCTGCGGCTTCAACGCTCATCAATGTTTGAAACAAACTAACCCCAGGCTAATGGACAAATAGAACTTGTCATCCGTGTGACAAAAGATCACAGAGCTGGGATGCATCCATAGAAGTAGATTGCAAACCTTCTTGCTTTTTTCTAAATAGCTAATCCAGTCACGGGTAAAAAAAAAAGTGTATTAACGCGGCATCTATCAATTATGTGTTTTGCAGTCAACAAAACCTTTCACTGGAAGAAATGTTAAACCAACTCCCCATCAGACGTCGGAGCTGATATAAAGAATCACACATCACTATTTTCATCACATTCACAGGGGAATTCTTCACATTGTTCAAACCAGTATTTGTTTCTTAACAATTGATCCAGCCATTTATCTAATTATCCTGGAATTTGATGTGATTGATTCAGCGTTCACTTTACCCAAGAGGTAAACACACTGTGTGTGTGTGTGTGTAGGAAGGAACTGCAGTTGCTGGTTGACACAAAGTACTGGAGTAACTCAGCGGGTCAGACAGCATCTCTGGAGAAAAGGAATAGGTGATAGAGAGTCTGAAGAAGGGTCTCGACCCAAATCGTCACCTATTCCTTTTCTCCAGGTGGATGCACTTACTTGGAGTGGATTGCCAATGAACAGTAAGTTCAACTCCAATCAACTCCAGGAAACCTTGTGGAGCATAAGGTATATATCGTGAACACTAACATTAAAAATGCTTTAAGCGTAGCCCAAGTTTGACAAGGTTGTCGAAATCCTCAAATAATTTAAATATAAGATTCAACATGTTAGCATGCACTGGATGATTAGATTGCATGAGATCCAGGTAGACCGAGCTGAATGGGAATAGAACTGGCTTTGTGATAGGAAACAGAGGGGGGTGGGTGAAGGTTGCTTTTCTGACTGAAGGCCTGTGACTAATGGTGTGTTTTGGGTTTTGGTGTTAGGCCCGTTGCTTTTTGTCATCGAAATCTAAGATATGAATATTTGGAGATGCCATACTTAGAATATTGTGTTCCGTCTTGGTTACCCTACAAGACGAAATGTCAAGCTGGAAAGAGTTCAGAGAAGATTTGTGAGGATATTGCATGGACTATTGGGCAGGCTAAAGGGCCTGTCCCACTTCGGCGACCTAATCCGCAAGTTCTGGCGAATTTGCCCTCGACTCATACTCGCAGCATGGTCGACACAAGGTCGTAGGAGATCTTCGTAACTCTCCTTCATGCTGGAGAGTGGTCCCCGCTTTCTCGAGGCCTCAGGTAGGTCGCTGCGTTTTTTTCAATATGTTAAAAAATGCCCACGAGTAAAAATAGGTCGCCATGGAAAAAAATAGTTTTTTTTTTACTCGTAGATTTAGTCGTAGTAGGTCGTAGTAGGTTGGCATGTTAGTTGTAGGTAATTGAGGGTAGTGGAAGGTAGTCGAAGGTAGTCGTAGATAGTCTTCATCATAGTCGAAGGGAGATCGAAGGAGGTCGTCTTCTCTCTCCACTATTCGGTGTCCAATTTTCCAGAAGTTAGTCGTAGCTAGTCATAGCTAGTCGAAGCTGGTCTTCAATATAGTCGAAGGAGGCCAAAGGAGGTCTTCAACATAGTTGAAGAAAGTCTTCACCATGTCATTTTTTCAAACTCTTCTAAACTCGCCAATTAAGTCGCCCGTGGGACAGCCCCTTAAAAGATTTTATTCCTTGGAATGTAGGATATTGAGGTGGGACATTTTAGCTCATGGCATGAACAGTGGGAATGCACAGAGTCTTTTTCCCAAGTTTGGGGAATCAAGAACTAAAGACCATAAATTTAAGGTGAAAGAAAAAGATTTAAAAGCAAACTGAGGGTGGTGAGTACATGGATCTAACCTCCAGGGAAGGTATTTAGGGCAGCTAAAATAACAACATTTAAAAGGCATTTGGACAGGGACAAGGATAGGAAAGGTTTAGAGGGATACAGGCAAATGTGACTGGCTTGGATGAAGTATATTGGGCGGCAATGATGGTGGGTCAAAGGACCTATTTTTGAGACTATTAAAGACTGGAGTCATGCTGTGGTAAGAATATATTTGTGTCTTAGACCCAGACTCTATTCTCTCATAATGAAAATCTTTCACAACCTATTTAAAATTGGCAAGTCTATTAAAGAGACTGTAAAATTGTACAAATACAATATTTAAAGGCATTGGATGATGCACTAACAATGAACACATAAGGCAGAAGTATCACCACAGTGTCACCACTAATGATAGGAAATATGCTAGTCTCTTAATGGAGGTCCTAATGTGCAGTCTAAATCAACAATGGCCTCGTCTACCCTGTCTCCACTATGGGACTCCTTATGGTCCATGCAGTGGCACAGCTTGTAAAGCCACTGCCTCACAGGACCTGGGACGCAGGTTCATTCCTGAGGTCAGGTGCTGCTCGCTTGGAGTTCGCATGTTATCTCTATGACCGCGTGGATTTCTCCTATATTCTTCAGTTTCTCACACACTTCAAAGACTAGATGGCAGGGCTGCCAACATTGGGTGAAAGTTGGGAGTGAGAAATTGCGAGACCAAGCCTGAGGGAGCGTAGCGATTGTGGGGGGGGGGGGGGGGGGGATGTGGGAGGAGGGTGTCCCCCCTCCCACATCCCCCCTCCCATTGGTATGGAACTTTTGCATTTTTCAGCTTGAAATTGTGTAATATGGTGCATACTCTAGCGAGTCTTTTAACTTACACTTGAATG
Source organism: Okamejei kenojei (assembly GCA_035221665.1). Lineage (NCBI taxonomy): Eukaryota > Metazoa > Chordata > Chondrichthyes > Rajiformes > Rajidae > Okamejei > Okamejei kenojei. The sequence goes on from CM069141.1 coordinate 52,890,942, forward strand.
CAATATATATGCTTTAAATTGGATTAGCTATGAATAAGGTTAGAGTAAATTACATTCCTAATTACATTCCACAGAAGAGGCCAGGCTCTGATCCATACGTGCAGCACATGAATGATCTTAGTGTATTCATGTATGGAAATCAGATTATAATCAAACACTTGGCCCATGTTGGCCAACCTGGGTCTGACTACACACCTGGTACTACTCCTGGCCCTGACTCAAGTTCCATACCTTCTCTCATTCCTGTCCCTGAGTCTAGCCCTACACCTGGCCCCCTATTCTACCCTGATCATAGCTGCTTACCTGCTTATGTTCCCAGTTCTGAATACACCACCTGGTCCCAGCTTTGATTGCACACCTAGTACTATTCCAGACCTTGACTCTGGATGCACGCTTGGCCTTGTTCCTAGCCCCTTTTTGCAATGACAATATATCTGGCCCACACATAAAGCCCCATATCTGACCCCCTGGACTTAACCTATTATGTTCAAGTCCACAGGTGCTTAGCTAATGCAGTAATCCTTTATGGGGCACTTCACAGACCAAATTATGGATAACAAAATTTGCTACATTCATTGGCTTCCTTGTTATCTAACATGCTAGTCACTTTGTCAAAGAAGTCATCAATTGGTTGCACACAATTCCCATCCATAAAATTATACTCACTCAGCTGTATAAGTATTCTGATACCATTTCCTTCATTTTCGTAACAAACTCTCCTGAAGTCATCAGGCTAATTACAAATCAATAACATTAGCCAACTCTGAAACATGAAGCGCTGAGCATTGGGATCCAAACATCATGGACAACTGGCTGCAGTTCCCTGCTCTGGCAGTGTTCTCCATCTGAACCAGGGGCCGCGGAGCGGTTTTTGGAAGTGGGGAGGCTGAGCGATCACTGATCACTGGCCTTGGGGGTACCCAGTTAGGGAGTGGAGCAACCGAGTGTGGATAGGGTGCTATCCCCCCTCCCAGGGTAGGAACGTTTTGAAATTTGATGTATTTAAATCATGTTTTAGTGTATTGTAGAAGTATGATTTCAATGTTTTTTGTATGAAGTATTTTTAAGAGGTAATTTTTAAGGGGTAACTTTATCCACACAAAGGGTGGTGGGTGTTTGGAACAATCTGCCAGAGGAGGTAGTTGAGGTAGGGACCATCCCAACATTTAAGAAACAGTTAGACTGATACATGGATAGGACAGGCAGGTTTGGAAGTATGGACCAAAAGCAGGTAGCGTAGCTGGGACATGTTGGCGAATGTGGGCAAGTTGCGCTGAAGGGCCTGCTTTCACATGGTGTCACTCTATGACTACATTATACCTCCACCATGCATGAATGCTTCAAAATCAAGTGATCAAGTTTTATTGCCATATACGCAAGCATAGAAACATAGAAAATAGGTGTCGGAATAGGCCATAGGCCATCTAGAATCAGTACCTCTTTCCTGTTTTTTCCCCATATCCCTTGATTTTGTGAGCTAAATGTAACTCTCTCTTGAAAACATCCAGTGAATTGACTTGCACTGCCTTCTGTGGCAGAGAATTCCACAGATTCACAACTCTCTGTGTGAAGAAAGTTTGTCCTCATCTCAGTCCTAACTGGACCCCCCTTTATTCCTAAACTGTGACCTCTGGTTCTGAACTCCCCGAACATCGGGAACATTCGCCAGCCTCGGCTTTCCGTCCGCATCTGTTCCCGCCGCTACATCTGCTTCCATCCCTCCCTCAGCCCAGCTCTCTAACACACGCGGCCCATGCAGTTTATCTGAGTTTTGAAATTTTCGTTGATCACAGAATTTCTCACCAGAGAGTGTGAGAAATTTCTGACCAGCGTGAGGGCGTGAGAGTTTCTTCAAATGCGTGATCCTCACACTCAAAGCGTGAGAGTTGGCAGCCCTAAGATGGTCAATAAGGCGTTCGACGCATTGGCCTTTATCATTTAGTGTGTTCAGTATAGAAGTTGGGATGTTATGTTGCAGCTCTCCAAGTCGCTGGTGAGGCCACAGTTGGAGTATTGTGTTCAGTTTTGGTCTTCATGGTGTAGGAAAGATGATGTTAAGCTGGAAAGACTGCAGAGAATATTTAGCTCGGACAGGTCTCGAGGGCCTGAGCTATAGGGAGAGGTTGAGCAGGATACGACTGTATTGCTTGGAGTGTAGGAGGTCGAGAGGGGATCTTATAGAGTGGTATAAGATCATGAGGGGAATAGATTGGGTACATGCACAGGGTCTTTTACCCAGAGTAAGGGAATCAAGAACCAAAGGATAAAGGTGTAAGGTGAGCAGAAAAAGTTTAAAAGGAAGCTGAGGGGTAATTTTTTCACACAAAGAGTGGTGAATATATGGAATAAGCTTTCCAAAGGAGGTAGTTGAGGCAGAAACTATAACAACATTTAAAAGGCATTTAGACAGGTACATGGATAAGAAAGGTTTAAAGGTCAGTGTGCTTAGTGGGATGGGAAATTTAAAGCTAATTAAATCAGTCACCAAAAAGACTCATTCCTACTCCAAAGCGATAATCACTAATGTGGTATTCATACATATATTTATTCTGTACAATATATATTGCCAAAAGGATATAAAATTGTAATACATCAAAAGATGCTGGTGGTAAAATAACATCGCACAGTAACAGCTGGAGCAGAAGACATTAGGATTTAGTTGTTTCATTTAAAGCTAAATATTCTCATCATTATTCTTCAGTATAATCGGAAGAGGAAAATGTTTTTTGTGGTGGAAGATTAGCTTAGGATAAGCTACATATTTATTTTGTAATTCTTCTCTTAACTCCAGTTTTATTAAAAAAAATGATAGTTAATTTCCTCACAAAGTAGGGAATTGTCATGTTTAACCGCTTGTATTAATCCTTTGGGAAATGAATATCCTTGGAACATTTGGAGTGTACACAAGCACGCGATTAGCAATTTAATTTATTTTCTTGTTTTCTTGTAATAGTGAATTTAAAAAAAAGTACCAGTAACAAGGTTCCTTGGCACATTTAACGTTGAACAAGCTGCGTAGTTGTGCGGTGGCGCAGCAGTAAAGTTGCTACCTTACAATGCCAGAGTCCCAGGTTCGATCCTGCATACTGGTGCTGCCTGTACGGAGATTGTGGGTTCTCTCCATGACCTGCATGGGTTTTCCCTGGGTATTCCGATTTCCTCCCACGCTCTAAATACATACAGGTTTGTAGGTTAATTGGCTTCGGTAAGAATTGTTCCTAGTATGTAGTATTGTGCTAGCTAACGGGTGATCTCTGGTCAGTGCAGACTCGGTGGGCCAAAGGGCCTGTTTCCAAGCTGAGTCTCTAAACTAAAATAAACTGAACTAAGCTGAATTCTAATTGTTTACAACCCTAGATCGTCAGATAGTCCTCCAGCAAGAACATCATTAAAAACCCAATCATTACTCATGGAGTTTTCTGCTGAGAGGACATCAGTCTGCAATTTTCTTACGCATTAATATACTGTTGATGGAGAAGAGTGGGGTGATCTGAACAGAGGTAATGACAGACTGGTGAGTCAAGCAGAAAACCCTGGCTTTGATCTCTGAGCAGCCTGATTGAGAAAATCACACAATCATTCAGCACAGAAGGAAGCAACTGGCCCATTGTTTCTATGCTGGCGCTTTGGTAGAGTTATCCGATTAATCTCATCCGCCTACTTTCTTCTGCTAACTCGTTTGTGTTTCAATTATATTTATCTGCTTCTGTTTTGCGTATTAACACTGAACTTTCTTTCATTATTCTTCCAGGCTTCTCAATGAACATTGCAACAACTCATTGTTTAAAAATGTTGTACCTAGTTATTTTTGCCAATCACATAAAATTAGAATTAAATTCTAAATGGCATTTATTTTACTCCTAATACCATAGCCATAGAGTTCTACAGTATGGAACCAGGCTCGTCGGCCCAATGTGTCCACACCGAGCAACATGCCCCATCTACACTAGTCCCACCTGCCTGCATTTGGCCCATATCCCTCTAAACCTACCATATTCATGTATCTGTCTAAATGCTCCTTAAACGTTGCAATGGTACCTGTTTCTATTTGTCATCTATTTCTAACAGCATTCACTCAATGAGTTGCTAAACAGTGATTCTATCTTCCTTCTCTGGTGGGCACCATTATTGTCACCTGAAGACTACATAAGTCCCCGATGGTGACCAGTGCTTCTTCTCCAGTCAACATTTTGAAAAATAAATAGTTGGCATAATGGTGCAGCGACCCCATAGCAGAAGCTTCTACATCGCGGGGCTGGATACTGGAAGTATCCTGAGCTAATTCTGCTACCACCATCATCTATTGCAACAAGTGATGGCTCCCACTTATTGTCGGTGGAAGCTTGCGTCATTCTCAGGACGGACTATGACAGCGATGTCAACATTTAAAACATGGAAGATGTACACGAAAGAAGAAGTGTTTCAGCTGGTGAAGCTTCTATCTCACAGCTCCAGAGACCTGAGTTCAAGCCGTAACTCTGTTGCTGCCTGCATGGAATCCGTACTTTCCTCCTGGGACCATGTAGGTTTCCTCAGGGTACTGTGACTTCCATCCAAATCCCAAAGACATGGAGGTTAGTTATTAAATTTGTCACGTTAAATTGTGACAGCATGTGATAGAATCTGGGGGTAATTAATGGTAAAGTAGAGAGTACAAAATGGCAGCACAGTGGTGCAGTGGGAGAGTTTCTGCCTTGCAGCATCAGAGGCTAGGATTCGATCCTGACTACAGGTGCTGCCTGTACAGAATTTGTACATTCTCGTTTTGACCGCTTGGGTTTTCTCTGGGTGCTCCAGTTTCCTCCCATATCCCAACGATGTACAGATTTCTCGGATAACTGGCTTCAGTAAAATTATAAATGGTCCTTAGTGTGTAGAATAGTGCTAGTGTATGGGGTGATGGCAGGTCGGTGTGGATTGTGTGAGCCAAAGAGCCTGTTTCCACACTGAATCTCTCAAGTCTAAAGCTTAAAAATGAAATTAATGTAAGTGAGTGATGATACTCGGGAGTCAATGATAGTCAAGTCAAAAGTGTTTAATTGTCGGATGTATTAAAAACAGTACAATGAAATTCTTACTTGCAGCTGCACAAGAGGTCTATAAACATTGTATTTATAGATAACATAAGAAACAAAAATATAAAAGTAATGTCAGTGTTGATGCAGTGGCTTGAAGGCTCTATTTACATGCTATTTAACTGTTTAATTAAGGAGTACTTCCTTACAAGGCTTAGGACTTAGGAAGTTTGGCATATTCCCCACAAACCTCACAAACTTCTACAGATGGGCCGTAGGAAGCACTTTATTGGGATGCATCACAGCAGGGTTTGGGAACAGCATCCATGACTGCAGGAAAATGCCGAGAGTTGTAGACACAGCCCAGGCCATCACACAAACCAACTCCCTTCCATTGACCCCTATTACACCGCACTGCCTTGGCAAGGCCACCAGAATAAGCAGGGACTAGTCTCCCCCCGGTCTCTTCTCCCCTCTCATGTCAGGCAATAGGTACGGAAGTTTGAAAACGCAGTCTGAAAGATTCAGAGGCACTTTCTTTCCTGCTGTCAGCAGGCAACTGAACGGTCCTCTCATCTGCTAGAGTGCAGTCCTGACCTTCCAGCTACCTCATTGGAGACCTTTGACATATTTAGTCAGACTTTAGTGGAATTGATCTTGCTCTAAATGTCATTCCCCTTATCCTGTATCTGTACACTGTGGATGGCTTGATTGTAGTCATGTACAGTCTTTCCCTTGGCAGGATCGCACACAGCAAAATGCTTTTCACTCTGCTTTGACACGTAACAATAATAAAATAAACAAAACTTAAATGTTTGCTGCTTGCAGGATCTATGTACAAGTTTGGTGCTGGATTTTCTGCCTACTCTTCAAAATAATTTCAATGATCATGGAGCACTTTGCGAAATCAAGAAAGAACAATTGCAATCTTGCTCTTTTCCATGGAACGTACTTAATTTGTTGAAACGGTTTAAAAAATAGCTTTGTTAGGTGTTCATATGTAATGTTTTTAATCTTAAATTAAACAATCTACCAACAAGTGCAATTGAGTAATTCATTAATGCACCCAAATTGAGTTTAAAATGAAAACAAACCAAGCACATTCCAGATTAATACTTCAATTTGACCGTAGATCATAAAACTCATTAAAATCCTGAGTTCTTTCATGAAGTAAAAAAACGTAATTTGGACAATTTACATTGCTATTTTACTTCGGAGTCACGTGGGTGACTTCGTGAAGACCCCGCTAGCACGCATTCTAGACATATCGTCACGCACATTTGCATCGACAAGCTGGGCGGGGGGAGTGCGCTCTCTCCACCAGCTCCTTCAACAAGACCGGCAAAGGTAGGTACACTAACCTTTTGTTGGTTGCAGGACGGAAGGCAACGGGAGGGAAGGAAGACTTCCCAAGAGCTGCGGGACGCCGTCAGGCGAACGGCCACTTTCCCCAGAGCTGCGATCACCGCCGGCAGCATCCGGAGCTGCGAGCACCGCCGGCAGCATCCGGACGGCCGGGGGTAAATGTGCGGAAGTCGGGCGCTTCAGTTACACCAGCGCCCAACTTCTTTCCTGACTGGCGTCCGCACGGGAGCTGGGAATTCCGGATCCAGCCTTTGTGCCCCCATCCCCCAGGAAGCGGGGGAGAAACCAGGTACGTGGAAAAGTGCCTCGCTCACCGACAGCGGCATCACCCCGCATTGCTGTGGATCCACGGGGGCCGGGCCAGGTAACGGCTGCGCTACAGGGGAGCCCTGCAGCCGCGGCACGCCACGTACAGCTGCCGGGGATATCTGCCGTAGGGCAGGCTGGCAGAGCTACTGCTGCATCGAGCAGCCCTGCAGGAGCAGGTGCTGCCGGCATAACGCCGCGTCAGACTGCGGTCAAGGGCGCCGGTGGCAGCAGTAGACGGTCGGTTAGCTTAGCTCTGGCAGCTGCTGACCATGCACCTCCACGAAGAGGATTGGGCGATAGTGGAGGTAAGCCTGCATGCACTTCGAGGAGCCAGGTACCGGGCTCATCTCCACTGCCTTCCTACCAGGCAGGTGGACCGCCACAATCCGCTCGAAGGCCGACTAGCGGAAAGTCCGTGCGGGAGTCGTATGGGCCTGCAGGAGCGGTAGCCCACGACAACCTACCTTCGGACCAAAGTCTGCATCTTATGGAGGTGTGGTCCGCTGGTAGAAGCCCCAGAGATATTGCAGAGCCTGGGGAAGTCGGCTTGTCCGCCGCGAGTAGCGGGGACGGTCGCATTGCCAGGTTGGAGCTCTTGGTGGAGCAACTAGACCAATGGGATATGGCCCGGGATGAACGGGAGTCTCGGGCCTCCACAAGCCACGTCAGGACAACGCCCAGCATATCGTCTTCTCCAGCCAGACGTACCAGAAGTTGCTGGACACTGACTTTGACGACGAACCAGGGATGCCGGAGGCCGTAGAGCCAGTCCTAGGTGCGTACCTGCTGGATGTCGTGGGAAAATTTTGCCACAGCTACCCACAATGTGGAGCCGCTGCACCCCAAACTGGTGGGAACCATTGACTATCTGACCACTCACCAACCCCTGGGACAGGTAGTCTCTGATACCATGGACGCATGCAAACCGCCCGACACCTGCATCACTTTAAGTGTGCCCACGGGGAATGCTCACATTTGGGCGAATTTGAGTACTACCACCAAGATGCAGGACGTCCGCCTACAGCGCATCCTCAAACTTCTATCGACGGGCATTACAGCATTTGCCTGCACCCTCGATGGGGATGATGTGCCCAGCGAGCCGCAGGATGCCCTGGCACTTCTCTGCAATGCACAGTTCAAAATTAACTGCCTTCTTAAGAGCTCCATCCGGCCAACACTCAACCCGTCATTTGCAGGGTTGTGCCGTCCCTCCACCACTCCACCACCTCATCAGCTGTTTGGGGAAGATCTCTCCAAGCAAGTCACAGAACTCGACGAGGAGGCCAAGACCGTGGGCCTTATGAAACCTCCACCGGCCAAAGTTCACCCATATCAGACGATGGGCCACCGCCACGACAGCGCCACAACGTCCCCCCAAAACGCCATACGCCAAGACCCGCCGTTAACCATGGAGGTAAGGGGGTCTGGTTCCTCTAAGGCAGTAGCTTCTACCCGCACATAAGTCGTGGGTCGGTTGCGAGCATTTCGTGGTGCTTGGGATGCAATCACCACAGCCACGTTTATTCTACAAAGTGTTCACGGTTTTGTCATAACATTTATTGATGGCAAACTTCCCCCTATACAGCATGAACCTCGGCGCATTTTTACGCTCTCTCAGACTGAGATACAGGAGGGACATGCTGAAATCTTACGGCTAGCAGCCGAAGGGGTGATTGGCAAAACGACACACGAACCCCTTGAGTTTGTGTCTAACGTCTTTACAAAAACCAAAAAAGATGGAGGGGAGTCGGATTATCATAGACCTAACCCTGTTGAACACTTTTGTACAATATACCCATTTTCCCATGGATACCTTCGAAACAGCTAAGCAGCTGTTTTACCCGGGGTACTTTATGGCTTGCATCAATTTAAAAGATGCATACTATACAGTTCCCATCACAGAATCTCACATGAAGTTCCTGCACTTTGTCTGGAAGGGACAGTTGTGGCAATACAAAGCCTTACCCAGTGAGTTACCCACAGGCCCCAGACTATTTACCAAATTAGTAAAACCCATATTGACACTCCTCCAACAACACAATTGTGTCATCATGGCATATTTAGATGATATCCTTATCCATGGGACAGACCCTCCAATTGGCTGCGCTGACCGTTACAGCGACCAAATATTTATTCAAGACGTTAGGGGTTGTAACCCATCCAGACAAATCTAAACTGAACCCCTCTCAAGTTATGGATTACCTGGGTTTCACCATTGACACAAAATTACTGATGATCGCTATCCCGACCAACAAAGCTTTAGACATAAAAGAAGCGTGCTACAGCCTTGTTTGCGCCAGGGTACCGACTATCCAACAAACGACAAAAGAAATTGGGAACTTGGTAGCTACATTCTCAGCTGCGCAATTTGGACCGTTACAATACCAAAATTTACCAAGAGCAAAGATCGCAGCATTAAAAGCAAATGCTGGGCACTTTGATAGACCAAAATGGTTGCCAAATCCGGCTAGAGCTGAGCTACAATGGTGGATTGACATTATTAGTGAGTGTCACAGGCCGATCATTGTTAGCAACCCATCCGTCGTGCTGCAGACTGACGCAAGCACACAAGGTTGGGGTACAACTGACACCATGTCCAGTTGTGGTGGCAGATGGGACCCTCACGAGTCTACCCTCCTCCAGACACAAGGGATAAATTATCTGGAGATGTTAGTGGTTTTCCATGGACTGCGGGCTTACTGTCCTAACTCACGGCACTTATATGTCTGCCTCCAAACAGATAACACACCGGTGGTGGCTTATATCAATCATATGGGCGGTATCAGGTCGTTATCTTGTGACGAATTGGCAAATACAATCTGGCACTGGTGAACTGAGAGAAATATTTGGATCACAGCGACTTATTTACCAGGGAAGTTCAATACAGTGACGGACGCCAGGTCACGAGTGTTCAATGATCACATCGAGTAGATGTTGAATCCCCAAAAAATTTTGCTGAAATGATAGCTCACTTTGGCATGCCAGATATTGACCTCTTTGCGTCCAGGTTGTACCATCAGATACCAACGTATGTGTCTTGGGAACCAGACCCTGGGGGAGTAGCTATGGATGCTTTTCTCTCCATTGGGGGGGGGGGGGGGGGGGGGGGGGGGGGGGGGGGGGGGAATGGCTCGCTATGCACTCAGGTCAGGAAGTGGGAGGCATTCTGACCCCGTACCAACACAACTTACATCTCGCCTACGATCCCTGATGTCCTGGAATTCCTAGCGGGCCTTCATTACGATGCGGGCCTTCGCTCCAGTGCCATCACCAGCGCCAGGAGTGCATTATCCTCATACCTAGACATCGGTATAGGCTCCATCCACCTGGTGTCTAAATTCATGTGGGGAGTGTTTAACACCAACCCTCCACGGCCCAGATACAACCTCACCTGGGACGTAGGGATCGTTCTGACCCTACTGAGGAGCTGGTCTCCTATGACAGAGTTACCACTCCAAAAGCTCACCCTCAAAGTGGTGATGCTGATGGCACTGACTACAGCTCAACGAGTCCAGGCATTACAAAAGCTGCGGCTGGATAGCATGGTCTCCACCCCTGCACAGGTGAATTTCTTTGTCCAGGACCCATTGAAGCAGCACAGACCTGGGGATCGTGGGCTGCAGTTGGAGCTTTGTGCATACCCCACTGATGCCACCCTCTGCATCGTCACCCATCTCCGCCTCTACATCCGCACTACAGGAACCATCCGGAAGATGGAGCAGGGGCTCCTCATCAGCCACAACTCTCCACATCACCGGGTGACTGTGCAGACTATCGCAAGGGGGCTCAGGGCGGAGTTGGGTGCAGCAGGAATCGGTACTAACATTTTTAACTCTCACTCTACCAGGGCAGCATCCACATCAGCGGCGGGGCCATGGAGGTGCCATGGACCACATCCTCGCCACCGTGGGCTGGGCCAGTGAAGCAACCTTCCAGCAGTTCTCCAATAAGCTGCTGGTTGCCCCCGCAACTTTTGCGGAAGCCGTGCTGGGAGCCGCTCCGTGACTGATTTGTCCAGAATTAGGTGTCGTTTGCTTTGTTATTATTTGTGTTAATAACTGTGCATTATTTTTCAGCCTGTTCAGTCTGGAATGCATTAACTACCTTCCTCCATCAGTATTACGGCAGTGTGATAGCATGGACGATGTTCAGGGCGTGAAATCACAGAGATTTGGAATCTTCACGAAGTCACTCACATGACTCTGAATTAAAATAGTAAGATTAAACGAGAACTTACCAAGTTTGAAGGTTGATCTTTATTTTATGAGGAGTTGCAGTGAGGGATTTTGTGCCCTCCGCTCCCACCCTCTATCATAAGGTCAACTGGTATGTTCTACGTTCTTAATCTTACTATTTCCAGTCATGGTGCATTCTGTGATTCCACACCGCGCTTTGAAGAATGTCGCGCATGCATGCTGGCGGGGTCTTCACGAACTCCCTCACCGCAACTCCTCATAAAATAAAGATCAACCTTCGAACTTGGTAAGTTCTCATTTAATCTTACTATTTCAATGGGTTGTAAATGTCAGACTGAGAGTGAAAACCTCGATATATTTTCTGTGGGTTTTAGATCACTATAGTTTTGTGAGGGAGGGACATTTTAATATGATCCTGAGGGGCAACTTTTTTACCCAAAGGGTGGTGGGTATATGGAACAAGCTGCCAGAGGAGGTAATTGAGGCAGGTACTATCACAACATATATGAAAATTTGGACAGCCACAGGGATAGGATAGATTTAGAGAGAAATATGCCAAACACAGTCAGGTGGAACCAGTGTAGATGGGGCATGTTGGGCAGCATGGACAACTTGGTCTGAAGGGCCTGGTTCCACGCTGTATGACCCCATGTCTCCATAACCACTGGAAATTTGCCCAAAAATATCAACATATCACTATCTTATCTCACCACCATTCATGCCCTTATCCAAGGTGAATGCAGAAGTACTCATTTTAGACCTCGCTCACTTAATCTGGCTCCATGCATAATCTTTCTCCTTTGTCTTTGATGGACCAGTCATATCCATAGCTGCATCTTGCTCGTAATGTACTTAGGACAAGGAACAAAAACACTGCAATAGGCTCTTCAGTCCACAATATCTGCCAAACATGGTGCCAAGGTACATTAATCTCTGCCTGCACATGATTCATATACGTCCATTCCCTGCATATCCATGTGCCTAACTAAAAGCCATTATCACTTTTGCTTCCACCACCATCCATGGAAGTCTTTCTCAATGTAAAATATTTTCCACATTCATCTCCTTAAATGCTTCCAATCTCACTTTAATGCTATGCCTTCTGATCTATGACATTACCACTTTGTGAAATAGCTTCTGACTGTCTGGCCTCTCCATGCCTCTCATAATTTTATATACAGCACTTCGATCAGATTTCATTGCAACCTCTGCGTTCCAGAGTGAAAAAAAAAATCCCTGCATGTCTAACCCACTTATACTGGCATAATTCTGGTAAATCTCCACTGCACCCCTTCCAAAGCTTCCACATCCTTCCTACAACGGGGTGTCCAGAACTATATGCTCCAAATGCTATATACAGTGGCTTGCAAAAGTATTCATACCCCTTGAACTTTTCCACATTTTGTCACGTTACAACCACAAACGTAAATTTATTTTATTGGGATTTTATGTGATAGACCAACACAAAGTGGCGCATAATTGTGAACTGGAAGGAAAATGATACATGGTTTTCACATTTTTTTACAAATAAAAAACTGAAAAGTGTGGCGTGCAAAAGTATTCAGCCCCCTTTACTCTGATACCCCTAAATAATATCCAGTGCATCCAATTGTCTTCAGAAGTCACCTAATTAGTAAATAGAGTCCACTTGTGTGTAATCTAATCTCAGTATAAATACAGCTGTTCTGTGATGGCCTCAGAGGTTTGTTAGAGAACATTAGTGAACAAGCAGCATCATGATGCCCAAGGAACACACCAGACAGGTCAGGGATAACGTTGTGGAGAAGTTTAAAGCAAGGATAGGTTATAAAAAATATACCAAGCTTTGAACATCTCACGGAGCACTGTTCAATCCATCATCCGAAAATGGAAAGAGTATGGCACAACTGCAAACCTACCAAGACATGGCCGTCCACCTAAACTGACATGCCGGGCAAGGAGAGCATTGTTCAGAGAAGCAGCCAAGAGGCCCATGGTAACTCTGGAGAAGCTGCAGAGATCCACAGCTCAGGTGGGAGAATCTGTCCACAGGACGACTATTAGTCGTGCACTCCACAAATTGAACCTTTATGGAAGAGTGGCAAGAAGAAAGCCATTGTTGAAACAAAGCCACAAGAAGTCCCATTAGCAGTTTGCCAAAGGCCTTGTGGGGGACACAGCAAACATGTGGAGGAAGGTGCTCTGGTCTGATGAGACCAACGTTTAAGTTTTTGGCCTAAATACAAAATGCTATGTGTGGCGGAAAACTAACACTGCACAACACCCTGAACACACCATTCCCACTGTGAAATATGGTGGTGGCAGCATCATGCTGTTGGGATGCTTTTCTTCAGCAGGGACAGGGAAGCTGGTCAGAGTTGATGGGAAGATGGATGGAGCCAAATACAGGGCAATTTTTGAAGAAAACCTGTCAGCAAAATACTTGAGACTGGGGCGGAGGTTCACCTTCCAGCAGGACAACGACCCTAAACCACAATGGAATGTTTTAGATCAAAGCATATTCATGTGTTAGAAGGGCCCAGTCAAAGTCCAGACCTAAATCCAATTGAGAATCTCTGGCAAGACTTGAAAATTGCTGTTCACAGACGCTCTCCATCCAATCTGACTGAGCTTGAGCTATTTTGCAAAGAATAATGGGCAAAAATGTCAGTCTATAGATGTGCAAAGCTGGTAGAGACATACTCCAAAAGACTTGCAGCTGTAATTGCAGCAAAAGGTGGTTCTACAAAGTATTGACTCAGGGGGGGCTGAGTACTTTTGCACGCCACACTTTTCAGTTTTTTATTTGTAATAAAATTTGGAAACCATGTATCATTTTCCTTCCACTTCACAATTATGCACCACTTTGTGTTGGTCTATCACAAAAAATCCCAATAAAATACATTTACATTTGAGGTTGTAACGTGACTAAATGTGGAAAAGTTCAAGGGGTATGAATACTTTTGCAAGCCACTGTAACTAGTCCTATAAAGCTGCATTATGACCTCTCATGAGACCTCCTAAAGACCTCCCAAACAATTCACACTTTCTAAAATTAAATTCTTAGACTCCACATGTCATTTCTTCCTCAATCTGTGTTACTGTTCCATATCCTTCTGTATCCTTTTAAAGGCTTCCTTACTGTCCAAAACTCCAACAATGTTGGTGTAATCTGCCAATATGCTAACCAACCCTTCGGCATTTATGCCCATCTTGTTCATATATATCACGTACAGCAGGGGTCCTAACACAGATCTCAGTGGAATACCACTGGTCACAGCCAGAATAATACTCTTCCTCCATTACCCTTTGTCTTTGATGTGTAAACCAGTGCAGAATCCTAACTACCAAGTCCCTGTATATCCCATGCATCGTAATCTTTTTGATCACTTCAGCTTGAGAGACGCTATCAAATGCCTTACTAAAATCCATATAGACACCATTCACCGTCATATCCTCATCAATCACTGTGGTCACCTCCTCAAAAAATGCAATCACTTCAGTAAGACATGATCTGCTGTGGACCCAAACATGTAGACTCCCCCTAATTCCTAATTACCCCATTCCCTTCCAAATTCAAGTAAATTCTATCCTGAATAACCCTCCCCAATACCTTCCCTACCACTCCCCGGCATATAATTTCCTGGATTATTGCTACTCCCCTTCTTAAACAAAGGAACAACAGTGGCTACTCTGCAGGGAGAGAAGATGCAACGATTTTCCTCGGAACACTTGCAATCTCCTCTCTTGCCTCTCTCACTAACCAGGAATAATTCCAATCAATCCCTTTGGATTTATTCTCCAAAATCTTTTCAAGAGACCCAATACCACTTCCCTCCTGATCTCAAGCTATTCTAGCATATTAGTATACCCTACACTATAGGGGAACTAGAGTGGGCGGCAACATGGTGAAGTGGTAGAGTTGCTACTTTACGGTGCCAGACACCCGTGATCGATCCTGCCTATGGGTGCTGTCTGTACATAGTTTGTATATGACCATGTGGGGTTTCTCTGTGTGTTCTGGTTTACTCCCACCTCCAAACCTGTACACATTAGTAGGTGAATTGGCTTCAGTAAAAATTGTCTTGAGTGTGAAGGATAGTGCTAGTGTAGGGAGTGATCGCTGGTTGGCATGGAATCGGTGGGCCAAAGGGTCTCTTTCCGCACTGTGTCGCTAAAACAAACATTGTAAGTGTATCGAAGACACAAAAAGCTGGAGTAACTCAGCAGGACATGCAGCATCTCTGTAAAGAAGGAATGGGAAGTGTTTCGGATCGAGACCCTTCTTCGAGACCCGTCTCGACCTGAAATGTCACCCATTCCTTCTCTCCAGAGATGCTGCCTGTCCCTCTGAGTTACTCTAGCCTTTTGTGCCTATCTCGGTTTAAACCAATATCTGCAGTTCCTTCCTACACATTGTAAGTGTATCCGTAGTCATGTATTTCGCATTGAAGTGACAAATTATTCAACTCTGATTTAAAATGCCTTTCAATGAATGAAATGTAATGAATTTTGGAGGAAATGTGGAACAGGCATGTGAACCTAATGATAAAGATTTAAGTATGCAGGCTCAAAGAACTGCAGATGTTGGTTTACAATTAAAAAAACATAAAGTTTATGAGGATTTTGCCAGGACTTGAGGGCCTGAGCTATAGGGAGATATTAAGCAGACTGGGACTATTCCTCGGAGTGCAGGAGGATGAGGGATGATCTTATAGAGAATACACAATCATGAGGAATAGATAGACTCAGAGTAGTAGAATCGAGAACAAGAGGACATCGGTTTTAAATGAGGAGGGAAAGATTTAATAGCTTCATGAGGGATAACTTTTTCACTCAGAGGGTGTATGGCACGAGCTGCCAGAGGAGTTATTTTAGGCAGGTAATATCGCAACATTTAAGAAACATTTGGACAGTTGCATGGATAGGATTGGTTTTGAAGGATTTGGGCCAATCGCATACAGCTGGGTCTAGTGTAGGCAGGACATAGTGGTGAGTTTGGGCAAATTTGAATTGATTGATTGAATTTAATTTAATTTAATTTAATACTTTATTGTCACATGTGACAAATCACAGTGAAATTATGTGCTTGCATCCACAGGTTAATGCAAATAGTAACCCAACTTACAAAGTTACAATTCCCCCTTTATTTTTACCCTCCTCCCTCTCCTCACAGCAGTCTCCCCCACGCCGGGTGCCCATTGCTCCTCCCCCTCCCTCACGGCGGTCCCCCCACACCGGGTCCACCTTTATTCCTACCCTTGGCAGCCGCATCTTCACTTCCACATGTCCGTCCTCGTCCGTCTGTCGACGCCACCATCAATCGCCACACCGACCTCTCCACTAATGCTGCCGGGTCCTCTCTGGATGCCTCCGTGGCGGCAACCCAGGCCCCAGTCACAGGCTCCGTCAACCCAGACACCGATGGCCGTGGGCTTCATCGACCCGCAAGGCTCCGGCCCATGAGGCATCGCCCTCGGCTTCTCAGCGGCACCTCCAAAAGGCGTCTGTTGGGCCTGTTTCCACACTATGACTCTATGACTCTATGTGCTGGAGTAATGCAGTGGGTCAGACGGCATCTCTGGAGGACATGGACAGGCAACATTTCGGGTTGGGCTCTTTCTTCAGACAGAGATGCTGCCTGTCCTGTTAAGTTACTCCAGCATGTCTAAATTTCCAGGCAATATTTGTTCCTCCGATGGATTTTCATCACAATTCAATGTGATGAGGAAAGAATGGCAGAGAGGAAATGCAATTAGTCAAAGCATAAACTGGTGCAAAGCAAAACCTGTAATTTTCTTACTTTATGTAGTTTAGGCACTTTTCCTAATTTCAATATTGCCTTAAAATTAAAACTAATTAAACTTAAAGACGATACTTTGCAGCACTCTTAGGCATATAATTAATTTGATCTTGATACAGGACTGTAGCCCATTGATTGATAATCCCAGCAAAATGCAGCACTTGAAGTACTGAATGACTACATTACATTGGGGGTCAATTTAGGAAAAATAGCGCAACTCTTAACCTTTCACTATATCAGCAGGCTGATTACATTATCACCATGGAGACTCCAGTGCAGGCCTAATGCCTAATGGATCTGTCTGTCTCTGAAAGAGCTTAATTAGTACCATCCCATGCATTGTGTTGAGAGAAATGAGCATCATTCTCACTTACAGTAATGCATTAAGGGCACTTCTTTCTAACCTTCCTCTGATCTACTCTCTGATGATCACAATTGCATTGTTCACTCTCAATTTGGCTGCCACGAAAAAGAAAAGTGGATGTTCTATGCTTCGAATGCATGACCCACGCTTTATATATAGCTGATTTTAAATCATTCGAAATGTGCTTTCAGTGTAATTGTTCTGTTGATCTCAAAAGGAATTACACCCACAACAAGGATGAAAGACGATGTTGTTGTCTAGACCAAGAAACTTCCTGATTATTTGAATGGAGCCTCAATCTCATGCAAAGAAGACAGACCTTCATTAAATTATCCTTCATAAACAAGGGTTGTCCCAGAGCAAATCAAGAAAATCTTCCATAAGGTAGGGTACCATCTAATTCACCTCTACCCCATTGTGGACATTCGGCTTTGTCTATGGAACTGATGTGCTACAATACTGAAAACTATATTCTGCACTCTGTATCTTCCCCTTTGCTCTAACCATTATAGTTAATTGTAGCTGGTGGGCTGGCAGTTCACTTACTCATGGCTGGTGGGCTGGCTGTCCAGTCACTCACAGCTGGTGTGGTGGCAGTTCACTCAGGCACCCCTACTCACTTCAACTCCCCCCACTCTGCTCCTTGCCATTCCCCTCCCCACCACACATTCAGTCCATCTCCCCTTAACCTCCCCCTCCCATGCACTCTTAGTTGCTCTCTGAGAGTGCAGTAATTCCTGCCTATTAGGTTCCAATTGTGATGAAGAACACGCAGGCATGGCAAGCGCAAAAAAAGGATTTATTAAAGTTAAATATGTGAATGACTCTTAAAATATAACAACAATTTATTACGTTTTTTCTTGTTGTGTCTCTTGTTGTGTTATGCTGCTCACTGTCTCTTGATGACTCTTCGCTGTTGATATTTTTTTTTAAAAGACAATTTTAATATAGAGAGATTGAGCGGTCAAATTTTAACAAAGAAAATCTAAGAACTTACCTCAAAAGTCATCATTCAGTGTAGGCCTGCATGTCCAACCTCACAGCACTCCAAGCAGAGTGCAGGCAGCAAGTGCAACCTCACAGCACTCCAAGCAGAGTGCAGGCAGCATGTCCAACCTGACAGCACTCCAAGCAGAGTGCAGGCAGCAAGTCCAACCTCACAGCATTCCAAGCAGAGTGCAGGCAGAAAGTCAAACCTCATAGCACTCCAAGCGGAGTGCAGGCCAGCAAATCCAATTTCACAGCATTTCAAGCAGAGTGCACACACATACACTCACACTCATACACACAGACACACACACAAACATACACACGCACACACACACACACACACACACACACACACACACACACACACACACACACACACACACACACACACACACACTCACACACACATACACTCACACACATACTCACACACACAAAGACACAGTCACACACACATACACACAAACACAAAGACACACACACACAAACACGTACACACACTCACACACTCACACAGACAGACACTCACTCACACCGACAGACACTCACTCACACACACAGACACATAAACAGACACTCACAGACACATTGACAGACACTCACAGACATATACTCACACACACTCATACTCACACAGTCACACACAGACACACACTCACACAGACAGGCACACACACACTCACACGAATACACACTCACAGACACAGACAGATACACCGACAGACACACCAACACTCACTCACACACACACAGGCACACAGACAGACACTCACACACACGGACACATAGACAGACACTAACAAACACGTACTCAGACGCACACACATACACTCACACAGTCACACACAGACACTCACACACAGACACACACACAGACACTCACACAGACACTCACACAGACAGACATACACACAGACACACAGGCAGACAGACATGCAGACAGACAGACACGCACACAGACAAACACACACACACACACACACACACACACACACACACACACACACACACAGACACACACACAACGACACACTCACACACATACACAAAGACACTCACACTCACACACCATATATATGGCAGTAAACTTTTTTGAATACTCAAATGGCTGAGCACGGCATCTCCACTTTGGGCCTTCCACAGTCAGCAACACTTCCGCATTCAGCACAATCTCTGCACTCACCGGAAATGATGCAATCAGCGTGACCTGTCCACTAAGCGGAAATCACAAAATGAGTGGGACTTGCAATAAACATGGTTGGACCTCATAAAGCATTTATTCCTGCCAAAGCCACACTTACCAAAACCACAGTTGCCAAAGCCACAGTTACAAAAGCCAAATTTGCAAAAGCCACAGTTGCAATAGCCACACATTTTCAATAGCCACACTTTTTCAACAGCCACGCATTTTCAACAGCCACGCATTTTCAACAGCCACGCATTTTCAACAGCCACACATTTTCAACAGCCACACATTTTAAATAGCCACACGTTTTCAACTGCGACGCATTTTCAACTGCGACGCATTTTCAACTGCCACGCAATTTCAACAGCCACGCAATTTCAACAGCCACGCAATTTCAACAGCCACACAATTTCAACAGCCACACAATTTCAACAGCCACACAATTTCAACAGCCACACAATTTCAACAGCCACACAATTTCAACAGCCACACAATTTCAACAGCCACACATTTTCAACAGCCACAGTTTAAAAACACATAAAGGGCACTCACAGGTCAATAGACACTAAGTGTTCTGTAGATTTCCAGATCAGGCTGAGAGTCAAGACCTCTCACTCACCATCTTCCAGCAACAGAGCCATGTCCAGACTTCCAGGTTTTATAGCTCCTCCCCCCACCTCCCAAAAGGGCCATGGCCTTCATGGCTGTGATTGACTGGAGAGAGAATCTCAACATTTTTAAAACACTAATAACTATTTTATTTTTTATCATTGGGAAAAATCCTCTGCACCTGATAAGTGGAGGGGGATTCTGAGTAAGATGACCAAAAATCACAGCCGTAAATGATAGCAAACAGTTTTTGGACTTTTAATTATATAGATATCTGATCTGTTTGGATTGTTTGCAAAACAAAGTTTTTCACCGTACCTTGGTACACATGACAATATTAAACCTTAACCTAAACCTGAAGCATGGCCACTGTTGTAAGATTCGCAAGTGATATACACAATACAATGTTTCAGATGGGGCCAGTTATAATGGACAGGTAACCTAGTTTAGTGACTTCAAATAACATTCTGCAGATCTGAAATAAAACGGAAAGTGCTTGAATTTCCCAGCATCCATGAAATGAGAAATTTGAGGTCACTCCATATTCATAGTAGGCTCCCATTAACATGTAACAAGTTATTAACTTTTTTAACATTGACTCAAATCAGCCTCTCAAATATGCTGAGCTGCTGCAGCTAGTGAATGTACAGTATTTTAGGGCATGCTGTATGCCCGCCCTTGCTGAAGCTTTTTCTTGATCTGATCACACCATGGCAGACAGATGATTTCAATGCACAGTGACTACAGCTTTTGCTTCCAAGCATGAAGAATGACAGCACGATCTTCTGCTGCACGTGCAAATAGAACATTTTGAATACATCCATGTTGAACATTGGCATATCTTCTTAAAAGATGCAGGCTAAGAGAATAGCATAAAGCATTAACTACAATGGAAGCATTTAGCTGTACAGACACACCTGACTTATGGAATAGGCAACTTACATAAACTCCCACTGAAGGAAACAATTCCGCACAGTGCCAAGTGCATGAAGGCAATCTGTAATTACCGCAACACTGTACGATTACTCAAGTTTATATCAGAAACAAGCCGGCAATGGTAGCAGTCTTACCCAGAAGGCCGCATGTTGCAGAAAGGGCCTCAATGGTATGTGATGGTGATTCCAATTTAAATAAAATCTGACTTAAGTACGGCTTCATGGAACATAACCTTTACATAACATGAGGTGTGCCTGCAGCTCTAAAACAAAATTCGATTGAGACACACAGTGGGAAGGCATGAACAATATGTGGGGTTGAGTTTAATGGTCTTTTGCGTATTATAATAGATTTTTTAATTAAAAATGATGCAGATTTACAGATAAATTCCTTCACGCTTCATAATTTATTAATATGAATGTACAATTATTTATTAAATGGTTGAAGTGAAGTTTCATGTACAGGGATTAGTAAAGATAATCCAGGAACTGAATGATGTGGTGCAGTGAAACACTTACCTTAAATGTTGTACCGATGGCAGTGGCAGTGGACACAGGGAATCAAAGATGCCAGTAAGCAGGTTGGGGTCTCAACGCCTGAGCCCTAAAAAATGATCGGGAGGGCGAGCGCGCGGATCAGACAAGACCTGCAGCGATATGAAGTGGTGGAGGACCGACACCTTTGCCTGGCCAGGCCGACCCTGCAATGCTGCCAGGGCAACAGTAGATGTGAATCACGAAAACATGATGCCAAAACATGGCAACTTGTGTACTGTCTGTGTGTACTATTCCTATACACTTGTATTCAACTTAGATTGTGCTTATGTATAATAATGCCTCTACTGATCTGACTGCAAAAAAAGGTACTTTGGTGGCAATAAAGGTTTGATCCTGACCTTGGGTACTCCGTGTGCAGAGCTTGTACGTTCTCCCTGTGACCATGTTAGTTTTCTCCGGGCACTCTGGTTTTCTCCCACATTCCAACTACGTGGTTTGTAGTGGGTTCTGTAAATTGGGTTCCATAAATTGTTGCAAATGTGTCAGATAAAACTAGTCTATAAGTGATTGTTGGTCGGCATGGACTTGGTGGTCCTCTTGCTATGTTGTATCTCTAAACTAAACTAAACTAAAGTAAACTAAACCACAGTTGAATCATTGAATCATGAAGACATTGACTGCAAATATAGTGGCTTCATTAGCCAAGCATCCCCACCCTAGCCTCTCACAACCCTTTGACTGAATACAACCCAGATATGGATGGATAGCCAAGTCGATCCTCTGTACCTGTGAGACCTACTACAAAGCTGTAAACTACAACTAACCTTCAGATGGAGAATCATAAAGGTGGACTTCCAGAACACCCTGAAAATTTTTGAGCAACTCCACTTTGCTGCACTATTCTTTCAAGTTTAATTTAGGTTAGTTTATTGTCAGGTCTACCGAAGTGCAGTGAAAAGCTTTTATATTTTGTATGTCTTATAATAGGTTATATCATTTAAAAAACATATTTTTTAAATCACTATGAAAATAAAATAAAAATGTCTTTAAATACTAAAAATGAATTAGGTATATTAAGATCAATTAAAATAATTCAATATACCCACCATGCTCTGTGTGAAAAACCTGTCTCTCAGGTTCCAATTAAATCTTTCCCCTCTCAAACCTATACCCTCTAGTTCTTGGTTCTCCTACCTTTTGGAAAGATTACGTGCATTCATCCTATCTATTCCCCTCAAGATTTGATACATCTCTACAAGATAACTACTCAGCCTTCAGCGCTCCAAGGAATAAAGTCCTAACCTGTCCAAACTCTCCCTGAACAGGCCTTTGAGTCCTGGCTACCTCCTTATAAATCTTCTCTGTACTCTTTCCAGCTTAATGGCATCTTTCCCACTGCAGGGTGGCATAAATTGAACATAATACTGCAAGTGTGGCCTCCTGTACAATTGTAAATTAATGTCCCAACTTCTATTCTCAATTCCCTGAATGATGAAGCAAATGTGCCAAAAGACTTCTTCATCATCTGACAGTGATGCCACTTCCAGGGGAAAAAAGAGCCAGAATTTGTCAATGGCCTACGCTTCCTAGAGGAGCAAAGAGCTTAATAAGAAGAAGAATGTAGAGTACATTATCTACAAACAATGGTTCAAAAATGCTTTATTGTCACATGTACCTAGATAAAGTGAAAATCTTTGTTTTTGCATACAATCCGGTAAAATCAAATAGCAGACTTCAGCGAGGCAGTACACAATGGGTCAGCACGTTTCTGGCTCCAACAAAGTTTCAAAAGCTCTTACTACAGCCTTACCTTCTCACCATGGCGAAACAAGCCTGCCACCGCACATGGCCGCAGGTGGCCCCCTGCCGGGTCCCTCTTGGTTCCTGGCGGCCCCCACCAGGTCCTTCTTCATTCACGGTAGTTGCCCCGGCCGCTCCCTCTTTATTATCGGTGTCCCCCTGCCGGGTCCCACTCAGTTCTCTGCGGTCTACTGTCGGATTGCTCTATATTCTTGGTGACCCCCCATCTGGTCCCTCATTGTTCTTGGTGACCCACCCGCCAGATTGCTCTTGGCAGCCCACCAGTTATTTGGCTCTGACATATCCTGAGAGTCTACCGCTGCCGGGCGGAGTATCTCAGGAGTCTTCAGCATCTGATAAAAGTCGTGACACATGGGAACAGACCACATCCATGCGGATCAGTGGTCATCCATTAGTATTAATCCCACTTTACACCTCTCAGCCCATAGCCTTCACATTAGGCAGGAAATGGTGTTGGGTAGACTGATGGGACTGAAGGTAGATAAATTCCCAGGCCCTGATCGTCTGTATCCCAGGGTACTTAAGGAAGTGCCTCTAGAAATCGTGGAAGCAATGGTGATCATTTTCCAATTTTCTCTAGATTCAGGATCAATTCCTGTGGATTGGAGGGTAGCCAATGTTATGCCACTTTTTAAGAAAGGCGGGAGAGAGAAAACAGGGAATTATAGACCATTAAGTCTGACATCGGTGGTGAGGAAGATGCAGGAGACAATTATAAAAGATGAAAAAGTGGCACATTTGGATAGAAATAACAGGATCGGTCCGAGTCAGCATGGATTTACGAAGGGGAAATCATGCTTCACTAATCTTCTGGAATATTTTGAGGATGTAACAAGGGAGAGAAAAATAGGACAAAAGAGAGCTAGTGGATGTAGTGTACCTGGGGTTTCAGAAAGCATTTGATAAGGTCTCAAATAGGAGATTAGTGGGCAAAATTAGTGCACATGGTATTGGGGGTAGGGTACTGACATCGATAGAAAATTGGTTGGCAGACAGGATACAAAGAGTAGGGATTTATGAGTCCCTTTCAGAATGGCAGGCAGTGACCAGTGGGCTACCACAAGGCTCGGTGCTGGGACCGCAGCAATTTATAATATACATTCATGATTTAGATGATGGGATTTAAAGTAACATTAGCACATTTGCAGATGACACAAAGCTGGGTGACAGTGTGAAGTGTGAGGAGGATGTTATGAGGATGCAGGGTGACTTGGACAGGTTGGGTGAGTGGGCAGATGCATGGCAGATATAGTTTAATGTGGATAAATGTGAGGTTATCCACTTTGGTGGCAAAAACAGGAAGGCAGATTATTATCTTAATGGTGTCAAGTTGGGAAGAGGGGAAGTACTATGCGATTTGGGGGTCCTTGTTCATCAGTCACTGAATGCAAAAATTCAAGTACAGCAGGCAGTGAAGAAAGCTAATGACATGTTGTCCTTCATAACAAGAGGAGTTGAGTATAGGAGCAAAGAGGTCCTTCGGCAGTTGTACAGGGCCCTAGTGAGACCACACCTGGAGTATTGTGTGCAGTTTTGGTCACCAACTTTGAGGAAGGACATTCTTGCAATAGCAGAGGGAGTGCAGCGTAGGTTCACAAGGTTAATTCCCGGGATGGCGGGACTGTCATATGTTGATAGAATGGAGCGGCTGGGCTTGTATAATCTTGAATTTAGAACGATGAAAGGGGATCTTATTGAAACATATAAGATTATTAAGGGATTGGACACACCAGATGCAGGAAACATGTTCCTGATGTTGAGGGAATCCAGAACCAGAGGCCACAGGATTAGGGGTAAGTCATTTAGAATGCAGATGAGGATAAACTTTTTCACCCAGAGAGTTGTGAATGTATGGAATTCTCTGCCTCAGAAGGCAGTGGAGGCTAATTCTTTGGATCCTTTCAAGTGAAAGTTAGATAACGATAGCGGAGTCAGGGGATATGGCGAGAAGGCAGGAATGGGGTACTGATTGTGGATGATCAGCAATTATCATATTGAATGGTGGTGCTGGCTCGAAGGACTGAATGGCCTACTCCTGCACCTATTGTCTATTGTCTATACCTAGAAAATTCAAGTGTGTCATCCAGATACTTTGAAGATTCCGCTTCCTCCACTCGCTCTGGCAATGCATTCCACATGTTCACCATGTTCAAGGCGAATACGTTCCTCACAGATCTCCTTTAAATTTCTTACCCCTCTCCCTAAATCTATACCCTCGGGTTTTATTTTCCTATGATAAGGGGGAAGCTTCCTATAATCGATTCTATCTCTGCCATTTATAAATTTGTATACTTCATTTATTCGTGGCACAGTGGCAAATCGGTAGAGTTGCTGCCTTACAGCGCCAGAAACAAGGGTTCAAACATGACTCCAGGTGCTCTCTGTATGGAATTTGTACGTTCTCACTGTGACCACGTTGGTTTTCCCCAGGTGCACCGGTTTCCTCCAGCATTCCAAAGACGCGTACAGTAGGTTTGGAGGTTAATTGTCTTTGGTAAAATTATAAATTGCCCCTGGTGTGTAGGGTAGTGCTAATGTACGGGGTGATCGCTGGTTGTTGCGGACTCGGTGGGCCAAATGACCTGTTTCTACGCGGAATTTCTAAAGTCTCTATTCTCCTCTTAACCTCCTTCGCTTCAGGGAAAACAGACTCTCCAGACTTTTTACATTACTGAAATGATCCATGTGTTGATTTTGTTTTTAGTTTTAGTTTTAGTTTTAGAGATACAGCATGGAAACAGGCCCTTCAGCCCACAGAGGCCATGCCGACCAACGATCACCCATTCTATCTTACACACTGGGAACAATTTACAGAGGCCTGGTTGATTGAAAGGTACAGTGTGTGGAAAAAGGCCCTTCATTCCATCAAGTCCATGCTGACCACTGATCACTTGTTCCATGTTATCCCATTGAATGTGAAAGTGTGATGACATAGAATGAGTGTGACTGGGTGATTGATGGTCGGCGTGGACTCGGTGGGCTGAAGGGCCTGTTTTCATGCTGTATATCTAAACTAAACTAAACCAAACTAAATGTTTATCAGTGAATGGTAGGGCTCTGGAAAGTGTTGTGAAGCAGAGGGATCATTGTTCCTTGAAAGTGGCAGCACAGGTAGACAGGGTTGTCAAAAAGTCTTTCAGCACTTTGGCCTTTATCAGGTATTAAACAACATGTATTTAAGATCAATTATATGTCCTAGCGTCTGTGCCACTATACTGCCCTGTAGTATTGCCTTTGATTGTGTTTGAAGCATTCATTTTATTTTAGTTCCGTTTAGTTGAGAGAATCAGGGTGGAAACAGGCCATTCGGCCCACCGAGTCCGCGATGACCATTAATCATCCATTCACACTAGATCTGTGTTTCCCACACACTAGGGACAATAATACCGAAGCCAATTAACTGACAACCCTGCACGTCTTTGGGGTATAGCAGCAAACCAGAGCACCTGGAAAAACCCACGTGGTCACAAGGAGAACGTGTGAACTCGGCACAGACTGCACCCATTGTCAGGATCGAACCCGGGGCTCTGGCATTGACAGGCAGCAACTCTACTGCTGTACCACCGTGCCACACTTAATTAATGTACTGGACACTATAAAAAATGCAATATACATGCAACATCTTCCATTCACTAACAAGCCTTTTATTGATCCCTTCAAAATCTGTTTTTTAATTAAAAAAATATGCCGCTTGTATTATTTTTCTGCATTAATTTCCTTCTTAATATCAGAAAGCATCACTGTTCCCTGCCTCGGCAAACTTCCAGATGCAAGTAAAAAGTGTACCATCTTTCTATATATTTTCAACTACTGATTTTGGAGCTTATTGTAGTTCTAATCCTCTCTAAACATACTCCCACTGTTTCACATCAGCAGCAGCAGTCATGCTCACATAAGGTTAACTCTGTGATGTTGCAGTCTGACTTGTTAATGTATCGCTGGTGGGGCTTTAGACAGAATCCAGGGTTCAAAGGTGCACATAAGCTTGAAAGACCTGCTGGGATGACAAGCAATAGAAACAAGGTCAACCAGCGAGACGTAGATGTGAGAGTGATGAGATACAATCTGTTGCCACAGGGGAGTCTGCCCTAAAGGATCAGAAGGCCTAATTATTAAACTCTCAGGTTATTCAGCACAGTGGGAACTGGCTCCTCAGTTGAGATTAAAAATGGAGAGCTATACACATGACTGATTTATTTTCCACATAGAGAATGTCTAAGCAATCCAGTGCGAATGGTTTCTTACCTTAATCATAGTCACAGAGTCATAAAGTCGTACAGCATGAAACAGGCTCTTTGGACCACACTTGCCCACACCGACCAACATGTCCCATCTACACTAGTCTTACCTGCATGCGTTTGGCCCATCTCCCTCTAAACCTATCCTATCCATGTACCTGTCTAAATGTTTCTTAAATGTTACGATAGTACCTTGCTCAAATACCTCCTCCAGCAACTCATTCTATACACTAGCCACCCATTGTGTAAAAATATTACCGCTCAGGTTCCTATTAAATCTTTCCACCCTCACCTTAAACCTATGTTATCTGGTTCTTGATTCCCTTACTTGGGCAAAAGACTGTGTATTTACCCAATCTATTCCTTTCATGATTTTATATACCTCTGTATGACCACCTCTCATCCTCCAGCAATCTATGGAATAAAGTCCTAGCTTGCTCAACTTCTCCCTATTGCTCAGGCCCTCATGTCCTGACAACATCCTTCTCTGCACCCTTTAGAGCTTGACAACATGTTCCTATAACATGATGACCCGAACAGAACACAATGAGTAATACCACTGTAACATGACGTCCCAACTCCTATACTCAATTGATGCACAAGATAGCAGTATAGGTGATAAAAGGATACAATTCTGGACAGTATAAATAGATTCACGAGGCATACATGATTGGATTGGGACACAGCTGAGAGATCCTTAAAATGTTACGGTGAAGTAGATTTATCTGCCCCAATAAATCAAATTATTGGGCTTTGCTCACCAAAATTTCTGGGAGAAAGAAAGTATTGCTCAGGATTGGAAACAAATGTGAGATAACTACGTTAGTAATATAAAGGAATTAACAAGAAAATAAAGCAGAGATGTAATTGGAAAAACTTTGAAAATAATTACATCAAGGATGAGAAAAGAGATATCTGAGGCAAAATTATGAAGAAATTAGACAAAACAAACAACTTGGTTCAGATAGATTTCACTTGCGGTGTTGAAACTGGATAGCAAATGAACCAGTATAGTTTATAAAACTCACTGAAAGATGTACTGTCTGATAATTCCTATCTTCCAAAAAGAATACTACTCAGAAAAATTAATGTAATGTCAGTATAGGAGAGATACTAGATCATTGCTCAAAATTGATTTAAGATTATTTTCCCAGAATTTGCAGTCTGTAGAAAATGCCTGGGTTTTTATAGGGGGAGCGAGTGGTGATGGGGGGGGGGGGGGGGGGGGGGGAGATCAAGTCATTCGTACCTACACACAGGATGGCAGAGCCACTCCACTTGCAGGAGGAAGATACAAAGTACAGAATACAGTTCTCAACATTGTAGCGCACCAGTTCGATGGACAAAGTACAATGTCTGCAATGGGGTAGAGGTGAATCGAACAGTACCCTTGTTTATGGAAGGACCGTTTAGAAGTCTATCCTAACAGAGGGGAAGAAGCTGTTCCTGAGTCTGGCGGTGTGCACTTTCTGTATGTTCTGCCCAATGGTAGTGGAGAGAAGAAGGAATGATGGGGTGGATTAGTCTTTGATTATGTTGGCTGTTTTTCGGAGGCAGCATTTCTGTCCCTCCCTCCCCAAATGCAACCTGACCCTTCGCGTTTCCTCCAGCACTTTTTGTTTGGCAAAGCATTGGCCTAAATAGGTTGTTGATGGTCGCTACAGTCTTGGTGCACTAAAGATCTTTTTCTGTACTGTACCTTTCCATCACTCAGTGACTCTATGAAATAGTGAAATGTCAGTGGTTTAATGGTGCTTTATTTGTCACCTATGCAACTGCACAGATGAATTTGTTTTGCATACATTACAAATGTGAGTTAAAGGGAAAAAGTAGAGTAGCTATGGAAACTATGAGATTCAAAGAGGAGGAAGTACTGACACTTTTGAAAAATATAAAAGTGGATAAGTCTCCAGGTCCTGACAGGATATTCCCTAGGACATTGAGGGAAGTTAGTGTAGAAATAGCAGGAGCTATGACAGAAATATTTCAAATGTCATTAGAAACGGGAATAGTGCCGGAGGATTGGCGTACTGCGCATGTTGTTCCATTGTTTAAAAAGGGTTCAAAGAATAAACCTAGCAATTATAGACCTGTTAGTTTGACGTCAGTGGTGGGCAAATTAATGGAAAGGATACTTAGAGATAATATATATAAGCATCTGGATAAACAGGGTCTGATCAGGAACAGTCAACATGGATTTGTGCCTGGAAGGTCATGTTTGACAAATCTTCTTGAATTTTTTGAAGCGGTAACTATGGAAATTGATGAGGGTAAAGCAGTGGATGTTGTCTATATGGATTTCAGTAAGGCCTTTGACAAGGTTCCCCATGGAAGGTTGGTTAAGAAGGTTCAATCTTTGGGTGTTAATGGCGGAGTAGCAAGATGGATTCAACAGTGGCTGAATGGGAGATGTCAGAGAGTAATGGTGGATGGCTGTTTTTCAGGCTGGAAGCCGGTGACCAGTGGGGTGCCTCAGGGATCTGTGTTGGGTCCACTGCCTTTTGCAATTTTAACATTGATCTGGATGATGGGGTGGAAAATTGGATAAGTAAGTATGCAGATGATACTAAGATAGGTGGTGTTGTGGATAATGAAGTAGATTTTCAAAGTCTACAGAGAGATTTGGGCCATTTGGAAAAGTGGGCTGAAAGATGGCAGATGGAGTTTAATGCTGTTAAGTGTGAAGTGCTACATCTTGGCAGGACAGATCAAAATAGGAAGTACATGGTAAATGGTAGGGAATTGAGGAATGCTGTGGAACAGAGGGATCTAGGAATAACAGTGCATAGTTCCCTGAAGGTGGAATCGCATGTAGATAGGGTGGTAAAGAAAGCCTTTGGTGTGCTGGCCTTTATAAATCAGAGCATTGAATATAGGAGTAGGGAAGTAATGTTAAAATTGTACAAGGCATTGGTAAGACCAATTCTGGAGTATGGTGTACAATTTTGGTTGCCTAGTTATAGGAAGGATGTCAACAAAATAGAGAGAGTACAGAGGAGATTTACTAGAATGTTGCCAGGGTTCCAGCAACTATGTTACAGAGAAAGGTTGAACAAGTTAGGTCTTTATTCTTTGGAGCGCAGAAGGTTAAGGGGGGACTTGATTGAGGTCTTTAAAATGATTGAAAGGGATAGACAGAGTTGACGTGGATACGTTTTTCCCATTGAGGGTAGGGAAGATTCAAACAAGAGGGCATAACATGTGAATTAAGGGACAGACGTTTCGGGGTAACGTGAGGGCAAACCTCTTTACTCAGAGGGTGGTGGCTGTGTGAAATGAGCTTCCAGCAGAAGTGGTGGAGGCAGGATCGATTTTAACATTTAAAAGTAAAGTGGATAGGTATATGGACGTGAAGGGAATGGAGGGGTATGGTCTGAGTGCAGGTAGATGGGACTAGGGGAAAACAAATGGTCGGCACGGACTGGATGGGCCGAGAGGGCCTGTTTCCGTGCTGTAATTGTTATATGGTTATAAATGCAGGTGCTGCCATATTTGGCGGCATTATTCAAAGTCCAAAGTCCGTCTGCCCATGTGCTCGATGTATTGGAGCAGACTAAATGCAGTGCAGCCCTCACATCTTATGATCCATCCTTGGTTGGTGAAGTACACCAGAGTCAATAGCCATTAATACCTGCAGCAGTTTCCCGCAAGATCCATCCTTGCATCAGCATGTCCAAATTTGTCTCCTGACAAATTGGCCTGAGCTAAACATTTGAGATGCATTAGAAAAATATGCACAGTTGGCAGGAGTTTTTTTCCCCGTTACAAAAGCAGAGATTTATTTTTAACAAGCCAAAAGGTGATTTTTTTCTCTCCCAAAGTAATGGAGGTGACATTTTGTATAGTTTAATTTGGAAATACAGTGTGAATCATAGAATCATAGAATCATAGAAAATAGGTGCAGGAGTAGGCCATTCGGCCCTTCGAGCCTGCACCGCCATTCAATATGATCATGGCTGATCATCCAACTCAGTATCCTGTACCTGCCTTCTCTCCATACCCCCTGATCCCTTTAGCCACAAGGGCCACATCTAACTCCCTCTTAAATATAGCCAATGAACTGGCCTCAACTACCTTCTGTGGCAGAGATTTCCACAGACTCACCACTCTCTGTGTGAAAAATGATCTTCTCATCTCGGTCCTTAAAGACTTCCCCCTTATCCTTAAACTGTGACCCCTTGTTCTGGAGTTCCCCAACATCGGGAACAATCTTCCTGCATCTAGCCTGTCCAACCCCTTAAGAATTTTGAAAGTCTCTATAAGATCCCCCCTCAATCTCCTAAATTCCAGCGAGTACAAGCCGAGTCTATCCAAAGTTTCTTCATATGGAATTCCTGCCATCCCAGGAATCTGGTGAACCTTCTCTGTACTCCCTCTATGGCAAGAATGTCTTTCCTCAGATTAGGAGAGGTGAAACAGGCCCTACGGCCCAGCAAGGCTGTGTTGACCAGCGATCTTCGGACATTAGCACTATCTGACACACTTGGGCCAATTTTCAATCTTTACCGAAGAGTATGTTTTTGGAGTCTGGAAGGAAACTGGAGCAGCCAGGGAAAACCCACACAGTCACAGGGCGAACGTACAAACGCTATACAGACAGCACCTGTAGTCTGGATCAAATCCAGGTCTCTGGCACTATACGGTAGCAACTCTACTGCTGCACCACTGTGTTGCTATTTCAAAATGTTAATCATTGTCCACATGTAACTATAAGGCTGATAAGATATGTGTATAAGATCATTACACTGTAATTATACAATCATTCTTCAGACAGAGGGTGGTGAATCATTGCCACAGACGACTGTGGAGGCCAGGTCATTGGGTATTTTTAAGGTGGAGATTGACCGAATCTTGATTAGTTCGAGTGTCAGGGGTTATGGGGATAAGGCAGTAGAATGGGGTTGAGAGGGAAAGATAGTTCAGCCATTACTGAATGGCGGAGTAGCCTTGATGGGCCGAATGGTCTAATTCTGTTCCTACAACTTATGATCATGAACTTATGAGGGAGAGTTCATTCCAAGACCTCTCCATCAAGTCTCAGTGCAAACCCGGGAGAGCTCTTGGAATGAACTCGTACCATGGGACAGGGCCATCAGGTAGATGCACAGAGTATTTTATCTATAGTAGGAAGATCAAGAACCAGACAGCAAAGATTTTAGGAGAGAGGAGAACATTTTAATAAGAACCTGAGGGACAACACAGCGGGTGGTGGGTATATGGAACAAGCTGCCAGAAGAGGTAGTTGTGGCAAGTGCTATAATGACATTTGAACAGATACATAGATAGGAAAGGTTTAGTGGAATGTGGGCCTAGCACGGGTCGGTGGACTTCTGGAGATGTGGCATTTAGTCGGCATGGGCAAGTTGGTCTGAAGAGCCTGTTACCATGCTATATGACTCCTTTATTTTCCAATAATCCATTAAAGCCCTCTCCCACTTAGACAATATGTTTCGGTGACTGCTGGCGACTGTCACGGTCGTAGCAGGTCACCGAAAGAGCAGCGGCTGGACCTCCCCCCACGACAATGTCTACGACAAGCTACAACAACCTACCACCTAGTCGACATCAAGCTACGGCAAGTTACCGACAACCGGCGACCCATTAGGGCGTCCACTTATGACCACACCTACGACAACCTACGACCACACAGGCGACAACCTATGACAACCAAAGTCAACATACGTCCACCCGTATCAAGCTACGACAAGCAACGACCCTGTCGGTGACAACTGAAGACAGTTCAGTCGCCGGTACCTGTCGCCGATTGACGTAGGTTGGCGTAGGTAGTCGCCAATGCAATTCTTCAAGGTCAGCACTCGATGACAACCGATGTCACCTGGCAACAACCTGGCGACAACCTATGACTGCACCTACGACCAGAAGACAAGCTACGTCAAGCCCACAGTCGCCACCAGGGGCAATAGACAGGGATGTGCTTTATCACCCCTTCTATTTGACCTGGCAATAGAGCCCTTAGGAGAAAATATAAGAATGCACCCTAATATTCACGGTTACAATGCTAAAAACTCTAATAATAAAATATCATTACATGCAGATGATGTATTATTATATATTACAAAATCACAAATTAGCATACCAAATTTATTAAACTTAATGGAAGAATTTGGTTCCTTTTCAGGATATAGAATAGATTGGAATAAAAGCGAAATAATGACGATAAAACCACAAGACGCAACACATCTTTTAAAATACCCTTTTAGAATTACTACAGAAAGATTTAAATACTTGGGTATTCAAATTACCAGAAAAATATAAATCTCTACTTAACGCAAATTATCTGCCCTGACTTACTAAATTACAAACGTTGATCCAATTTTGGAAAACACTACCGATGTCCTTAGGCAGAATAAATGCCATTAAAATTATTTTTCTTCCACAAATACTGTAGTTATTCCAATCAATACCTACATATGTACCTAAAATTTATTTTAAAAAATTGACTGACACATAACAAATTTCATATGGGAATATAAATCCCATAGAATTCAAAGAAGACATTTATGTAAACCTAAAGAATATGGTGGACTCACACTACCCAATTTTACGTACTACTATTGGACAATGAACATTAAAAATATAGTGTACTGGTTGGATAGTTCATCACAACAGGCAGAATGGACAATAATGGACAAGGAGGATTGCACTCCTTTTAACACAGGAGCGATTCCTTTCTCCCCAATAAAATTGAAAAATGACAATATATTAAGAGAAACCCGATGATTGACAGCACAATACGAAATTGGAGACTAATAAAATCCTCTCTTAAATTAAGAAATCTTTTGCTTCTCTCATCGATAGCTAACAACCTGGCGTATAAGCCATCAACTATCGAAAAACGTTTACCCTCTGGGAACGATTAGGAATTAAGACTTGGGAAGATATTTTTACCATTCCTTAAATACAATTTGGAAAACAACCAATATTTTAGATACTTACAAACCCGAGATTATCTGAAAAAACACTCACAAGATTACCAAAATTTGAAGTTGGACCTTCTAGAGCAAGGCATGAATAGACAGGTAGAATTGGATCACAACATCATAGTTTTATAATACTATTCTAAATATAGATATACCTTCGACAGAAGGTATAAGAAAAGAATGGGAACAAGAATTGGCTATAGAAATTCCGAAGGACAGATGGGAAGATTATATGTCATATGTACATAAATGTTCGATTAACATTAGACATACACTGATCCAATTAAAAATTTTACACAGATTATATTACTTAAAAACAAAACTAAATAAAATATTTGCAAACATCTCTCCCTTCTGTGATAAGTGCCTAACTAAAGAGGCAACAATAGCACACTCATTTGTTTCCTGTGCAAAACTTCAGAATATTTGGAAGGAAATTTTTGAAAGCTTTTCAAAAATATTTAAATTAAGACTGGACCCAAACACAGAATTGATTATCTTCGGAACAAGTTCTGAACTAACCATATTTCAAAGATGTTTCCTAAATTATGGTTTGATAAGGCCAAAAAAACGTATTCTTAAATTCTGGAAAAACATTCCTATCCCAACGTTTAAAATGTGGATCACAAATATGTCGGAAATATTACATCTCCAGGAAAT
Organism: Okamejei kenojei; assembly: GCA_035221665.1. NCBI lineage: Eukaryota > Metazoa > Chordata > Chondrichthyes > Rajiformes > Rajidae > Okamejei > Okamejei kenojei. The sequence goes on from CM069141.1 coordinate 52,925,851, forward strand.
GAGACTCGTTCAGCAGGAAAACAAGAACAATGCTTAAGAATATGGTCACCTTTTATTGATTTGTTACAAGTATAATATGGTGCAGCATAACCCTAATAAGTTAGTGTTTTACAACTAGTTGTGGTTGTGAATCGTTATGAGTTTGGCACATTCCCTTTCTTTTTTGTTCACCTCTACCTTCTTTGGATTTTTTACTTATTTCCTTTCCCTTCCAAAGGCCCTCTTCTCTTTGGAGCCTTGTTTTCTTTTCTTTTTTCTTCCCTTTCTTTTTGTTTTTCATATTCTCAAGCACGCAGTCTACTTAACCATCATCACTCATCTAACGCCAACCACTGCGGACTACACTTCACCACTATTCTCATTCTCCTCTTCTTTCTCTTTTCTTCTTTTTTCTATTATAGGTTAAAGTGTATAAAAAAAAAAAAAAAAGAGAAGTTGTACACAAAATGTATTATGTTACATATCATGATTAAGATGTATGTACAATGCTTCTAATAAAAAAAGTAATTAAAAAGAAAGCCCACAGTCGCCGAAAAGTTTTGAACATTTCAAAATCCAGCGGCGACCAGAAAAACGTTACGACTCTTTAGGTGACTTGAGGAGACTACTAATGACCATACAGGCGTCATCCCGCGACCATGTGGCGACAGCCTAGTCATCTGCAGCCGCCGAAAAAATTACCTAAGTGGGACAGGGGCTTTAGTACTCTCTTCCATTTTTTCCCCCTTCTCCTTCACATAGGACCCACAGTGGTGCAGCTGGTAGAGCATGTGCCTCGTAGCACCAGAGAACCAAGTTTGATCCTGACCGAGGATGCCATCTGTGTGGAGTTTGCATGTTCTCCCTGTGATCGCATAGAAACATAGAAACTTAGAAAATAGTTGTGCAGGAGTAGGCCGTTCGGCCATTCGGCATAGGTTCCCTTGGGGCACTCCAGTTGCCTTCCACATCCCAAAAACATGTGAATCTGTAGGATAAATGGTATCTGAAAAAAAAGAAAATGCTCCCAGTGTGAGAAAATGGGATAACTTAGAACTAGTGTAAATGGGTGATTGATGATCGATATGGACTTGTTGGGCTTAAGGGCCTACTTCCATCCTATATCTCTAAACCTAAATCTCATATTCTGACCCCCATCCAGGCTTTTGCCCACTTCCACCTCTCTTTCTGACTTTCTATCCCCTATGTCAGTTTGAAGAAGGGTTCTGACATGAAACAGCGCCTGTCCATTGCCTTCCCAGAAGCTGCCTAACCTGCAGAGTTGCTCCATAGTTTGTTTCTGCTGAAGGTTCCAGCATTTGCAGTCCCTTATGCTCCAGAATGAATAAAAGATCTGAGATGAATTAAGCAACATTCTTTTTCTCCAATTAACATCCACTTCCACTTCAATCAGGGATTAAAAGGCATTATACCTAATGACATTTTGAATAATTTTCACTGGCAGGGTACCAGTATACTTCATAAAATACAATGTGCTCAAGTAATTCAGCAGGTCAGGCAGCATCGAAGATAGACAAAAGAATGCTGGAGTAAATTCAGCGGGACAGACAGCATCTCTGGAAAGAAGGAATGGGAGATGTTTCGGCACAAGATTCGGCAGCATATCTGGAGAATGTGGACAGATGACATTTCAGTTTGGGACTCTTCTGTAGATTGATTGTAGTGTGATGGTGGAGCCGGGGTGATGGGGAAGCTGGAAAAGATGGCAGGTGGGACAAAGTCTGGCAAGTGATATGTGATGGGTGGGGGTGGTTTTGATTGGCAGATGGTTGGAACAAAGGCTAGAGATGAAAAAGAGAGAAAAGGCTGACAAAAAGGAGGCAAAAAGTTACAGACGTTGGTTTATACCAAAGATAGACACAAAAATTGTCTGAACTAGGGTCCCAACAAAAAACATCACCTGTAGATGTTCTCCAGAGATGCTGCCTGACCAGTTGAGCTATTCCAGCGTTTTGCGTCTATCTCTGGGAGATAGGCTGTCTACATGTATATTTCATACTTGAATTGCACGAGTATACTTAATTTGGCCTCCACTCCGCTGTTCCTTATCTCAACCTTCACATCCTTCCCAGTACAATTACTCACATTTCTCATATTATCACCCCCACTTCTCTTTCTAAAATTTCTCCCCCCTACTTTATCGGTCTAAAGAAGGCTTCCGACCTGAACTGTCATTAGTCCATTCCCTCCACAGATGGTGCCTGGGCAGCTGAGGTCCTCCAGCAATTTATTTTATTTATCCTCCCATCTTTCATCTGTTTTGACAATCCCAAATAGAAACAATCATGACATGGGCTACATTTCAATTATTTTCATATTTTTATGTATTGATTGTACTGCACTATAGACTTTAGACTGTAGAGATACAGCATGGGAACAGGTCCTTCGAACCACCGAGTCCGTGCCGACCAGCGATCACCACATACACTGGCACTGTTGTGCACAAAAGGGATTATTTACAATTTTACCAAAGTCATTTCATTTCGGAGTCACGTGAGTGATTCCATGAAGAAGCAGCCAGCCCGCATGCGCGTCAATATGTCGACGCATGGAGCGACGCTGACTGGCAGGCGCGCTGCACCTGCCAGTGGTAAGTTTAAACCTGAAGGTAAGTTTTTAAACTTTTCAGGTTAGGTTTCCATTGCAGGAATCTCTTCTTACAGAGTTTCCTGCTGGATTTCGGGGTGAAGTCGGAACGGGCCATGGGGAAACCTTTATAGATCGCGAACCAGTCATGGACCGTGGGGAATCCCAGTCACGACCTCGGGGAATCCTGGCCACGGACCGCAGGGAACCCACTACGGAGACCGCAGAAGTACGGGTAGCGGGCCGGTCAAATTCGCCTTCAGAGTCGCTGGTGGTGGAGCCAGTGGCTTCAGACTGGTGCCGGCAGCACCTTGGCAAACCCACTTGGAGGGCAGCCGCGGAGAAAGTCCGTACGGCCCGTTGACTCAAATGTGTCATCCTTCACTGGGTAACGTTCTTCGGACATCAAACCCACATGGAGCACCTAATAGAGAGGTGCTCCACAATGGTATGCTCCAAGGAGGAGTTATATCACCACGGGTCTCTGCGGGGCCCGCGGCAACCACACCTGTGTACAGGGCTGCACACTGTCTCCCTCTCTGAAGAGGGGAGCAATCGGGGTCAGTACTGTCTGACTCGGAGTTCGTAGGTATTGCCGGGAGCATACCACGAGGCATGAAGGATATGGTCCGTGGAGGGGCCACATCAGTGCAGGCCTCCTCGGGCCTGCGGCAATAGCACCGGTGTACAGGGCTGCACACTGTCTGAGCAGGGGAGGCAGTCGGGGTCAGTGTGTAACTGACTCCAAACTCGGAGGTATGTCCGTGGCACATACTGGAGTTCCTGAAAGTGCCGGCAGTGAACAATGCTATCAGGGGTGACGTTGGAGGGGCATGGTATCCCAGGATACCAGCCGCCGTATCCGTTTCAGGTAAAACCTATTTAACAGATGAGGTTTGCATGAGGGAGCTAAAGCTGTCGAACTACAAGTACAGCCTCATAGTTTTGGCGACAATACACCCCACACCTCCATCGGCAGCAAGCGGTTCACTGAAGCTGGTGGCAGCCAGTAAGCTGGGCAGAGAGCTTTAGGCCAAGGCCCAAGCCGCTCTCAGGAAAAATATGGAATCCACGTACCCTACCAGTCCTCTCCAATCAAGGACGGAAATAGAACCCGCATGAGGGGCCTTTGGGCTTACCATAAGACCACCGGTAACCATGAAGGTAGGTGGGTCTGGTTCTTTCCGAAACATGGGGTATGTGGACCATTCACAAGTTGGAAACACTCGTAAAAACCTGTAAACAACCATGTTGTTATGAAGCAGCCTCTATTCATCAAGAGTATTGGCAATATAGTGGCTGTGTTTTCAGCTGTGCATTTGGACCTTTGCATTTTCTGTGCCACGTATGTTGTTATTAACAGACTTATTCCTATTAACAGCTGAAGCTATCAAAGTCACAATGGTATATTCTACATAGCTCCTGTACTTTTGCTCAGTATTTATTCAGTTATATTACAAGCTGATACTAGTACTAAAAGATGGAAAATTACGAATACCATCTCTAGTTACGGAGGCGGATGGGCTTTGCATGCTCAACTCCAAGTTGATACACTATGGTGGGGGCATTTGACGCTGGTGTATTATCATGTCAAAATCTATGACAACACAGTATGGATATTGTATCACAACGTATTCAATTACATTGTGATTCGATGCAACACCGAATATCAATATGTTCGCATCCAGGCTCTATCACCATTTCAAAATATGTGGCGCAGTGGCCATAGATGTATTCTCACTACACTGAGGAGGAATGTTCTTTATGTCTTTCCTCCATTTTGCCTCATTAGTCGGGTCTTGCACAAAAACCAGCAAGATCTCGCCTCAGGCATTTCGTACTGCCTGACTGGCCTATGCAGCCATGGTTCCTGTTAAATTTTGGGGATGATTATAGGACCTTATATGGTTGTCCTAAACACAAACATTTGATGGTTCACCCCGTAACTGAGGAAACCATCCTCTGCATGATAAAATCAATTCACTCTGAGAAGGCCATTCGGCGGCACGGGTTGCCAGTCCGATTCATGTACATGCTCACTGCAGAATGCAGGGATAGCACCGAGAAAGCAGCACATTTTTCCTCATCAGGAGATGGGAAGTGTTTTGGTTTTATGCCAATGTTCTATATAATACAGCACGGATAACTAACGTCTCGGAGTTCATTTCAGATGGTTCTTTGACAATCAATTAAGTTATAGTACCATTAACTGTGCCAACGTGCTCTCATCATAGTTGCTGCAGCGATCAGGACCCACTCTGTCGGGTCGCACTCTCTGATATCCAGATTTATAAGGATATCTTTATCATAATTCTCCCAGGCCCAGGTACTCGGAGATATGGGATGTAAGCATTGTTCTTAAACTGCTTCGCCAGTAGGGCCCAGCTACATCTCTATCCCTGGTCAAACTCACTTACAAAGTGTTTATGCTCATGGCGCTAGTCTCAGCGCAACTGGTCTAGCCACTACTTATATTGTGACTGGTAGGATGGTTACATGTGTTAATGATAGAATATTTGATGTTTATGATGTAGATAAGCAGAGCAGACCAGGGGTGTCAGGTCCCAAACTGTTTCTCATGGCATACCCCATAGACCTTTGGTTGTCTGTAGTCACTCATTTACATCAATACGTCAAGGTCACCAAGACCGTTAGAGGATCTGCACTAGCAATGGTTGTTAGTTACTAATAACCTCATAAAAGGTATCTATCCAGCCCATCTCTAGGTGGTCAAAGAGGGTTTTGGCTTATGCAGAATTAGATACTATATCTTCTATCTCACTCCACTAGGGCTGCTATTACATTAACAGCAAGGGTCATGTACGTTCCACTGGACCACACCCTAGCGGCTGCAGGATGGTCAAACGAATGAACTTTCTATCATTTTATAATAACCCATTGCCAGACCAGGGGTATTTGCCAAATTCCATATATGATTTGTTTCATAGTTTCCCCCAGGATGGAAGGGGTCACTATTATTCTCCTTTGATGATTAAAGCATCAGCATTTTTAACGAACTATGTCATGGCTGAATGCATTAATCTTTTTTACTCATCCATGGTCAATTGATGCAGTGTGTGACGCCTGGACTCGTATCCGGCATGAAATCACAGAGCTTTGTAGTCTTCATGGAATGACTCACATGACTCCGAAATTAAATAGTAAGATTAGATGAGAACTTACCAGTTTGAATTTTGATCTTTATTTTATGAGGAGTTATGATGTGCGATTACGTGCCCACCGCTCCCAACCTTCGTATCAGAAAGGTCATCTGGTAGTTCTCAAGTTCTCTCCAATCTTACTATATTCAGGTCAACAACTGTTATCTGTGATTTCACACCGCTGCTTTGTAGATTGACGCGCATGCGGGCTGGCGGCTTCTTCACAAAATCGCTCATCGTAACGCCTCATAAAATAAGGATCAAACTTCAAACTTCAAACTGGTAAGTTCTTATTTAATCCTACTAATTAACCTACAAACATAGACATCCTTGGAATGTGGGAGGAAATCGGAACACCAGGAGAAAACCCAGGCTGTCTCAAGGAGAATGTACAAAATCCATACAGACAGCACCCATAGTCAAGATCGAGCCCGGGTCTCTGGTGCTTTAAGGCAGCAACTCTACTGCTGCGCCAACATGCCGCTCTACAGATTGCACTGGAGATCATAAAGTATATGTATTGAAAGCTTCTTTATCCATGGGATCAGTTTTGATGTTCAAAAGGGTCGGCATGTACAAGATGGGCCAAAGGGTCAATTTCCATATTATTCAACTCTGTTTTTCTATTCATCTATACACGTTTGATTAGAAGTTTGTCTTGGATTTTCTGTTATTTTCTCAGATATTTTTTATCACAAACCCGTCTTGGCAATAAACAGAAAGACTTGAACCTGCCGTGATCTTGAAGAGGTTTATAAAATCATGAGAGGAATTGGTAGGGTGATCACACAGTGTCTTTTACCCAGGGGTGGGGAATCAAAAACCAGCAGACATCATTTTATGATGAGAGGGGAGAGATTTAATAGGAACCTGAGGGGCAACTTTTTCACTCTAAGGGTGCTTTGTTATGCGGAACGAGCTGCCAGGGGAGGTACTTGAGGCAGAAACTATAACAGCATTTAAAAGACATGTGGACCCTTGCATGAATGGGAAAGTTTTAGAAGGATATTAATTGTGGGCAAATGGGACTAGTGTAAATGGAGCACCTTGGGCGGCATTGACTAGTTGGGCTGATGGGCCTGTTTCCATGCTGTATGGCTCAATATCTCTATATAAATAATAACTACAAATGTAGAATCTGAGTATTAATCATCTTACTGCATAATACTATGAAGCTACTGCAAGTTCATAATGGGCTACTAATCTCAGTAATTTATATCATTTATGTTTAGTGTAAAATGGTAATTAAGGACACTGTTTATAGTTTCGCTACATTGATAGTGTAGTTAGTCATTGCAGTAATTGTCAATGTGTTAACTGGGACAATTAGCAAATCTTTCTTTGCAGCTAGTCATCTGAAATCATCTTCTACTTGTCCCTTGACTATACTGGAACATCTTGCAATCTTTCTTGAAAATAAAATATAATTCTGCAGATGATGGAAATCTGAAATGGAAGCAGAAAATTTGAGAAACACAATTGGCAGGTCAAGTTTACAAATTCTTAAGATGCCATTCAGTATTATGCCATTTGGCCCATCAAGCCTGCTCCACCATTAGATCATGGTCTATTTTTCCTTCTCAACCCCATTCTTCTGCCTTTTCTCTAAAACTTTTGACAGCCTTACTAATCAAGAACCTTTCAAACTCCGCTTTATTAAATATCCCATAACTTGGCCTCCACAGCTGCCTGTGGAAAATTCCACATTTTCATTACCCTCTGGCTTAAGAAACTCCGGGTCATCTTCATTTTAAAAGTGCGTTATTTATTCTGACGCTATGCCATCTGCAGATTGGCAGGTTCTTCATTAGTAAGGGCGTCAAAGGTTATGGAAAGAAGGCAGGAGAATGTGGTTGAGAGGGAATATACCACTAATTACCACCATGCCACACAGATCTACACATGGTATGCACTCTCAGAAATAGCATAGAGATTACAATGGTTGTACAATTAATGGTCTGGGACTTCCATCTAATCATCCCCAGGATCATTCTCTTAAACCTCATCTAGACCCTCCACAATGTCAGCATATTCGTCCTCAGATATGAGGTCCAAAACTGTTCATAATATTCCAAGTGTGTGCTGACTAGGGTCTTATTGGTGCCATTTAACATGATTTGAGCACAAATGAGCCAAAAGGTGATGTTATTTTATGTGCAAGTTGCAATGAGCAACGCTCAAGTCAATTATATTAATTGTAAGAGCAATCTTTCCTTATCTGACACACATTTGTCTACTTTTCATTTCAGCCTTTGCAACTTACACCACCTATCTGCCAATTAAACTCCCACCATCTCTATCCACCTTTCATTTGCCAAGCTTTGCGAACAGCTACTCCAGAGGGCATGTACTGGACTGGACTGGACTCTGAAAATGGCGTCAAAACTTGGTGATTCTTCCATGTGGTCTGAGTGGACTATTTCTACGCACTTTCTACTAATCGGGAAATGTGCTTAGGTATGGCAATACTTTACAGAACTGCATGCAAAAAATGAATTTCACTCTACATCTTATAAAGAACCATTGAACCATGAACCATTGAATCTATTAACCTTTTAACCCTTAAACCTTTCAAGCTATTGAACCATTTCTCTTTTACAGCTTTCTCTCCTCTGCTACAATCAGACTGAGGAAGGATACTGACCCAAATGCCGCCTGTGCATTCCCTACACAGACATTGCCTGACATGCTGAGTTGCTCCAGTGCTTTGTGGTTTGCTCAAGACTCCAGCATCTGTAATTTCTTGTAGCCCAAGATCATGGTTGCCGAAATGAGCACAGAACATCTGACAATTTGAACGATCAATTCAATGAATAGAAGGAACCTCATTGTACCGACGTTCTGTTATTTAATGCAATGTAAACAAAGTGTTACATTGGTAGGAAGTAATTATGAAGGTGAGAGGGTTCAACATAAATATCTGCTCTGGCAGGATTGTATCTAGTTATATCAGAGTAGGACAATTATTCATTTTCTAAATCAAAGGTTAATTTATATCTGAGTGAGAGGTCTATTTCTTATTTGAAAACACTTTGTTTGTGAATAGATTGTGAATTAATTTATTTTAAATAGCATGATTTATGCCAGTGTGGAGCATGCCTTTACTTAATGTGAATTTGATGTTCTTTTTAATCAAATCAAAAGAAAATTGCTTTGTTGTTAAAACAGAAGGTTGAAATTGGAGTTGGCGCAATTTGTTCTCATGTGACATTCCATGCTGCCATTCTGTTTAATCCTTCTTTTAAACACTTAATTTGTCCCCATTAGTCCAAGACTGTTTCTTTCCCTTTTGAAACAGCATAGCATAGGAGTTAAGGGGCTGTCCCACTCTATGAGCTAATTCAAGAGTTCTCCTGAGTTACCCCTGATTCGAACTTGGAGAATTACGGTAATAGCCGCTTGTAGGCACTTGGCGCTCTCGTGGACATTTTTCAACATGTTGAAAAATCTTCACGAGTCTTCACGAGCTTACCCCATTTCCCGAGTACCTGCCGTTAGTGTTACAAGCCGCTAAGAGACGTCCCGAGCTCCAACGTACCCGCTACATACATTCTACGTGCTTACCACGAGTTTGATTTTTTTTTAACTCGGGAGAGCTCTTGAATTAGCTCGTGCAGTGGGACAGGCCCTTAACTATTGTTGCTTGATCAGGCAACATACTTCATGAGTTTAGTGTTTGATATTTCATACAGCTTCCTTCGTGAAAGTGTTAACATTGTGTTTACACAGGACTTTGTTAAAACAGATACAGATTGGGACATGCATTACATGTTTTGTTCTGTTAAGTTAAGTTACGTTAAGTTACGTTACGTTACGTAACATTACATTAAGTTACATTAAGTTAAGGTGAGTTTAGTTTGTCACATGTTCCAGGGAACATTGAAAAGCTATTTTGTTGTATACTATCCAGTCAGCGTAAGACTGTACAGTTACAGGATAAAAGTCAATATGGATAGAACTAAGGAATTGTAAGGGTAAAAATACCCTAATGGGACTAATCTAGAGGCACCCAAACAGTAGCCTGGACATAGGGCGCAAGTTGAATCAGGAGTTAAAATAGGCATGTAGTAAAAGTAATGCTGTGGTTGTTATGGGAGATTTCAACATGCAGGTAGACTGGAAAAATCAGGTTGGTACTGGACCCCAAGAGAGGGACTTTGTAGAGTACTTTTGTGATGGATTATTTGAACAGCTTGTATTGGGGACTACCAGGGAGAAGGCAATTCTGGATTTAGTATAATGAACCGGATTTGATAAAGGACCTCAAGGTTAATGAGCTATTAGGAGGCAGTGACCATAACATGGTCAGGTTTAATCTACAATTGGAAAGGGAGAAGAGTAGATCAGAGGTGTCAGTGTTGCAGTTGAATAAAGGGGACTATGGGGCCTATGAGGAAGGAGCTGGCCAAAGTTGACTGGAAAGATACACTAGCAGGGATGAGAGTGGAACAAACATAGCAGGTATTTCTAGGAATAATACTGAAGGTGCAGGATAAGTTCATTCCTAGGAGGAAGAAAGATTCCAAGGGGAGAAATGGATGGCCATGGCTGACAAGGGACGTCAGGGACAGTATAAAAATTAAAGCGAAGAAGTACAACGTAGCAAGGATGAGCGGGAAGCAAGAGGTTGTGTAATGTTTAAAGAACAACAGAAGATAACCAAAAATACAATCAGAGAAAAGATGAGGTATGAAGGTAAGCTAGCCAAGAATATAAAGCAGGATAGTAAAAGCTTATTTAGGTATGTGAAGAGGAAAAAATTAGTTATGACCAAAGTTGGACCCTTGAAGACCGAAAATAGGTGAATTTATTATGGGACACAAGGAAATGGCAGATGAGTTAAACAGGTACTTTGGATCTGTCTTCACTAATGAGGACACAAACAATCTTCCTGATATAGTAGTGGCCTGAGGATCTGGGGTACAGAGGAACTGAAGGAAATCCACATTAGGCAGGAAATAGTGTTGGATAGACTGATGGGACTGAAGACTGATAAGGGGGACCAATATCCTGGTGGGGAGATTTGCAAAGGCTACGGGGAAAATTTTAAACTTGAACGGTTGGGGGAGAGGGACTCGAATAGAGAAAGCTAGTAGACAGTGTGTGAGGCAGGAGGCAGAGAAGGGAAGCACTCAGTCCCAACATGTAGGGGAGAAAGAAGAAAGAAGAAAAATATAATAAACAGAGAATAAGAGGTGGTGGGTTTCTTAAATGTGTGAGCAGAGAGACAGAGGGGGGTAAAATGAGGGTAGAAGCAATAGGTAGCAAAGTGAAAAGTAAAAGTGGCAGGCAGACGAATCCAGGGTAAAAATCAAAAAGGGCCACTTTTCAACATAATTGTATAAGGGGTAAGAGTGTTGTAAAAACAAGCCTGAAGGCTTTATGTCTCAATGCAAGGAGCATTAGTAATAAGGTGGATGAGTTGAATGTGCGGATAGTTATTAATGAATATGATATAGTTGGGATCATGGAGACATGGCTCCAGGGTGACCAAGGCTGGGAACTGAACATCCAGGGATATTCAATATTCAGGAGTGATAGACAGAAATGAAAAGGAGATGGGGTTGCGTTGCTGGTTAGAGAGGAGATTAACGCAATAGAACGGAAGGACATTAACTTCGAGGATGGGTTAGGAATCGATATGGGTTGAGCTGCGAAACACTAAGGGGCAGAAAACGCTAGTGGGAGTTGTGTACAGGCCACCTAACAGTAGTAGTGGAGTTGGGGATGGCATCAAACAGGAAATTAGAAATGCGTACAACAAAGGTAAAACAGTTATAATGGGTGACTTCAATCTACATATAATTTGGGTGAATCAAATTGGCAGGGGTGTTGAGGAAGAGGATTTATTGGAATGTATGTGGGATAGTTTTCTAAACCAACATCTTGAGGAACCAACGAGAGAGCAGGCTATTCTAGACTGGGTATTGAGTAATGAGGAAGGGTTAGTTAACAGTCTTGTTGTGCATGGCCCCTTGGGCAAGAGTGACCATAATATGGTTGAGTTCTTCATTAGAATGGAGAGTGACATAATTAATTCAGAAACAAGGGTTACTTAAAGAAAGGTAACTTTGAGGGTATGAGACGTGAATTAGACAAGATAAACTGGCAATTGATTCTTAAAGGGTTGATGGTGGATAGGCAATGGAAGGCATTTAAAGACTGCATCAATGAACTACAAAAATTGTTCATCCCAGTTTGGCAAAAGAATAAATCAGGGAAGGTGGTACATCCATGGATAATAAGGGAAATCAGGTATAGTATCAAAACAAAAGATAAAGCATATAAATTAGCCAGAAAAAGCAGCCTACTAGAGGACTGAGTCCAGCAGACGAGGAAAAAGGGATTCATTAGGAAAGGGAAAATAGATTATGAAAGAAAACTGGCAGGGAACATAAAAACTGACTGCAAATGTTTTTATAGATATGTGAAGAGAAAAAGATTAGTTAAAACAAATGTAGGTCCCTTGCAGTCAGAAACAGGTGACCTGATCATGGGGAACAAGGACATGGCAGACCAATTGAATAACTACTTTGGTTCTGTCTTCACTAAGGAAGACATAAATAATCTGCAATAATAGCAGGGGAACGGGGATCAAATGAGATGGAACTGAGTGAAATCCAGGTTAGCCGGGAAGTTGTGTTAGGTAAATTGAATGGATTAAAGGCCGATAAATCCCCAGGGCCAGATAGGCTGCATCCCAGAGTACTAAAGGAAGTAGCCCCATAAATAGTGGATGCATTAGTGATAATTTTTCAAAACTCTTTAGATTCTGGAGTAGTCCCTAAGGATTGGAGGGTAGCTAATATAACCACAGTTTTTAAAAAGGTAGGGAGAGAGAAAATGGGGAATTACAGACCAGTTAGTTTAACATCAGTAGTGGGGACACTGCTAGTCAGTTATTAAAGATGGAATAGCAGCACATTTGGAAAGTGGTGAAATCATTGGACAAAGTCAGCATGGATTTATGAAAGGTAAATCATGTCTGACAAATCTTTCGAGGATGTAACTAGTAGAAGTGGATAAGGGAGAACCAGTGGATGTGTTATATCTGGATTTTCAGAAGGCTTACGACAAGGTACCACATAAGAGATTAGTATGCAAACTTAAAGCACGCGGTATTGGGGGTTCAGTATTGATGTGGATAGAGAACTGGCTGGCAGACAGGAAGCAAAGAGTAGGAGTAAATGGGTCCTTTTCAGTATGGCATGCAGTGAATAGTGGGGTTACGTAAGGCTCGGTCCTGGGACCCCAGCTATTTACAATATATATTAATGACTTGAATGAGGGAATTGAATGCAACATCTCCAAGTTTGCGGTTGACACGAAGCTAGGGGGCAGTGTTAGCTGTGAGGAGGATGCTAGGAGGCTGCAAGGTGACTTGGATAGTTTGAGTGAGTGGGCAAATGCATGGCAGATGCAGTATAATGTGGATAAATGTGAGGTTATCCACTCTGGTGGCAAAAACAGGAAAGTAGACTATTATTTGATTGGTGGCCGATTAGGAAAAGGGGAGATGCAACGAGACCTGGGTGTCATGGTACACCAGTCATTGAAAGTAGGCATGCAGTTGCAGCAGGCTGTGAAGAAAGCGAATGGTATGTTAGCATTCATAGAAAAAGGATTTGAGTATAGGAGCAGGGAGGTTCTACTGCGGTTGTACAGGGTCTTGGTAAGACCACACCTGGAGTATTGCGTACAGTTTTGGTCTCCTAATCTGACGAAAAACATTATTGCCATAGAGGGAATACAGAGAAGGTTCACCAGACTGATTCCTGGGATGTCAGGACTTTCATATGAAGAAAGACTGGATAGACTCGGCATGTACTCGCTAGAATTTAGAAGATTGAGGGGGGATCTTATAGAAACTTACAAAATTCTTAAGGGTTTGGACAGGCTAGATGCAGGAAGATTGTTCCCAATGTTGCGGAAGTCCAGAACAAGGGGTCACAGTTTAAGGATAAGGGGGAAGTCTTTTAGGACCGAGATGTGAAAAACATTTTTCACGCAAAGAGTGGTGAATCTCTGGAATTCTCTGCCACAGAAGGTAGTTGAGGCCAGTTAATTGGCTATATTTAAGAGGGAGTTAGATGTGGCCCTTGTGGCTAAGGGGATCAGGGGTATGGAGAGAAGGCAGGTACGGGCTACTGAGTTGGATGATCAGCCATGATCATATTGAATGGCAGTGCAGGCTCGAAGGGCCAGTGGCCTACTACTGCACCTATTTTCTAAGTTTCTATGTATCTATGTAAATACCCAGGGCTTGATGGTCTGCATCACAGGGTACATAAGGAAGTGGCTCTAGAAATCGTGGATGCATTGGTGATAACTTTCCAATTTTCTATAGACTCAGGATCTGTTCCTGTGGATTGGAGGGTAGCTAATGTTATCCCACTTTTTATGAAAGGCAGGAGAGAAAAAACGGGGAATTATAGACCAGTTAGCCTGACAACGGTGGTAGGGAAGATGCTGGAGTCAATTATAAACGATGAGATAGCCACACATTTGGATAGCAGTAACAGGATCGATCTGAGTCAGCATGGATTTACAAAAGGGAAATCATGCTTGAATAATCTTCTGGAATTTTTTGAAGATGTAACTAGGAAAGTGGTGAAGGGAGAGCCAGTTGATGTAGTGTACCTGGACTTTCAGAAAGCATTTGATAAGGTCCCACATGGGAGATTAGTGGGCAAAATTAGGGCACCAGGTATTGGGGGTAGAGTGCTGACATGGATAGAGAAGTGGTTGGCAGATAAGAAACAAAGAGTAGGGATTAACGGGTGCCTTTCAGAATGGCAGGCAATGACTGATGCGGTACGGCAAGACTCGGTGCTGGGACCGCAGCTATTTACAATATACATCAATGATTTGGATGAAGGGATTCAAAGTAATATCAGCAAATTTGCAGATGACACAAAGCATGGTGGCAGTGTGAACTGTGAGGAGGATGCTATGAGAATGCAGGGTGAATTGGACAGGTTGGGGGAGTGGGCAGATGCATGGCAGATGAAGTTTAATGCGGATAAATGTGATGTTATCCACTTTGGTAGCAAAGACAGGAAGGCCGATTACTATCTTAATGGCGTCAAGTTGGGAAAATGGGAAGTACAACGGGATCTGGGGGTCCTTGTAAATTAGTCTATGAAAGTAAGCATGCAGGTACAGCAGGCAGTGAAGAAAGTGAATGGCATGTTGACCTTTATAACATGAGTAATCGAATATAGGAGCAAAGAGGTTCTTCTGCAGTTGTACAGAACCCTAGTGAGACCACACCTGGAGTATTGTGTGCAGTTTTGGTTCCCCAATTTGAGGAAGTACATTCTTGCTATTGAGGGAGTGCAGCATAAGTTTACAAGTTTAATTCCCGGGATGGTGGAACTGTCATATGCTGAGAGATTGGAGCAGCTGGGCTTGTACACTCTGGAGTTTAGAAGGATTATAGGGGATCTCATTGAAACATATAAGATTGTTAAGGGCTTGGACACTCTAGAGGCAGGAAACATGTTCCCGATGTTGGGGGCGTACAGAACCAGGGGCCACAGTTTAAGAATAAGGAGTAAGCCATTTAGAACGGAGATGAGGAAACACTTTTTCTCACAGAGGGTGGTGAGTCTGTGGAATTCTCTTACTCAGAGGGCAGTGGAAGCAGGTTATCTGGATGCTTTCAAGAGAGAGCTAGATAGAGCTCTTAAGAATAGCGGAGTCAGGGGATAAGGGGAGAAAGCAGGAACGGGGTACTGATTGGGGATGATCAGCCATGATCACATTGAAAGGCGGTGCTGGCTCGAAGGGCCGAAGGGCCTACTCCTGCACCTATTGTCTATTGTCTATTATCTATTGAATACTAGATACTGCAAGATCAGTATTAAAGATAGTTTCAAGCTCTCCAATGCGGTTGATGATAGCTCAGGAGCATTCTCTAGTTGATGACAAATTGATCAGTTGGCTGATAACAGCTGGGTAGAAACTATCTCTGAATGCGGGATTTTCTAGAAGGACTACAAAGTTTGATACAAAGAGAAAACATTTCCATTTAGTGAGCCTCTTATATGATCTCTGAACATCCCAAAGCCAAAGCAGCCAACAGTAACTTTCATGTGATATTATAATGTTTTTTTCCTGCAACTCTGCAATCCCGTAGTTCTGTTTGGAAGTACCAGTATTGGAATTGGTATCGGTATTGGTATATTATTGTTGTATAGACCAAGATAGAGTGATAAACCTTTCTGAGCATTATCCAGACAAATCATATCATCCATGGGTACAATTAATCTATAGAACAGGTTGTGCAAGGAAAAACAATCACCAGATTGCAGAATACAGTGTTTACAGAACTACAAAGACCCACAGGTTTGAAGGTTAATAGGCATCGGTACAAATTGTGAATTGTACCTCGTGCATAGGATAGTGTCAGTGTACAGGGATCACTGGTCATCACCTCAGTCGGCAAAGGGCCTATTTCTGCACTCTATCTATAAACTAAATTAAACTGGAAAAGCTATAGAAAATATGCAGAAAACAGTGCGCGCCGTCATGACGTATGTTGCGAGATGTTGACTACACACTAAGCATATAAGAGGTTTGTTCAGTAGCCTAATAATGATGAGGAAGCAGCCGTTCCTGAATCTGATGGCATAGGTTTTCAAGCTGCTGTATCTTCAGCCCAACGGGAGGGGGAGAGGGTGTAAGTGGTTTCTTGATTATATTGGCTGCTCTCCCGAGGCAGCATGGTGTGTAGATAGAGTTATTGGGGGTTGACTGTATATTTAGCTGGGCTGAATCAAGAACTTTCTGCAATTTCTTGTGATCTTGGAAAGAACATTTTCCAAAGCAAGATATGATGTATCCTGTTGCTTGCATAGAAACATAGAAACATAGAAAAATAGTTGCAGGAGTAGGCTATTCGACCCTTCCAGCCAGCAACGCAATTCAATATGATCATGGTTGATCATTTAAAATCTGTACCCCTTTCCTGCTTTTTCTGCATATCCCTTGATATTTAGCCATAGGAGCAAAATCTAACTCTCTCTTGAAAACTTCCAGTGAATTGGCCTCCACTGCATTCTATGGCAGACAATTCCACTGATTCATAACTCTTTGGGTGAAGAGGTTTTTCCTCATCTCAGTCCTAAATGGCCTAACACTTAACCTTAAACAGTGACCCATCGTTCTGGACTTCCCCAACATCGGGAATAACTTTCCTGCATCTAGCCTGTCCAATCCTTTAAGAAATGTATATGTTTCTATAAGATCCTGTCTCATCCTTCTAAATTCCAGTGAACCGAAGTTGCACTCCCTCAATAGCAATAATGTTCTTCCTCAAATTAGGAGACCAAACTTGCACACAATATTCCAGGTGCGGTCTCAACAGGGCCCTGTACAACTGCAGTAGGACCTCCTTGATCCTAAACTCAAATCCTCTTGCAATGAAGGCCAATATTCCATTAACTTTCTTCACTGCCTGCTGTAACTTTAGGGCCTGTCCCACTTGGGCATTATTTGCGCATCATTTATGCAACATCATTTACACGTCACGACGCACGACGCTCGTGCATTACGCGCGCATGGCAGGTGGTGAGACATGGTGGCATAGGCTGTGATGCACGGTTGCTCACGGCGCCACTGGACTTTGGGATTCACGAAATCTACGCGCGCCACCTGCGTGATACGCAAATGATGCCCAAGTGGGACAGGCCCTTTAGTGACTGATTTACAAGCACACCCAGGTCTTGTTGCACATCCCCTTTTCCTAATCTGACACCATTCAGATAATAATCTGCCTTCCTGTTCTTGCCACCAAAGTGGATAACCTCACATTTATCCACATTATGCTGCATCTGCCATGTATCTGCTTACTCACCCAACCTATCAACGTCATCCTGCAGCCTCATAGCATCAATGCCCATGCTATGTGCTTTAATTTCTGTAGTGGAGCTCAAAACCATTACTTTCTGACTTGTGGAGAAGATTATATGCTGTCAGCATGCTCTGGTGCAACACATGAATTGCTAACATCATTTTGTATGCACTGTCTTAGGATGAGAACTTAAAACTTAGGCAATTTTGTTCATTTAGTTGACGTAAAATAATTGCATGATTCGGGTGCAGAACAACGTTCTACCACCAAACAAAACAGGTGTAGAGAAAGAAATGCTTTTATACTGGACTTGTCGCAAAGTCAAGAAGTTTCACAGATCTTTATTGTACCTCGGTACATGTGATAATAATAAACCGGGGCGGCCACAGTGGTGCAGTGGTAGAGTTGCTGCCTTGCGTCGCCAGAGACCCAGTTTCCATCTGACTCAGGGTTCCGTCTGTACAGAGTTTGTACATTCTCTAAAGTCTAAACCTTCTGCGCTCCAAGGAATAATGTCCTAAGAGCCACTCCATGCCTTGATCTCAAAGGGCTAATGATATACTAAGTAAACTGCACTGTTCAAAATACTGAAATTTGGATGAGGTACTGACATTGTTTTCTCAGATGGCTATATTTCACCTTGGGTTTGTTTAGAATGACATTGGAATCCTGGTCTTCTTTATCCCTAACTGGGTTTACTGTAGCGGATTATTTGATGGGTAGATCATTGCCATTGTGGGAACTTGATGCAAATTGTCGACTTCCTTCTTGTGTTGCCAAAATGATTATACTTCAAAATCACCAGCAAATATTTCAAGCGTTTATGCAATTATTTTTTTTGAAGAATAATCTTGAATCAGCGCCCTTCGTGCTTCTAGGCTGTGTGTTTCAGATCACTGCAGCAGCTGTAATAGAATCTGCCAGGTTACTACTGTTCATGGATTTCAGCGGGTGATTTCTATAACAAGCAGCCAATTCACAATGCCAAATTTAAGCCTGAGCAACAAGATAAAAATCTACCTCAGCAGATCAAAACTGAAACTAACAGCAAAAAAAGTTTTGCAATTCATCAAGAGGAAGTTTACAGGTTCCGTACCTCCAGCTCCAATGCCTTGCAAGATCACCATCTGCCAGAAAGCAGTCATAACATTTTGTCGGTGTGATATATAACACAGTTTCAAATATTGACACACGGTGCATTGTAAAGATGAAGAGTACAGTATATACATCTTTATTTTTGTTGATTTTGTAGGTAAGGCAATTGCTAGCGGTTAAAGCTCATTTGGGTTCAGGTTTAGACACAAGTAACTCAGCAGGCCAGGCAGCATCTCTGGAAATAAAGGATGGTGACTATTCAGGTCGGAACCCTTCTTCGGACTCAAGTCAACAGCATCTGCAGTTCCTTCCTACACATGGGTTCACGTTTAATGTGTAGGAAGGAACTGCCGATGCCGGTTTACACTGAAGATAGACACAAAACGCTGGAGACCCTTCTTCAAGGTTTAGGTTTAGTTTAATTTAGTTTAATTTAGTTCAGTTTAGTTTAGTTTAGGTTAGTTCAGTTTAGCTCATTTTAGTTCAGTCATAGAGTGTGGAAACAGGCTCTTTGTCCCACCGACTCCACACCGACCAGCGATCACCCCATACACAAGCATTATCCTACACTCTAGGGAAAATTTACAATTTTACTGAAACCAATTAACCTACAAACCTGTATGTCTTTGGAGTGTGGGAGGAAACTGGTGCACCCAGAGAAGCCCCACGCCGTCACAGGGAGAATGAACAAACTCCATTCAGACAGCCCACAATGTTTGTGCCAAACATGATGCCACGTTAACTGTTCTCATCTGCCTGCCACATCCCTCTATTCCATGCACTTCCATGTGCCTATCTAAAGGTTTGGCCGAAGAGCCTGATTCCTTACTGTTTGACTCCATAACTCTGAGTGTTTCCAGCATTTGCTGTATTTTAGTTTGGATTGCTGTAATTGTTTGATATTCCATAAAAATATTTCACCTTTGCAACTGTGGACCTATCAAGAGTGGGTTTGAGTTATTGCATTTCTCAAATGGAAGCAGTAGGAAAGGTATAAATGTGAAAGAGAAACGAGTTAATGTGAAAATTAACATTAATGTGAACTGCACAACAAAGTAATGTGTTAGACATAAAAAGCTGTAGTAACTCTGCGGGCAGGCAGCATCTCTGGAGAGAAGGAATGGGTGATGTTTCGTGTCGAGACCCTTCTTCGGATTGGTTAGGTATTAGGGACATGAGAGATATAGATGATGATGTAGAGAGAGAACAAAACATGTGTTAATTTTAATTCCTTAACTAAAAATATAAAATACAATTTGGTTGACTTCAGTAGATTGAATTGCTGTATTGGTAAGAAAGAAAGCCATGTTAGCTTGCACTAGAGTATATATTCCAAGCAAACTTTCCTTGTAATTTACTTCATTTAACTGTATACTCTGGTTGACAAAAAAGACCCAAAGTGCTGGATTAATCTAGCAGGTGAGGCAGCATTAAGTTATAATGAAGAATCTTGTTACATCAGCATATATTTGTTAATTGGTTGTCATAAAGCACAAATCAAGATTACTTGCAGTAATTATTAGCGTGCTTCAAAGACTAAACTTACCGAAATTTAGAATGTTTCTGAACTAATTGCAGTACAAATAGACACAAAGTGCTGGAGTCACCTAGCGAGTCAGGCAGTGTCCCAGGAGAATGTGAATAGGAGAATAGGAGATGTCCAGTGAAATCCAGGTTAGCCGGGAAGTGGTGTTAGGTAAATTGAATGGATTAAAGGCCAATAAATCCCCAGGGCCAGATAGGCTGCATCCCAGAGTACTTAAGGAAGTAGCCCAGAAATAGTGGATGCATTAGTAATAATTTTTCAAAACTCTTTAGATTCTGGAGTAGTTCCTGAGGATTGGAGGGTAGCTAATGTAATCCCACTTTTTAAAAATGGAGGGAGAGAGAAAACGGGGAATTACAGACCAGTTAGTCTAACATCAGTAGTGGGAAAATGCTAGAGTCAGTTTGGAAAGTGGTAAAATCATTGGACAAAGTCAGCATGGATTTATGAAAGGTAAATCATGTCTGACGAATCTGATAGAATTTTTTGAGGATGTAACTAGAAGAGTGGATAAGGGACAAGCTGTGGAGGTGTTATATCTGGACTTTCAGAAGGCTTTTGACAAGGTCCCACATAAGAGATTAGCATACAAACTTAAAGCACACGGTATTGGTGGTTCAGTATTGATGTGGATAGAGAACTGGCTGGCAGACAGGAAGGAAAGAGTAGGAGTAAAAGGGTTATTTTCAGAATGGCAGGCAGTGACTAGTGGGGTACCGCAAGGCTCAGTGCTGGGACCCCAGCTATTTACAATATATATTAATGATCTGGATGAGGGAATTGAATGCAACATCTCCAAGTTTGCGGATGACACGAAGCTGGGGGGCAGTGTTAGCTGTGAGGAGGATGCTAGGAGGCTGCAAGGTGACTTGGATAGGTTGGGTAAGTGGGCAAATGCATGGGAGATGCAGTATAATGTGGATAAATGTGAGGTTATCCACTTTGGCGACAAAAACAGGAGGGTAGACTTTTATCTGAATGGTGGCCGATTAGGAAAAGGGGAAATGCAACGAGACCTGGGTGTCATGGTACACCAGCCATTGAAAGTAGGCATTGCAGGTGCAGCAGGCTGTGAAGAAAGCGAATGGTATGTTGGCATTCATAGCAAAAGGATTTGAGTACAAGAGCAAGGAGGTTCTACTGCAGTTGTACAGGGTCTTGGTGAGGCCACACCTGGAGTATTGTGTATAGTTTTGGTCTCCTAGTCTGAGGAAAGACATTCTTGCCATAGAGGGAGTACAGAGAAGGTTCACCAAACTGATTCCCGGGATGGCAGGACTTCCATATGAAGAGAGACTGGATAGACTCGGCTTGTGCTCGCTGGAATTTAGGAGATTGAGGGGGGATCTTATAGAGACTTACAAAATTCTTAAGGGATTGGACAGGCTAGATGCAGGAAGATTGTTCCCGATGTTGGGGAACTCCAGAACAAGGGGTCACAGTTTAAGGATAAGGGGAAAGTCTTTTAGGACCGAGATGAGAAGATCATTTTTCACACAGAGAGTGGTGAGTCTGTGGAATTCTCTGCCACAGAAGATAGTTGAGGCCAGTTCATTGGCTATATTTAAGAGGGAGTTAGATGTGTCCCTTGTGGCTAAAGGGATCAGGGGGTATGGAGAGAAGGCAGGTACAGGATACTGAGTTGGATGATCAGCCATGATCATATTGAATGGCGGTGCAGGCTCGAAGGGCCGAATAGCCTACTCCTGCATCTATTTTCTATGATTCTATGTTTCGGATCCCGAAACATCACTTATCCGTGTTCTCCAGGGATGCTGCCTGACCCACTGTGTTGCTCCAGCACCTTGTGTCTTTTTTTTTGTAAACCAGCATATGCAATTCATTGTTTCTGTGCACACTGGTATCATCGTTTAATGTACATAAAGAAATCAATGGTTATTCCCATCAATTCTTCCATCTGAAAAGTAATTCCACATACTAATATGCTATTTCAAAGAAAAAAAGCACCTGTCAAGGCTGTATTGCACCAATTTATTTACTTTTCTTCCCCAAGGACACTGAGTGCGGGAAAGATTCCTTCTGAGCTTGGTGCTGGTACATTCAAAGCTCAGAGAATGTGAGGGGGAAGATTGGTCGGTCACAGAGGGCACATCACAAGCCTATTGCAGATCTCCTCTTGAAAATCATCAGTTAACTTTCCAGATCAACTTCTGAACTCTAATCCCTAATTGCAGGTGCTTCTGACACCAATCCACCTTATCTGGTGCAGTTGGCCAAGCCCTGTATCCTCAATGTTTGGCTCAGCGGTTCAATAGCCAAGTCACTTAATGACTTAAGTAAACTGTAAATGAATTGAACGAGTATAGAGACAGGTATATTGTGTGATACATGCCCATATTAGTTTGTGGAGTCAACAATTTCAGCAACAAGGAACTCTGACTTTTCAATTCCTTCTTCAAAAAGTATATTTTCCTTATCATTTATGTCAAAACCGAAGGCAAATCAATAAAATAAAATGTTATCAATTTAAAATAAATGAAAAGGAAGTACATCTTCCACTTTCCCAGTGTCTTTAAACAGCCAAAAACCCAAATCTACTTCAAAGGTATGCCCAAAGGTATGCTATCCAAGAACAAAAATAACAACGTCAGTCAGAGATTGTGGCAGATGACCAAAAAAGTTGCAGAAGAGACATGTTTGATGCAGGGTCTTACAGATTTAGTTAAGTTTAGAAATACAATGTGGAAACAGGCCCTTTGGCCCACTCTGACCAGCGATAATCCGTACACTTGTTCTATTCTAGATATGCTAGGGGCAATGTAGAGAGATACAGGGGGGAGAAATGGTTAGCGAGGGAAAAAGGAAAAAATAGAAGAAACAAATAAACAAAATTAGATTAAAAAACCCAGACACATATTAAAGTCTAACTTTGATTATGAATTTTCACACCTACAAAGTGAATCTGATAATTTACTATAATAAATGAGTTCCTCGTTAATATGGTTCATATTAAGATGGTTAAGTGATTTATACTAAGGAAAATGTTAGATTATTTTTAATTGTATTTAAATCTCTGCATTCATTCACTTACTTACAAAGGAATTCAGCTGCATCGTCTGATAGCATTATGCTTAATTGACCAGTTCTTTCTTACCCTTGGGGGCGATGATGACTTCACTCAATAATGCTTAAAAGAGAATTTCAAATGCCGCTAACTAATGCCAATTAATACCAGGAATAGGATAAAAGTCACAATTGGTTAGAGAAATCAACTTATTTTTTAACGCAACATTTCATAATAATTATGAATCTTTAATTTGAACTCTCTGACCCCAATGCAATTTTTTTGCATTAAGTTATATGAAGAATCTTGTTACATCAGCATATCTTTCTTAATTGGTTGTCATAAATTACAAATCAAGATTACTTGCAGTAATTATCCGCAAGCTTCAAAGACGAAACTTATCAAAAATTTAGAATGTTTCTGAACTAATTACAGTACAATTATATATTTTTTGGTGTTGATGCTCCATATAAATTAGACCAAGAATTCACACTTTTAAAACACATTATCATTCATAATGAAGGGAGAGTAATGGAGAGATTACTCAATTATATAAGGTATTGCTGAACCCATCTGGAATATCACTAACAGTTTTGGTCCCCTTGCTGTGAAAATTGACATATTTGGCATTGAGTAAGGGCAACCGAGAATGAATGGACATGTTCCATAGAAGTGTCAGGAGGAACTGCAGATGCTGATTTGGTCTGTACCTTTTCATACCTATAGTTGGTTATGGAGTAGTTGATAACTACCTTTTCATACCTCTAGTTTCCCTCCCTGACTCAGTCTGAAAAAGGGTCTCAACCCGAAATGTCACCTATTCCTTTTCTCCAGAGATGTTGCCTGGCCCGCTGAGTTACTCCGGCATTTTGTGACTATGTTCCATAGATAATGGATTTGCCAAATGTGGACCGATTGAGAAGATCAGAGTGTATTCTTTTGAATTTGATCTTAGATCTTATTGGATTTCACAACATTCTTATCGAGCATGGTAGGATGGGATGCAGAGAGGGTGTTTCCTTGGATTGAGGAGTCTTAATCCACTCCTCATGGTCTCAGAACAAAGGGTTGACCATTTAGCACTGAGATGGGGAGAAACATCTTTATGCAATTGTTGATGAACCTTTGGAATTCTCCATTCCAGAGGTCTCTATAGGCTCAGTTGTTCATTGAAAAAAAGATCAATAGATTTCTGGGTATGAAGGGAAGCAAACAATATGGGGACTACGATAGAAGCTCAGTCGTGATCCTGATGAATGGCAGACCAGACTTGAAGAGTCAGTTGGATAGTCTTTACTTCTATTTCATTTTTATTTATCTAAGTGCAATTGTGTTTGTTGTTCCAGTTTGAGTCTGCCATTGCTCTAGCAGTGGTTCTAACTTGTGTAGATAGTCGTTATAATTAGGAATGTGTCTAATCTGTCCAACATCGATGTAGAAGATAGGCACAAAATGTTGGAGTAGCTCAATGGGTCAGGCAGCAACTCTGGAGAGAAAAAATAGGTGACATTTTGGGTTGAGATGCAGACTGATGCAGTGATGTGATTCTGAACTCTATAAGGAAGTGTGATCTGAAATTGTGGTGCTTTTCTAATTCACAGTAAGCAGAGTTAGAAATGCTTTGGGAAAGCAAAACCCACATCTTTAAATTTCTTTGTGAATAAATGTTAATCCCATTACCTTTAAACACATGGAACTGCAGATAATAGACAATAGACAATAGACAATAGGTGCAGGAGTAAGCCATTTGGCCCTTCGAGCCAGCACCGCCATTCAATATGACGCTGATCATTCCCAATCAATATTGAATGGCGGTGCTGGCTCGAATCTTGCATAGAACACAAAGTGCTGGAGTAACTTAGTGGGTCAGACAGCATCTCTGGAGAATGGATTTAAAAATCTAAATCCATTATAAGGCAACACTTTCATCAGGTCAGTGGAGCAGTGGTAGAGCAGCTGCCTTGCAACACCACAGACTTGGGTTTGATCCTAAGTACGGGTGCTATCTGTATGGATTTTGTACATTCTCCCTGTGACTGTGTGAGCATTCTCTGGGTGCTCTGGTTTCCTCCCACACTCCAAAGACATGCAGGTTTGTAGGTTAATTAGCTTCAGTAAAATTGTAAATTGTTCCTATTGTGCTGCCTGACCAGCTGATTTGTCCCATTATCTTTGTCCAAATGCACTTTGTGCAGAAGAGAAATAGACTAATCGATAAGCTCCTTAAGTTGAACTGAATTATATTTAGGCAATCCATTTCATGGTGTCAGTGCATTTTGGACTGCTTTACAGTGAAGGGTGAACTTTTGACTTATAGTCATCATTATAATGCAGAAAGCATTGCAAGCAATTTAAGCACAGTGGACAGCTGATAGAGCTGCTGCCTCACAGTGCCAGAGACCTGGGTTTGATCATGACCATTGGTGCTGACTGTGTGGATTATGCACTATCTACCTGTGACCATGTGGTGTTCCTCTGGGGACTCCAGTTTCCTCCCACATGTCTGTCCCACTGAGTTACTGCAGCATTTTGTATCGACCTTTGGTGCAAACCAGCAACTGCAGTTCCTTCCTACCCCTTTTCGAAAGTGAGATAACTAATGGCCAGCATGGATTGGGTGGGCCGAAGGGCCTATTTCCATGCTGTGTCTCTAAACTAAAGAAAATAATTGATGAGAATGTGGGATGACATGGATTTAGTGTGAACGGGTGATCAATGGCCGGGTTGCGATCAGTGGGATGATCTCTCTCTCTCTCTCTCTCTCTCTCTCTCTCTCTCTCTCTCTCTCTCTCTCTCTCTCTCTCTCTCTCTCTCTCTCTCTCTCTCTCTCTCTCTCTCTCTCTCTCCCTCTCTCCCTCTCTCCTCTCTCTCTCTCTCCCTCTCTCCCTCTCCCCCTCTCCCCCTCTCCCCCTCTCCCCTCTCCCACCTCTCCCCTCTCTCTCTCTCTCTCTCTCTACGATGTTTTGCTACCTTACTCGCCTTTTTCCTGTGCTCCAAGCGCATCAAGTTTTGTTCCAATCGGTGGAATATTACAAAAGTTATGAAGGTTTAAAGATCGTAAAATCAGCAGATTGGTCTTCCCTCCTGTCAATCACCTGGACGGCAATACCCCTTCCACCATCCGCTGTCAATCACCGGGACAAGGAGAATAAAGCCCAGGAGGTCAGGCGGATTCCGTGAGCACGCTGAGCACCAAAGCCGTGGAGCGAGTGCTGCCGTGGAGCGAATCCGGACGGGGGCCTTGGGGCGAGTGCGGCCGGGGGCTGGTAAGTAAGTGCGGCCGTGAAGCATTGAGTGAAGCCGTAGCCCCCTCCTCTCCTCCCCCTAGCACCCCTCCTCCATTCCCCCCACTACCCCCACACCCCTCCTCCACTCCCCCACACCCCCCCCCCATGCATCCCCCTTCCCCCACAGACTCCCCTCACCCCACAAACACTCCTCCTCCCAAAAATCCCCCTCCCCCATGGACCACCCTCCCCCACGCATACCCTCATGCATGCACCCCCATCCCCCATGCACCCCCCCCCTCCCCCACGCACCCCCCTTCCCCAGGCACCCCCTCTTACCAAGCGACCCCCTCCATCCCGGTGAATCTGAGTGTCCAGAATGGAGTGAGTGAGTGAGTGAGTGAGTGAGTGAGTCCAGAAAACCGTGAGTCAGTCAGTCAGTCAATCAGTCCCTCCCCCTCCAGCGGCTGCAGGACACTACCCCCACCGGCCCACGACAGCCTCGGCCTGAAGCCGTGCCCCTCCCCTGGCTGTAGGATGTTCCCTCCACCGGCTGTAGGAGGCCCCCCCCCCCCCCCCCGTCCCCAACAGGCCCCGACAGCCCCTGCCTGAAGCCGTGTCTCTCCCTCGGCTGCAGGATGCTTCCCACCCCACCTGAAGCCATCCCTGTCCCCAGCTGCAGGATGCCCCCCCTCCCCCCCCCCCCCCCAAGGCCCTTGTCCCCAGCTGTAGGATGCTCCCTACTGGCCCCCTCCTGAAGCCAGTGGGAAGCGGCAGCGGCAGGCCATGGCAGCAGAACGCCCCGACAGAAGTAGGCTATCTCAGCGGTAGGCCATGGCAGCGCTCTCTTACCAACCCCTTCCCCACTGGCCCCCGACAACCCCGACTCAATCTATCCCCCTCACCTGGCTGTAGGTCGCTCACCCACCTCCCCACTGACAGCCCCCGCGTGAAGGCATCCCCCCCCCCCTGGCTGTAGGATGCTGCCCCCTCCTGCCCCTGACAGCCCCCTCCTGAAGCCGTCCCTATCCCCGCTGCAGGATAATAATAATAATAATAATAATAATAATAATAATAATAATAATAATAATAATAATAATAATAATAAATACTTTATTAATCCCCTTTTCAGGGGAAATTCAGATGTTCTTGCAGCACACTACTGAAAATACAACATAACATTAAAGAAGAAGTTTAACATTTAACCATAAAAACATCCCCCCACAATGATTCCCACTGTGCGGGAAGGCACAAAGTCCAGTCCCCTTCCGCATGTCCACCCATGGTCGGGCCTATTGAGGCCTCCACAATCGCCGCTACGGCGGCCCGATGTTTCAGGTCCTCTCACCAGGTGATGATGCTCCGGCATCAGGAGAACCCTCTCAGCGGCTTGGGGTGCCTGGAATGGTCGCTTCCTTACCAGAGACCGCGGCTTCCAAGCCAACAGGCCGCGCTGGACGGAGCTCCACCACTGGCGATCTCATCGAGAGATCCCAGGCTCCCGATTTTAAAGTCAGCGACGCCACCCGCAGCTGGCCGCTCCACACACCCGCAGCTCCACGATGTTCAATCGGCAGGTCCCAGCATACTGGAGTTCCAGCGCGGCAACCCAAGCAAGGCATCGCCTGCTCCGCGATAGCGCGCCAGCGCTGTGATGCCACTGAAGTCGAGGTTCTGGCCAGGTCCCCTCAGGAAACGCCGCTCCAGGCCCCGCTGGTAGGCCGCAAGGACGGGTCGAAGGTGCTGACCGGAGCAAGGCAGCCTCTCCGACCAGGTAGGGACTTGAGATGCCCCTCCCCCATCAAGTTGAAATTTCACCACTCAATAATGTCTATATATTAAAAATGTGTGTCTTTTTTTCCATCAATGGCAAAGGGTCATCAAGAGGCTGTAAGCAGCAGAATGCAACATGAGACACAACATAATAGAAGCGAACTGAATAAATCTCATCTTTAATATTTAAATTGTTCTTATATTTTATGTGTTATTCACATTTTAAGCTTCAATAGATCCCTTGTCCACTTGCCATGCCCGTGAGCTGTGCCTGCACAGTAATGCCTGCGTGTTCTACGTCACAATGGGAACCCAATGGGCGGGAATGGCTGCGCCGCCGGAGAGCCGCTAAGAGTGGATGGGGGGTTGAGGGGGGATGGAGTGAGTGGGTGGGGGGGGGGAATGGCAAGGGAAATTGGGGTGGGTGAGGGGGGATCAGGAATGTCACAACGGGATCCCGTCAGCCTCGCCTAGTGGTGGCTCTGGTGGTGGAATATTGCGTTGGGGGACCAGGCCTCCCGTGTGTGAATGGGACCCAACGGACCCCACTTAGTCTAGTTCTATCTAATAAGATACAGCATAAGATGGTAGGGTTGACAGTGTGTTTGCTAATGTTTAATGTATGAAGAATGCGGTTGAATAATGCTATTAGTTTTTTACTAATATTTATGAATAAAATCTAATATTTTAATTTCTATTGTTTACCATTCTTTTTTTGGAATTAATCATGGAATGTAAAAAAAGATGAGGGCATTCAGTCCCTGAGAGCTGATGTTGGCTGATATAAATGATATAAATGGTAGATGAGCAGTTAAACTCATTTGTGCTTCTCATCTGCTGGTGTGCACATTCCAGTTATTTATAACCGTCTTTAAAATGTTGTGCTTCAGCACACCTTCGCCACTGTAATTCCTTGAGGAATTTTCCTTCTCAGCCACATTTCCCAATACTGAATTAGTGAACAAATTAGAACTTACAGCACAGGAACAGGCCCTTTCGTCCCCCACTGTTTGTTCCGAACATGATGCCAAGTTAAACTGATCTCATCTGCCTCTACATGGTCCTTAAGGGGCTGTCCCATTGCGGCGACCTAATTCGTGAGTTTAGAAGAGTTTAGGAGAGTTTGAACAAATGTCATGTTGAAGACCTCCTTCGACTATGTAGAAGACAACCTTCGACCTCCTTCGACGATGTTGACTAGCTTCGGGAAAATTGCACACCGAATAGTGGGGTAAGAAGACGACCTCCTTCGATCTCCTTCGACCTCCCTTCATCTATGTTAAAGACTATCTACAACTACCTTCGACTATCTTCGATTACCTTTGACTACCCTTGATTACCTGTGAATAACATGCCGACCTACTACGACCTGCTCCGACTAAACCTACAAGTAAAAAAAGTGTTGATTTTTCCATGGCGATCTTTTTTTACTCATGGGCATTTTTCAACATGTTGAAAAATACGCCGCGACCTAGCTGCGGCCTCGAGTACGCGGGGACTACTCTCAAGCATGAAGGAGAGTTACAAAGACATCCTAGGACCTCGTGTCGAATGGACCATGCTGCGAGTATGAGTCAAGGGCAAACTCGTCTGAACGAGGATTAGACAGCCCCTATATCCCTCAATTCCCTGCGCTTTCAGGTGCTGATATAAAAACCTCATAAATGCCGCTATCACATCTGCCTCTGCCATCCCCATGCCTGGCAACGTGTTCCAGGCCCTCGCACCACTCTATGTAGAAACACTTGCCCCGCCCATCTCCATTAAACTTTCCTCCTCTCAACATATACCTACGCCCTCCAGACTTTAGACTTTTTGACTTCAGACTTTATATATACAGCATGGAAACAGGCCCTTTAGAACAAGGTCGCGCCAACCAGCGATCACACTCTACACTAGCACTATCCTACACATTTGGGACAATTTTACATAAGCCCACACTCTAAAGACATACAGGTTTGAAGGTTAATTGGCTTCAGTAAAAGTTGTAAATGGTCCCGAGTGTGTAGGATAGTGCTAGTGTAAGGGGGTTGCTGGTCAGAGCACATTTGGTGGATCAAAGGACCTGTTTCCACACTGTACCTCTAAACTAAACTAAACTAAACTAAATTAACTAAGTCTGAAGAAGGGTTTCGACCCGAAACATTGCCTATTTCCTTCGCTCCATAGATGCTGCCTCACCCGCTGAGTTTCTCCAGCATTTTTGTCTAAACTAAACTATATTAAGCTAAACCAATTAACCTATGAACTTGTATGTCTTTGGAGTGTAGGAGGAAACCGGAGCACCAGGCGAAAACCCATGTAGTCACAGAGAGAACGTACAAACTCCATGCAGACAACACCTGTCGTCAGAATTGAACCCGGGTCTCTGCCGCTGTAAGACAGCAATTCTATCGCTGTGACACTGTGCCACTCAATGTCTAGTGTTGAACATTTCCACCCTGGGAAAACGATTCTGACTGTCTACCCAATCTATGCCTCTTATGATTGTATATACTTGAACTCGATTCGAAACCGACCATACTATTAACACATGGCGTTGTACATAATCAAAAAAGAATCTGCAAGAAGAAATATAAAGTACATGAAAAAGTGGATAGATGCACTGAATTAATGTCACAGTCACACATTTCATAAATTGATTAGGCCAGCATACTGACACACCATTACCTTCATTATATATAGAACTAAAGGCTCAATCTTATTGAACAATATCTCTCCAAACTTGACCTTTTCTGTAAATAAGCGCAAACATCAGTCTTCATTGTTGTGCTATTTTAACTTTCTTTTCAGTTTTGTTGATACCTGGCATTTAAATCATTCAAAGTTTATTTAACTGAAGGAAATACAATAAAATTTGACATTCATGTAAAAATATAAAATCAAAATTTAAAAAAAAAGCAGCCTTTACTTGCAGAAGCAAATTAGATTGGGACAATAGAGAAAGCACAGTAAATATCTTGTAACTTGTAGAAATATATAAATATTAAATGGTTGCTATTTTACATCACTTAGATGAAAAGGAATATATATTATTTTGTTTTTTAGTTGTAGTTTAGTTTGTTGTTTACATGTATATCTCGATACAGTGAAAAGCTTTTGTTTGTATGATATCTTGTCCAAGAAAAGATGGCACAGTGGCACAGCATTAGAGCTGTTACCTTAAAGTGGCAGAGACCCAAATTCAATCACATTCAACCAGTCTGAAGGATGGTCTCGACCTGAAACGTTACCCATTCCTTCTCTCCACAGGTGCTGCCTGTCCTGCTGAGTTACTCCAGTATTTTGTGTCTATCAGCGGAGAAACTATACAGGATTACATCAAGTCATCCACAGCGTATAGACACATGATAATGGAAATAACATTTAACGCAAGATAAAGTCCAGTAAACTGATTAAAAACCGTCCGAGGGCCTCCAATGAGCTTAATAGTAGCTCAGGACCACTCTCTAGATGTTGAAAGGACGGTTCAGTTGTCTGATAACAGCTGGAAAGAAGGTGTCCCTGAATCTGGAGGTGTGTGTGTTTAAACCTTTGTACCTCTTGTCCGATGAGAGAGGGGAGAAGAAGATGTAAGACTCATCCTTGATTATGCTGGTGGCCTTGACGAGGCAACGTGAAGTGTAAAAGGAGTCAATGGATGGGAGGTTATTTTGTGTGATCTATCTTTGTGTTGGTGTGAATGAATCTTAGAAGCAGTGAGCCATTGACATACATTACTGTATTATACACCTAATGCATGTGACTAAGAATTGACTCTCTCAGCCAAACCCACAGCATGCAGGATACTGACTGTTGTACATGCATTTTATAAGAAGGTAAATGAAGTTATCATTGATATTTATCACTGAACCTACTGACAAAAAGACAAAACAAATTAGAATACTTTGCCAAAAACTTTTATCTTGCCACTTCAGTTAACACAGCAGGCTATAAGTATCAGAATGCAGCTATAAATCTCAAACTGGCAGATTTACCACAGTTGTATGAGAAGCACTGATGATATCTCTCCATGTGATAGATTTGATGTCACACTACCGTCTGATATCATCTTTTTTTATCCAATAGAACTACCAGACATTGATTGGACAAATTTATTTTCTTTGGATGGAAGAGAAAGATCCACCATATTAATTCGGCTTGGAATTAACTTTAGGGCAGTCACATTCAGCACAGCTCCCATTAAGTAATCCCATATAATAAATGAATCATAAGGTGATGAATCTTTTCCCACCATTTTAATCAAAAGTGAATTTGCCTCCTTATCAGTTATTCCCAATATTTGTCTCTTACCTTTGAATCAAGTTTTGATTTCAAACAGCACTTTATAATTTACACCCAAAAAGACACAAAGTGCTGGAGTAACTAAGTGTGGAGCGGATTAGGCAGCATCTCTGGAGAACAAGGATAGGTAACATTTCCAGTCGAGACCCTCCTTCAGACAGATTGTATGGGAAGTGAGGAGAAGGCTAGAAGAGAGGCGAGGTAGGACAAAACGTGGATACAGAAAAAGGTAGGGGGTGGGTTTGAGGGGCAGATGATTGGAACAAAAGACAGAGATAAAAGCAGAAGATGTGAGACAGGTTGAGGAGTTGTGAACTATGAAGCTAGAGGAGGAAAAGTAGCAGAAGGGAAGGGGGGAGAAAGGAGGGGAGAAATAGGTGGGAGTCTAATCTACACCCAGCAATTTGCTAAGTCAAACAATTTCTTTGTTTGTTTCAGCTTTTCAGGATCTGTGGTTCAATTTGGTTTTTTTAATTATAATTTAACCTAACACTTATAGTAGAGATTTCTTGTTACTTCTGTAAACTTCTTGTAGGAGATCACCGTAAGCAAAGGAGGTGCAAAATGGAGGTCTTAACTATCCTGGGTACACAAAAGGCTGGAGAAACTCAGCAGGTGCAGCAGCATCTAAGGAGCGAAGGAGATAGGCGACGTTTCGGGTCGAGACCCTTCTTCAGACCCGTCTAGATGCTGCTGCACCCGCTGAGTTTCTCCAGCCTTTTGTGTACCCTCGATTCTCCAGCATCTGCAGTTCCTTCTTTAACACAACGTCTTAACTATCCTTATGGATGGATACCATCAATCATATTTAAAGGACATGAAAAATTCTCCAAATAGGTTTTCTGGTCATTTGAGAAAGCTTTTGCTGGATCATAGATTGAACATAGAACCAAGAATATAGAACATAGAACAGTACAGCACAGCAACAGGCCCTTTGGCGTACAATGTCTGTTCCAAACAAAATAACAAGACCAATCCTTATCTGCCTGCATATAATCTATATCCCTATTCAAATGTATCTTAAATGCCACTACCATATTTGCCTCCATCACTACCCCTGACAGTCCCTGCACTGCCCACACTCTTGTAAAAAAACTTGTCCTGCACATCTCCTTTAAACTTTGCCCCTCTCACCTTAAGGCTATCGAGTCTCTCTTTCCTTTATCATGCTGAAGATTATGCACCAAAAGTATTTAATTGGTTGTAATAATTGGTTGCAAATGCAAACTCTTTATTCATTCTTTGTGCCATCACTTTAGAGGCTAATGGTGTCACTTAAAACAGTGACACTGTTTTTGTTTAAGAGATATAATGCAGAAATAGGCCTTTTGGCCCACCAAACCCATGCCGACGAGCGATCACCTCGTACACTAGCAATATCCTACACACTAGGGACAAATTACAATTTTTTTTTAACCAAAGCCAATTAACCTACACACTTATACGTCTTTCGAATGTGGAAGAAAACCGCAGCACCCAGAGAAAACCCACACAGTGACAGGGAGAATGTACAAACTCCGTGCAGACAGCACCTGTAGTCAGGATTGAACCTGGGTGTCTGGTGCTGTGCAGACTGCAGACTGGTATCGCCATCGCAAACAGGAAATCTTGAACCAGCTCAACTTCAAATATTTTTATAATGCACAAACCCACACTTCACAACTTCTAACTCTTTCTTAGTTTTCAAATTCATTCAGCTGACCCAGCAAAATATTTTCTCACTCCAGTGGAACTGTTCAGGATATTAGTTGTCTCTGTACTGGGTGTCAAATTAATCAAAGTAAAATCTACCTGTTGAACACCACTTTTGTCACTTTCTGATCAATGGAAATAATGTGTGCCATAGGGCCTGGTTCTGCACTGTATCTCTAAAGTCTAAAGTGTAAACAGAACTGCAACAGTTAACCATATAACCTTATAACAATTACAGCACGGAAACAGGCCCTCTCGGCCCTTCCAGTCCGTGCCGACCATTTGTTTTCCCCTAGTCCCATCTACCTGCACTCGGACCATACCCCTCCATTCCCTTCCCGTCCATATACCTATCCACTTTACTTTTAAATGTTAAAATCGATCCTGCCTCCACCACTTCTGCTGGAAGCTCATTCCACACAGCCACCACCCTCTGAGTAAAGAAGTTCCCCCTCACGTTACCCCTAAACCTCCGTCCCTTAATTCGCATGTCATGCCCTCTTGTTTGAATCTTCCCTACCCTTAAAGGGAAAAACTTATCCACGTCAACTCTGTCTATCCCTTTCATCATTTTAAAGACCTCAATCAAGTCCCCCCTTAACCTTCTGCGCTCCAAAGAATAAAGACCTAACTTGTTCAACCTTTCTCTGTAACATAGTTGCTGGATCCCAGGCAACATTCTAGTAAATCTCCTCTGTACTCTCTCTATTTTGTTGACATCCTTCCTATAATTAGGCGACCAAAATTGTACACCATACTCCAGAATTGGTCTCACCAATGCCCTGTACAATTTTAACATTACTTCCCTGCTCCTATATTCAATGCTCTGATTTATAAAGGCCAGCACACCAAAGGCTTTTTTGCCACCCCATCTACATGTGATTCCACTTCAGGGAACTATGCACAGTTATTCCTAGATCTCTCTCTGTTCCACAACATTCCTCAATTCCCTACCATTTACCATGTACTTCCTATTTTGATTTATCCTGCCAAGATGTAGCACTTCACACTTATCAGCATTAAACTCCATCTGCCATCTTTCAGCCCACTTTTCCATATGGCCCAAATCTCTCTGTAGACTTTGAAAATCTACTTCATTATCCACAACACCACCTATCTTAGTATCATCTGCATACTTACTTATCCAATTTTCCACCCCATCATCCAGATCATTGATGTACATGACAAACAACAGTGGACCCAACACAGATCCTTGAGGCACCCCACTGGTCACCGGCTTCCAACCTGACAAACAGCCATTACTCTCTGACATCTCCCATTCAGCCATCTTGCTACTCCACCATTAACACCCAAAGATTCAATCTTCTTAACCAACCTTCCATGGGGAACCTTGTCAAAGGCCTTACTGAAATCCATATAGACAACATCCACTGCTTTACCCTCATCAATTTCCCTAGTAACCGCTTCAAAAAATTCAAGAAGGTTTGTCAAACATGACCTTCCAGGCACAGATCCATGTTGGCTGTTCCTGATCAGACCCTGTTTATCCAGATGCTTATATATATTATCTCTAAGTATCCTTTCCATTAATTTACCCACCACTGACGTCAAACTAACAGGTCTATAATTGCTAGGTTTATTCTTTGAACCCTTTTTAAACAATGGAACAACATGCGCAGTACGCCAATCCTCCGGCACTATTCCCGTTTCTAATGACATTTGAAATATTTCTGTCATAGCTCCTGCTATTTCTACACTAACTTCCCTCAATGTCCTAGGGAATATCCTGTCAGGACCTGGAGACTTATCCACTTTTATATTTTTCAAAAGTGTCCGTACTTCCTCCTCTTTGAATCTCATAGTTTCCATAGCTACTCTACTTTTTTTCCTTACTTCACATAGTTCAATATCCTTCTCCTTGGTGAATACCGAAGAAAATAAATTGTTCAATAAAGTTCATTGAAGGCAGCTCCAAAGCTTTTTACTGTACCTCGATACAGGTGACAATAAACTAAACTAAACTCACTACTACCTTCTCAGAGGGAATTAATGCTGGAAAATAAATCCTGGGTAGCAAGATCTTAAAAAATAAGTGAATAAAAAAAGAATCACAAAACATCTTTTGAAACAATTTGTTGCAGAATGATATCTTCCTCACATCACCAGTCACGTACATAAAATAATGTCTGTGCGTCTACCTTGTTTCTGAAACTTGGTTCACGGGAACTAAACATTTGAAGCATCGTTCCTCAGGTAGTTATAATTCTGCAGATAGACACAAAATGCTGGAGTAACTCAGTGGGATGGGCAGCATCTCTGGAGAGAAGGAATGGGTGATGTTTCTGGTTGAAACCCTTCTTCAGTCTGAATAAATGTCTTGACCTGAAACATCACCAATTCCTTCTCTCCAGAGATGCTGCCTGTGCTGCTGTGTTACTCCAGCATTTTGTGTCCATCTTTGGTTTAAACCAGCATCTGCAGTTCCTTCCTACACAGTTACAATTCTGCTTCAGGTTTAACAGTGCTAATCTGTGTTTACATTTCTCCTATCTTCCAGATTCACAAACGGAGCTTGCGGCATATAACCAGTGAGGAATCAGACCTGATTTACCAGGTGCTTCTGATACGGAAAGAATGTGCCCTCAGGAAGCATTTTGAAACACGTGGCCTTAATTAAAAGTTTAAAAGCTGAAATTCCCCCCGATACAAGCCTCTAACCATTTTCATTTCCAACACTTGGGTAAGTACGAATGTTCAACCAAACACAAAATATTTTTTTTAAACCATTGGAGAACACAGAGAGCCGCGACCAAACATCATTACAAGATTTAACCTCACAGGATTCAGAAGTGCACCTGGCCGGTTTCAAACCAATAGATGCATAAAACCCTGTAGCATGTGGTACAGCGTGGTACTGCCTTAAAGTGTCAGATAACTGGGTTCGACCCTGAACAGGGCTGCTGTCTGCACGGAGTTTGTGCATTCTCCCCGTGATTGTGTGGATTTCCACCCACACTCCAAAGACGTACAGATTTGTAGGGTGATTGACTTTGGTAAAAATTGTAAATTGTCCCCAGTGTACAGGATAATGCTAGTGTACAGTAATCACTGGTTAGTGCGGACTAGGAGGGGCGAAGGGCCTGTTTCCGTGTTGCTTCTTTAAACTAAACTAAACTAAAGAAGAGGGGGCTAGTTGGCTGGTTATATCTGTTCTGGCTCATCGTGGAGTTAACCAATTAATCCCACTTTTATGGAGATCTACAAGGAACTTAAGATCATGGTTTCAGCAGTTAGGTAACATCTCTGGAGGACAAAGGTAGGCAATATTTTGGGTCAAGACCCTTCTTCAGACTGATTGCCGTGGTGAGGGGAGAAAGCTGGAAAGAAGTGGGGGCAGGATAAGTGATAGGTGGAGATAGGTGAGGGGGGATTGTTTAGCAGATGGTTGGACAAAGGTATTGTTTAGCAGATGGTTGGACAAAGATGAAATGGAGGCAAATGGATGCCGGAAAAAAAAAGAAGAAGAATTAAATTTGAAACAGAATAAGTGACTTAGATGGAAGGTGATGGGAGAAGGGGAAAGGGGGTTGGGATAGTGGGAGAAATGGGTTCGCATCCAAGTGGGACACAAGGAATAGAGTGGATTAAGGGGATGTGGAAGATGGGTTTGTTATCTAAAATTGGAGAAATTAATGTTCATACCATTGGGTTGCATGCTACCCAAGCGGAATATGAGGTGCTATCTCTTCATTTTGCGTGTGACCTCGTTCTGCCAATGGAGGAGGCCCAGGACAGAAATGTTGGTATGGGAATGGGAAGGAAGTTAAAATGGTTAGCAACCGGATACAGCAGGCCTTAGCCTACTTTTATGACCGTTTCCCATAAACCAAAGCAATTTTCTTAATTCTAAATTCATCCAGTACCTTTACCACAGAAGGCTGTAGAGGCCAAGTAAATTGATAGTTTTAAGGCAGAAATTGATAGATTCTTGATTAGTACAGGTGTTAGGGGTTATGGAGAGAAGGCAGGAAAAAGAAATTGAGCGGGAAAGATAGATCAGCCATGAATGAATCGCAGAGTAGACTTGAAGTGCCAAATGGCCTAATTATGCTCCTATCTATATTACTAAACATCTGATCTTGACCGCTTTTGGCTCGCTGTGCTGTGATTCCCGAGAGAACGCCGCCACCCACGGCCGTCATTTTTGGCCACCTCGCTCAGTGCCACCCTCCACCTTCCGGGACCAGAGGATTTTTCCCATTGATGAAAAATCAGAGAGATATTAATGGTTGTACATTTTTTGCCATTCTCTCTGCTGCCCCTGCTGGTTGGAGGGGGGGAGGGACTATAAAACCCGGAAGTGATGTGCCTCACTCAGTCTCTGCAACTTGAAGGAAGCGAGAGGGTCATGTCTCTGAATAACACTAAATACGTCTACTCAACTGTGAGTGCCCTTAATGTGTTGAAAATCAAAATATGGTTGGTTTCAAGTAGAAATGCGTTGCAAATGGCTGTCTTTGGGGTGAGGTGGGAATGCACTGTAAATGGCTGTCTTTGGGTGAGGTGGGAATGCACTGTAAATGGCTGTCTTTGGGGTGAGGTGGGAATGCACTGCAAATGGCTGTCTTTGGGGTGAGGTGGGAATGCACTGTAAATGGCTGTCTTTGGGGTGAGGTGGGAATGCACTGCAAATGGCTGTCTTTGGGGTGAGGTGGGAGTGCACCGCAAATGGCCGTCTTTGGGGTGTGGTGGAAATGTACTGCAAATGGCTATCTTTGGGGTGAAGTGGAAATGCACTGCAAATGGCTGGTTTTGGGGTGAAGTGGAAATGCACTGCAAATGGCTGTATTTGGGGTGAAGTGGAAATGCACTGCAAATGGCTGTCTTTGGGGTGAAGTGGAAATGCACTGCAAATGGCTGATGGGTGGGGGGGGGGAGGGTTTGGGGTGAAGTGGAAATGCACTGCAAATGGCTGTTTGGCTAAACTTGACAACTTCCCGTTTGCACTATATTGATTTTAGATAAAACGCTACCACTTACGGCTGTGATTTTTGGCCATCTTACTCAGTCCCCCTTCGCTCATCAGGTGCAGAGGATTCTTCCCATCAATGAATAATAAAAGTGTTTACTGTTTAAAAAATGTTGAAAATCTCACTCCTGTGAATCACGCATGAAGGCCACACCTTTTCCTGTGGGAGGGGGAGGGATTATAAAACCCGGAAGTGTGGGTGTGGCTCAGTCTCTGCATGATGGGGAGGGAGAGGTCACGACTCTGTCTGAGCTGTGAATCAACTGAACACACTGAATGTCTACTGAACTGTGAGTGTGGTGTTTTGTGTGGTCTTATGGTGGTTTTACCCTGTTTGAAATGGTAGGAAAATGGATTTGAATTTGGTGGCCTTACACTCTGCTTGAAATGGAATTTCAAGGCATAGCCATGAGTCAACTGCCAGCCCACCAGTTGTGAGTGAGCTGCCAGCACATCATGCTTGAGGGACTGAGCTGCCACCCCAAGAATCCATTTGGCCCACAATGTCCATACTAGCCCTCTGGAGACCAGTAGTCCCTGCAGCCAACAACACCCATACCAGTGCTCCAGAAAGTGCACTCCCCCCCCCACTGGCCACCAATATTGGAATTGGTGGAGAGGTGGAATATTGCGTCGGGGGACCAGCCCTCCTGTGTGAACATGGGACCCAACGGGTCCAACTTAGTCTTGTAATTTATAAATTTATAAACTTTTCTAAAAAAATGGATATACAGTGGCTTGCAAAAGTTTTCATACCCCTTGAACTTTTCCACATTTTGTCACGTTACAACCACTAACGTAAATGTATTTTATTGGGATTTTATGTGATAGAATAACACAAAGTGGTTCATAATTGTGAAGTGGAAGGAAAATGATACATGGTTTCCAAATTTTATTACAAATAAAAAACTGAAAAGTGTGGCGTGCAAAAGTATTCTGCCCCCCTGAGTCAATACTTTGTAGAACCACCTTTCGCTGCAATTACAGCTGCGAGTCTTTTGGGGTATGTCTCTACCAGCTTTGCACATCTAGAGACTGAAATTTTTGCCCATTCTTCGTTGCAAAATAGCTCAAGCTCAGCCAGATTGGATAGAGAGTGTCTGTCAACAGTAATTTTCAAGTCTTGTCAGTGATTCTCAATTGGATTTAGGTCTGGACTTTGACTGGGCCATTCTAACACATGAATATGCTTTGATCTAAACCATTCCATTGTAGCTCTGGCTGTATGTTTAGGGTCGTTGTCCTGCTGGAAGGTGAACCTCCGCCCCAGTCTCAAGTCTTTTGCAGACTCTAACAGGTTTTCTTCCAAGATTGCCCTGTATTTGGCTCCATCCATCTTCCCATCAACGCTGACCAGCTTCCCTTTCCCTGCTGAAGAAAAGCATCCCCACAGCATGATGCTGCCACCACCATGTTTCACAGTGGGGATGGTGTGTTCAGGGTGATAGTGTGTTCAGGCAGTCTTAGTTTTCCGCCACACATGGCGTTTTGCATTTAGGCCAAAAAGTTCAATTTTGGTCTCATCAGACCAGAGCACCTTCCTCCACATGTTTGCTGTGTCCCCCACATGGCTTGTGGCAAACTGCAAACGGGACTTCTTATGGCTTTGTTTCAACAATGGCTTTCTTCTTGCCACTCTTCCATAAAGGCCCGATTTGTGGAATTTACGACTAATAGTTGTTCTGTGGACAGATTCTCCCACCTGAGCTGTGGATCTCTGCAGCTCCTCCAGAGTTACCATGGGCCTCTTGGCTGCTTCTCTCATCAATGCTCTCCTTGTCAGTTTAGGTGGACAGCCATGTCTTGGTAGGTTTGCAGTTGTGTCATACTCTTTCCATTTTTGGATGATGGATTGAACGATGCTCCGTGAGATGTTCAAAGCTTCGGACATTTTTTTATAACCTAACCCTGCTCTATCTCCACAACTTTATCCCTGACCTGTCTGGTGTGTTCCTTGTGCTTCATTATGCTGTTTGTTCACTAATGTTCTTTAACAAACCTCTGAGGCCTTCACAGAACAGCTGTATTTATACTGAGATTAGATTACACACAGGTAGACGCTATTTACTAATTAGG
The DNA here is from genome assembly GCA_035221665.1 of Okamejei kenojei. Classification (NCBI taxonomy): domain Eukaryota; kingdom Metazoa; phylum Chordata; class Chondrichthyes; order Rajiformes; family Rajidae; genus Okamejei; species Okamejei kenojei. The sequence continues at coordinate 52,967,163 of CM069141.1, forward strand.
TGACTTCTGTAAGCAATTGGTTGCACTGGATTTTATTTAGGAGTCTCAGAGTAAAGGGGGCTGAATACTTTTGCACGCCACACTTTTCAGTTTTTTATTTGTAAAATTTGTAAAATTTGAAAAACATGTATCATTTGCCTTCCACTTCACAATTATGCGCCACTTTGTGTTGGTCTATCACATAAAATCCCAATAAAATACATTTACGTTTGTGGTTGTAACGTGACAAAATGTGGAAATGTTCAAGGGGTATGAAAACTTTTGCAAGCCACTATAGAAATATTCCAGGAAATTATAGGCCTGAGAGCCTCAAATTAGTGACAGGGAAGCGATTGGAGAGGATTCTTTGGGGTATAACTTATTCAGAATTGGAAGGAGAATTGGACAATTAGAACGGTCAGGATGGCTTTGTTCACAGCAGGCTGTGTCCTCCGAACGTGATTGAATGTTTTGAAGAGACAATGTTATAAATCTGATCAATAGAAATGATTATCAGTGATCATCAAGAATGACTAATTGGTTGGTTGATAACACTAAAATAGTTGGTATCGCAGATAGTGAAGATGATTATCAGGAAATACAGCGGAATCTTGATAAACTGGGCAAATGGGCTGAGGAATGGCAAATGTAGTTTGCTTTAGATAAGTGCAAGGTATCGTACTTTGAGAAGTCTGATCTGTTTTGTAGTAAATGCCTACTATGTTCTGTGTGCTGAAGCAAAGCAAGAATTTCATTGTCCTATCAGGGACACATGACAATAAACTCACTTGAACTTGAAGTCAAACCAGGGTAGACCTTCACGGTGAATGGTAGAGTCCTGGGGAATGTTGTAAAACAGAGGGACCTGGAAGTACAAGCCACAAGTAGATAGGGTGGTGAAGGTGGCTTTTGATATGCTGGCCTTCAACAATCAGGGAACTGAGTAAAGAGGTTGCAATGTTATGTTACAGCTATACAAGATGTTAGTGAGGCCAAATTAGTTGATACATTCAAGGTGGGCACAGATACAGTAAGTATTTGAGAGATCTAATGAGTAAATCTAATAATTTCAATAGGAAAAACATCTAGTAATTGAGGCTGCTGAGGATCTACCACAGAAGAGGAATTGAAGAGCATGGTTGAGGCACCAAGCGCGCACTCTTGCTTCAGTTTTGTCTTCTTGTTGAGAGAGAAAACGTATTTCCCCCATTTCTTTGCCAATGACTGGTTTCCATAAACGCACTCCAGATTCTAGCACTCAACTAAATGAGGGGCAATTTACAGTGACCAATTATCCTAGCTAAGCTCCCAGGTTGAGAGGTTTGAGAGGAAAACAGAAAACTTAAAACCATAGGGAATATACAAAAGGCTAGTTTTGGTGTAATGCAGAGGTTTAGAATTGAATGTCTCGGATTATTGATCTAAAAGCAAATCTTTAGGCAAATCCTTAAAACACTGCTTTAGAACAGGTGATAAAAAATCTGGAAAAAAAGTGATACTGAAGGAAGAGAAAGAGATGGTGAAACAAAATGACCCAGAGAAAGAATGTCACTGTCATCCTGCTGAGTTCCACTGTTTGTATTTCTATTTATCACCTTCCCCACAGCCAACAGTGGACCATTGTGGGGGGTGGGGGTGGGGTCACCTTTCCTTGATCATCGTTGCTGGCTTTGTTCTGTCTTCTTGCATATCTTTCATTAATTTGTTCTATGTACATTTTCGTATCTCTCATTACCCTCTCCCCTGTCTGCAGACGGGTCTCAACCCGAAACATCACCTATTCTTTTTACTCCAGAGATGCGGCCTGATCCATTCAGTTACACCAGCTATTTGTGTCTCTTGGTGAAAACCAGCTTCTGCAGTTCCTTCCTGCACAAGGAATTTTGAAGTTTGGATTCCCTGAGGAATCATAAAGTCAATGAGTCACAGTGTAAGCAAGAATTTCATTGTTCTGTTGTCAGTTAACAAATAAACATAATTCTCAAACACAATTTGACAATTAAACAGCAGCTGAGTTCTATAGCACAGAAATGGTTATTTGGCTTAACATGTTCATGCCAATCTATTTTTCCCTTTTATGAAGATTATTGGACTGGAGGAGATTTCATAAACACCAAGGTTAGAGATATCCAGTAACCAATTTATGGTTTATAAATTCATGACACTATTTATTTTATCATTTTAAGGGAGAGATTGTATATCTCATCCACAACATGGATAGGGAACTGGTTGGCAGACAGGTAACAAAGAGCAGGAATTAACTGGTCCTTTTCTGAATGGCAGGCATTGGTGCTGGGAGCACAGTATATATGAACAATTTAGACAAAGGAATTAAATGTAACATCTCCTAGTTTGCAGATGACACAAAGCTGGATGGCAGTGTGAGCTACGAAGAAGATGTTATGAAGCTGCAGGGTGACATGGATAGGTTGGTGGGTCGGCAGAAGCATGGCAGATGCAGTATAATGTGGATACATGTGAGGTTATTCAGTTTGGTGGCAAGAACAAGAAAGCATATTATTATCTGAATAGTGTTAGATTAGGAAAATGGTAGAACAACGAGACCTGAGTGTGCTTGTACATCAGTCATTGAAAGTAAGCATGCAGGTACAGCAGGCAGTGAAGAAAGTTAATGGCATGTTGGCCTTCATTGCGAGAGGATTTGAGTTTAGGAGCAAGAAGGTCCTACTGCAGTTGTACAGGACCTTATTGAGACTACACCTGCAATATTGTATCCAATTTTGGTTTCCTAATTTGAAGAAGGACATTATTGTGATTGAGGGAGTGCAGCATAGGTGCACAAGATTAATTCCCGGGATGGCGGGACTGACAAATTATGAAAGAATGTGTCCATTGGGCTTGTATTCGCTGGGATTTAGAAGGATGAGAGGGGATCTTATAGAAACATAAACAATTCTTAAAGGATTGGACAGGCTAGATGCAGGAAAAATGTTCCCGATCTTGGGGGAGACCAGAATCAGGGGTCACAGTTTAAGAGTAAGGGGTGGGCCATTTAGGACTGAGATGAGGAAAAACGTTTTCACCCAGAGAGTTGTGAATCTGTAAAATTCTCTGCCACAGATTCACTGGATGTTCTCAAGAGAGAGTTAGACTTAGCTCTTAGGGCTCCATGAATCAAGGGATATGGGGAAAGAGCAGGAACGGGGTACTGATTTTAGATGATCAGCCATGATCATATTGAATGGCGGTGCTGGCTCGAAGGGCTGAATGGCTTACTCCTCCACCTATTTTTCTATATTTCTATGTTCTCTTTGTTCCAGTTTTTAACAATGTTATTATCAGGATTACATTATCTTCAAGCTTATATTTAGAAGCAAGGGACTTCAGATGCTGGTTTACAAAATAAGTCACAAAGTATTGGAGTAACTCAATGGATCAGGCAGCATATCTGGAGAAGATGGATAGGTGACAATTTGGGTTGGGACCAGAAAGTTTGAAGAGAGGAGGGGCAGGACAAAGCTTGGCAGGCAATAAGTGAACTCAGGTAGTAGGCAGATGGTTGGACAAAGGCCAGAGATGGAAAAAAAAGATGAGTGTGAGACAAAAGAATTGAAGAGTGCAAATCATGAAGCCAGAGGAAGGAATAGGTTCATAGGTTCATAAGTTTTAGGAGAGGATTTATGCCATATGGCCCATCAAGTCTACTCCACCATTCAATTATGGCTGATCTACCTTTTCCTCTCAAACTTATTCTTCTGCCTTTTCCCCATAACCCCTGACACCTGTACTGATCAAGAATCTGTCAATCTGTGCCTTAAAATATTCATTGCCATCCTCCACAACCGTCTGTTGATGAATGTAGGTGGAGGGTGAGGGAATGGAGAGAAATAGGTGCGGGTCCAGGTGGGGCACAGAGGAAGGGGGGGGGGGGGTGGGGTGGAGGAAAGAAAGGGGATGTGGGGGAGAATAGTTGGTGGGAAGGGGGGTTACCTAAAATTGGAGAATTTAGTGTTCATACCATTTGTTTGTAAGCTACCCAAGCGAAATACTATATTCCTACTGAAAGCATAACATATATGATGGTGCATCAGCAAAGATTGTATATTCTACAGGTTGAGCAAAAGAGACCATAATGTAACAACACATCTAAATCAGGAAAATAAATCAAATGTAGTGGGAATAAAAATAAGCAACATTTTTGTTTTCAAACTCCAGTGAATTATGAAGATGGGGGATGCGAGCTCATCTTTTTAAAGCGGAGTCAGGGAGTCATTTGTAACGTGAAGTCTCTCAACCTGTCACTGTTCATCTGGCCTTTTGTTCACACCTCCTGCTGATTGCTGTGCTAAAAACTACAGGATTAGCTGTCAATGTACAAGTCGAGGATCGTGATGGCAAGGAGGCAGACACAAATGTTGCACTGTGGCTTGTCTTCCTCCGCTCATCAAATCCGTGTCATATTGGTAGGGAAAATTTGTCAGGTCTGTCAATTGATACAAGCACTCATTATGCCTTGATTGCATATCTGAAAGCAACCTGATGTTTACAGTTTGTCGACAATTTTGTAGCACCATTTTCTGGTATTATGTAGATGTGATATTATAACGTGCAGTGTTTTGCTTCATATATTATGGTACACGTTATAGTCCATTATGTGTTACACGATTTGAGTCTAGGAAAATAATTGTTGACTTGTTAAAGTTTGAAATTAAAATAAAATGTGTCTGAGTAAATTGAACTCCAGAACTAATAATCCGCGTGAGTCTTCGAATGAATGTACCGTTATTATGTCCCATTACTTTTATCCACATGTTGATTGAAATTCATTGAATTAAGTTTGAGAGGGGTGATTTTAGTCCTGACCTGTGAACAAGGGATTATATATGTAAAGAAGATCAGAACTACAACACAAGCTCTCCCAACATTGTTTAGTTTGGAGATACAGCATGGAAACAGGCCCTTCAGTCCACATGAGTCCAGGCCGTTTGATCATCCATTCACACTGGTTCTATGTGATTATTCCACTGGTTATTCCACTTTCACATCCACTCCCTCCTCACCAGCAGCCATTTACAGAGGTCAATGAACCTACAAACCAACACGTCTTCGGGGTGTGGGAGGAAACCAGAGCACCCGGAGAAAACCCACACGGTCACAGGGGAACATGCAAACTCAATGCAGACAGCAGTCGAAGTACCTTAGTTTGCATTGGTTTAACCTTGGTCTTTAGGTATTATTCAACGTTCTCATTAGAAAGGACTTTTTGCCTGGGAGACCTGATAGACGGGTTATCTGGTAGTGGTAAAGTTCTTATCTTACGCTACCAACTTGTTCAAAGGCTCTGCATGGGATATCTGTGAGAAGGAGGTGGTTTAAAGTGGATATGAGGTAGATATTTCAAACAAAGATTACTTGGTTAAGTTTAGAGATATAGCGCAGAAATAGGCACATTGGCCCACTGAGTCCGTTTCGACCAGCGATCCTTGTGCACTGGCAATATGGGCAATGGTGATAATTTACAATTTTTACCGAAGCCAATTAACCTACAAATCTGTACATCTTTATAGTGTGGGAGGAAACTGGAACTCCCGTAGAAAACACGCATGGTCATGGGGATAAGAAGAAACTTTACACAGACAGCACCCGTAGTCAAGATTGAATCCGGGTGTATAGAAACATAGAAACATAGAAATTAGGTGCAGGAGTAGGCCATTTGGCCCTTCGAGCCTGCACCGCCATTCAATATGATCATGGCTGATCATCCAACTCAGTATCCCGTACCTGCCTTCTCTCCATACCCTCTGATCCCCTTAGCCACAAGGGCCACATCTAACTCCCTCTTAAATATAGCCAATGAACTGGCCTCAACTACCCTCTGTGGCAGAGAGTTCCAGAGACTCACCACTGTCTGTGTGAAAAAAGTCTTTCTCATCTCGGTCTTAAAGGATTTCCCCCCTATCCTTAAGCTGTGACCCCTTGTCCTGGACTTCCCCAACATCAGGAACAATCTTCCTGCATCTAGCCTGTCCAACCCCGTTTGGTAACCCCGTTAGCTGTAAGGCACTAATCTACTGCCATGCCACCATGACGTCCTATCTGGGCATACTAAGATACTTGGTATCAGGAATGAACTGCCAGAGGAGCATCTCCATTCATTTCAATGGGGGGATTTTGAGTTTTCGATTTTCTATCACATTATAGAGTGATAGTCATTGAGTCGTGAGTCATACAGTGTGGAAACAGGCCCTTTGACCCAACTTGCCCACATCGACCAACATGCCCAATCCACATCAGTCCCATCTGCCTGGATTAGGCCCATATCCCTCTGAAGAAGGGTCTCAACCCAAAACATCACCCATTCCTTCTCTCCAGAGATTCTCCCTGTCCCGCTGAGTTGCTCCAGCATTGTGTTTACCCTCTAAACCTATCCTGTCCAAATGTTTTTTTAATGTGGTGATAGTATTTGTTCTAACTCCCTTCTCTGGTAGTTCAGTCCATATACCTACTAACCTCTGTGTAAAAAAGTTGTCCCTTGAATTCCTATTAAATCTTTTCTCCCTCATCATAAGCATATGTTCTCTGGTTCTTGATTTTCCTACTCTGGGTAAAAGACTCAGGAAGAATAAATGGATGAAGTGTTCATGCAAGAGCCTTTTTGGACCAGTGACCACTGTTCTAGTCGGTTTAAGATAGTTCAGGATCGGGACAGAGTGGGTCCATGAGCTAAAATACTAAATTGGGGCAGGACCAACTTAGAGAGAACGTAATCATCTAAATGTGTCCTCACCAACATCCTATACAACTACAACATGACCTCCCAACTTCGATACTCAATGCGCTGACTAATTAAGACCAATGTGCCAAAAGCCTTTTTGAGCGACCTACCTACCTGTGATGCCACTTTCAACGAACTATGTACCTGTACTAGATCTCTCTGCTCTACAACACTCCACAGAACCCTACCATTTACTGTGTAGGTACAGCCCATGTCAGTGCTCCCAAAATGCAACACCTCACATTTCTCTATGTTAAATTCCATCAACCATTCCTCAGCCCACCAGTCCAACTAAGAATGATTCTGTTGCAATTTTTGACAACCATTTCCACTATCTACAATACCGCTCAATCTACAAACATACTAATTATGCATTATAAGTTCTCATCCAAATCATTGATATAAATGACAAACAGCAATGGGCCCAGTATAGAACCCTGAGACACACCACTAATCACAGGTCTCCAGTCCAAAAAAACAAGCTTCCACCATCGCCCTCTGCTTCCTTCCCTGAAGCCAATTTTCTATCCAGTCGGCTAGCTCTTTTTGGATTCCATGCAACCTAACCTTGCAGAGCAATCTACCATGCAGAACACTGTCAAATGCCTTGCTGGAATCCATATATACATCTGCTCTCATCAACCTTTTTTGGACACATCTTCAAAAAGCTCGATCAGATTTGTGTGATACGATCTCCCACATACAAAACCATGCTAATTATCCACAATCAGTTCCTGTCCATTTAAAAGCATGTATGGAAATTTTATCGCATCGAATACTCTCGAGTAACTTTCTGACCACAGATGTTACTCACTGGCCTGTAGTTTCCAGGCTTATCCCTGAAACACTTCTTAAATAGAGGCACATCATTTGCCACCTTCCAGTCTTCTGGCCATTCACCCGTAGTTAATGATGACTCGTAAATCTCAGCCAGGGCACCTGCAATTTCTTCTTTAGTGTCCCCCAATTACCTCAAATACACCTGATCAAGCCCGGAAGGTTTGTCTACCTTCATGCCTTAGACATTAGGCCCTTCAGCACCACTACTAGAATATATTCTTAACCCATTTCTCAGGTGGCGAACCTTTTGATCCAATGAATATTTCAAAATTCTCAAATGCTCTATCCAATATTTCTTGAGACACAAGGAACTGTAGATGCTGGTTTACAAAAAAATACACAAAGTGCTGGAGGAACTCAATGGGTCATGCAGCATCTCTGCAGAACATGGATAGAAGTCCTTCTTCAGGCTGTAAAGGTGTTCAGACTGTAGAAAGGTCCCAACCTCAAGTGTCACCTATCCATGTTCTCCAGAGATGCTGCCTGACCTGCTGAATTACTCTAGCATTTTGTGTCTTTTTTCCAATAGATTATTTTTTTCTCCACTGATGTTGGACTATTTACACCTATTAGTTTAAAGCAACTTAAAACATGAAGCTCTTTCTGGATGGAGACACATCATCACTCTATACTTGTTTTGCATACTTTAATTCATGTTTGAAGAATTTGGCATTTCATCACTTTCTCTTGTTTACTGTATTGTACAGAAAGCTAATCTATTAAAAATGCGAAGACTTCTGGTGGCGCTATGGAGGGCTAGAGGGTAACACCAGCCAGCTCCTCGTAAAAAACGGAGAAAAACCGGGGAAAAACCGACCTACCTGCTGCCTGCTGTCTCTGCACAGATTGCTGTGAGTGACGTCATCAGGCGCACAACTTACTATGTCTACACAGCACAGCCCACCCGCGGATAAACCGAAAAGTCGGGCTACCAGGCAGAAACCGGGGGAAGGCCCGACTGAAGCCTCAGGCTCAGTTAGGACGTTATTGCAAGAAGATGTGTAAAAAAAACAACGAAAAAATCGGAAGGTGAAGAACTTAAAACTTTTATTGCAAGTGAAATTGCTGGTTTAAGGGAAGAAATAAAGCTGATGAATGTTGGTGAAGAAATAAAAAAAATCAAGGAGGAAATGAAGGACTTAAAGCTTAAAATTAATACCACGAGTCAGAATACATCGGATAAATTGAAGAAAGAAATTGCAGAAATATTGATTGTTCTGACAAATGAGACAAATGATAAAATCAGAAATGTGAAAACTGATTTTGAAGAAAGGCTGAATCCTGTGGAGCAGGCACTGAACCAACAGACGACTGCCATAAAAGGCCTTGAAGAACTAGCCGAAACAAGTGCTCAAACTACAGCAAAGCTTATCACAGAAAATCAACGTCTAACTGAATTACTGGGCAAAATAACCGAGAAATGTACTGAATTGGAAGGTCGCCCGAGAAGAACCTAAGAATTGCGGGTATTCCAGAAGGGGAAGAGAAAGATCAAGATCCCCGAGAATTCACTGCAAATTTACTGCAAAAAGTTTTATCTCTGGAACAAAAGCCTTTACTAGCCCGAGCACACAGAGTGATGAGACGTCAGACAAGACAAAATGCTCCCCCAAGACAAATGATAATAAAAGTACAGTACGACCACGTCTTGGAGGAGATAATGGAAAAAATATCAAGAAACAGAAATCTTGCATTTGAAGGACACAGGATCAGTATTTATCGAGACTATCCAGCAGAGGTCTCCAGGAAACGGAAAGCGTTTAATGAGACTAAAAGTATCTTGAGGGAAGTGGAGAATTTGATATATGGTCTGAGCTATCCAGTTATCCTAAGAGTCACTTGCAACAAGAAGGAACATTTTTTCACTAATCCTGTGGAAGCATTGGACTTTGCCCAGAAGATTAAGGCTTGAGATGATGCTTGAATAATACTTTTAAAACTGTGCCTCACCATTGAATAAACTGACTTTGCAGGACTGGATGGAATTGATGTGGTGACTAAGGAAGCTGGAGAAAGATGTGGATTGGAAACTCTCCCATGGATACTAATAATTAGTATAACTGCACTAATACAAATAACTAATAAATACTAAAATTATTGCATGGTATCTTTACTAATCAGAGTTAATAATTATCACTAATGACTAATACTTACTTATAATGGAATGATTGGAGTCAAATATAGAGTTTGATTTCATTTGCCCTCTTTGGAAACCTTTCTTTTTTACTAGTAATTTTCATTTTTATTTTCTTTTTTCCTTTCTTTTCGTTTTTTTAAATTAGATTTTCAAACAAGTTTTAAATATATGTATCCTCACATTTCCGACTAATGGAACCCGAATATTTTTAAATTTAATATCCCCGGTAAAATACTGCTATGGAATAAAAATTCCAAGAAACCAAGGAGCTGGTTAAGTTCGTAAACTCAACTACGGATGTCGGTAGATGGTTAGCCATGCTAGTATGGCTAGCACTAACTACACTAATACTAGATGTAGTTTTTTTCCTTCTTTGTGCATAATATTAATTTCTTAACCTATCCTCTTTTCTTCTCTATTATAATCTATCATTATTATTTTCAGTTTGAATGGAGTTACAAATTGGATCAAAGGAGATATGCACGTGAGAGACATTCAAGGGTCTTAAAATTTGTCTATTTGGAGTTCGGGTGTAAGGTCGGGTCTGTCGAAATGAACCATTGGCTTTATTATAGACCCCCATAGACAAAAGATGCAAGATTTAAAAATGAATACAGGGAATGAAGGAATAACGTTTTGCAGCTGAATCGTTAAAGGTATTAATGAACCAATTAAGAGTATTAGCACATTTAAAAGCAATTAAAGCTGATGTGATTTTCATTCAAGAAACACATTTAAAAAAAGATGCCGAGCATAGGCTGAAAGCTAAACGGATAGATAAAACGTATCATTCTTCTTTTACACACAAATCAAGAGGCGAAGCAATATTATTTCGTAAAGGCACTTTATTCAAACATACATCAACTATAACTGATAATTATGGTAGATACATTATTGTAATAAAAGAATTAAATGCACAAAAAATGATTTTTGTCAATGTATATGGACCAAACTGATAGTTCACTGTTTTTTTAAGAAAATAACCATATAACAATTACAGCACGGAAACAGGCCCTCTCGGCCCTTTCAGTCCGTGCCGAACTGGAACTTAATAAAAATATTTAACAACATCCCGGAAATAGCACAACATAACTTAATAATTGGAGGAGATTTAAATTGCACATTAGATTCTTATTTAGATAGATGCACAAGACAAAGGAAAACCAAATCCCATTCCAGTGACTTATTAAATGCATATATGGATACTAGTAACATTAAAGATGTTTGGAGAGTAGAAAATCCAACTGGACGAGAATATTCATTTTATTCACCTGTACATAAAACCTATTCAAGAATAGATTATTTTTTGGTTGATGCTAAACTTATCTCACTCACTTATAATTCAAAATACCATAATATTACAATCTCAGATCATGCACCTTTAACATTTATGATTAAAATAAATGGTAAAATGGATAAACAGGGACAATGGAGATTTACCCCACAAATTTTAAAAAAACAAAGCAACTCAGGAATATATTATAGAACAGATCAAGATTTTCTTTGAAATAAATGATAAACTGGAAATATCTTCTTCCCTATTATGGGAAACTTTTAAAGCATATGTCCGTGGAATTATGATTTCTTAAGCATTTTATAATAAAGAGAATCAGAGGGAACAACAGGAATTGGAAAAGGAGATTAAACAATTAGACACAGAGAATGCTGCTAATCCATCCATAACAACACATAATAAAATCGCTGCACTGAAATATAAATTAAATAAAATATACTCAGATCAAGTTGTAAAACTCTATCAATACACTAAATAATTACAATTTGAATTTGGAGATAAACCTCAAAAATTATTGGCACGTCAAACAAGGAAGATGGAGGGAGAAAAAATAATCCATAGGATTAAATCATATAATGTACCATTAGTACAACCTAAAGATATTAATGAGAGATTTTTGCAATATTATAAAAAATTATATTCAGCTAAAACAACAGAAAACAGGATAGGAATAGAAGCAATTAAAAAAAAATGTAATCTGAATGGGTTGGATTCACAAAATAGAGAATCACTAAATGCTGAAATTTCAGTAAAATAAATCGAAGAATCTATCAGATCATTGAAAAATGGTAAAACACCGGGACCAGATGGTATTGGCTCGGGATTTTATAAAACATTTTATGATCTGATTGCACCCCGTTTGAAGATACTTTATGAATACATTTATACCCACCAGAAACTACCAGAAACGTTAAATGAATCTATTATAACACTTATACCTAAAATAGACAAAGACCTGGATGACCCAGGATCATATAGAGCAATAGCTCTTTTAAATACTGATCAAAAGATACTAACCAAAATATTAGCACAAAGACTAAGTACAGTTATTAATAAAGTAATTCACCCAGATCAAACAGGATTTATACCAAAGCAATATTCCTCATATAAGCTGAGATGATTATTCAATATTATATATTCGAAAAGAGGTATTGATAAAGACCTAGTAATTTTATCGTTAGATGCGGAGAAAGCCTTTGACCAGGTGGAATGGTCTTACTTGTTTTCGGTTATGGAAACTTTTAAGTTGGGAGAGAAGTTTATTACTTGGGTTAAATTATTATACACTAATCCAACAGCCAGAATAATAACAAATCAAATGCTATCAACTAAATTTAATCTATTTTGAGGCTGCAGACAAGGTTGCCCTTTATCCCCGCTACTGTTTGCACTTGCAATAGAACCATTAGCTCAACGGGTGAGATTACATCCTGAAATATATGGGTATGACACCAGAGATACTGAAAATAAAATCTCTTTGCATGCGGATGATGTATTACTTTATATTACAAAGCCGGAAATTAGTATCCCAAATCTACTAAAATGAATAACTGAATTTGGATTATTTTCAGGATATAGTATTAATTGGAATAAAAGTGAACATGCCAATAATGGTAAATAACTTACATATATTACAACAATTTCCTTTTAAGATAGCAAACGAAAAAATCAAATATCTTGGAATTTATGTAACAAAAAGATTTGGTTCTTTATTTAAATCCAATTTTCCACTTTTATTGAATAAATTAAATAAGAACATTTTATATTGGAAAACATCACCTATCTCAATGCTAGGTAGAATTAATGCAATAAAAATGATTTTTCTCCCGCAATTACTATATCTTTTCCAATTGATTCCGATATATCTTCCTAAAAATGTCTTTAAGAAGGTGGATTCTATAGTCACCAACTTTATCTGGGATTATAAGAGCCATAGAATAAATAAAAAACATTTATATAAATCAAAAATAAATGGAGGTCTAGCACTGCCAAACTTTATGTTTTATTACTGGGCAGTTAATATTAAAAATATGAATTTTTGGTTAGTAGAGACAGACAAACAACCAATCTGGTTAAAAATGGAAAAAGAAGATTGTTCGCCTTTTGAAATTAGTTCGATTTTATTCGCCAATATTAAACTAGGTAAGAAAATCTATAGTGAAAACCCTATAATAGAAAGTGGGATACGTATCTGGAAACAAATAAAGAAAACATTAAAATCGGAACGTATACCACTAGCCCTTACCATTGTAAATAACGTTACATTAAAGCCTCAATGATGGACAAAGGTTTTTTACAATGGAAATACAATGGAATTAATAATATGGGCGATCTCTACAGGGAAAACTCCTTCCTTTCATTTCAAGAATTACAACAAATTTATGGATTACATTCAAAGGATTACTTTAGATATTTACAAATTAGAGACTATGTAAAAGCAAACACACAGGAAATTAGAAGTAGAAAGACAGAAATTTTAGATGAATGTCTAAATAAACAACCGAACACAGAAAAATTAATATCATATATTGATAACATTTTATTGGAAAACAATGTCCCAATGACAGAAATATATAGGCAATCATGGGAAAACGAATTAGGTCAAATCATTAGACCAGAAGTATGGGATGAAAGTTTAACTGCTCGTTAAATGCTAGACACTCTCTTATACAATTTAAAATATTACATAGACTACATTATTCAAAATCCAAAGTACATAGTATTTTTTCAAATGTATCTGCCATATGTGATAAATGTCAGCACTTAGAAGCTAACTTAACGCATTCATTTACAAATTGTGTAAAAATTACTAAATTTTGGACAGAAATATTTAAGATAATTTCGAATGTTGTTAATATGAATCTGATCCCTGACTCAAAGTTAATAATATTGGGAATATTAGAAACAGATCAATTAATAACAACAAATCAAAGAATTTTTATTGATTACAGTTTAATAATTGGGAAAAAAATAATATTGAAATTCTGGAAAGGTCCTACATCCCCCACAATCAAAATGTGGATTACAGGAATGACGGAGACACTTCATATGGAAAGATTAAGGCTTGTCCTACTGGACAAGTTGGATCTTTTCAGAGGGATATGGTCTCCATTTATTGAATATTTAAAGGGTCAAAATGGCTCGGTACGAGAGCCTGCCTGAAGCCTGAATAATGGAAAGGATGAAGAATCATGTATAACAAATCATGGATATATCTCCAATGATGGATAACTTTTTTAATACTCCACTCATTTCTTTATTTTTGATTTCCTACTTTTACTTTATTTTTCTCTATCTTTTCCTATCTGTTAAAAAAATGTATAGAAATACAAATAAGACATAATTGTTAATATTAATAATATTACGAATGTATGTGAGAAGTATATTGTATTAATATGTACTTGCGTCTAATGGAAATATTTAACAAAAAATATATATATATTAAAAAAAAGTGAAAATATCAGAATTTGTGTCTAACTTAGAAGGGAAGGTTAATATGTGAGTAGTGAGCAAAAAGGCAGGTTGAATCTAATTTTATACTAGTACCATCAAAACCAACACTTTTTGCACAGAGATTTATTTTGAGATTAGCATGATTAACTTGACAGTTGTGTAATCATCTAGAAGACTTAGCAGCAGGAACCAAGTGCATAGTTCTCTCACATTACTTAAATATTTCATTGTTTTAGAATTTGTGTTATTATTATGAGAAAAAATGCTAATACGTGTACTTTCCTGTCATAGTCATAGGAAAATAGGCTATTTCAGCCCAATTTTTGCATGCTTACCAAGATGTCCCATATAATATAGTCCCAGTTTTACTCACCTGGCCCATATCCCTTGAAAGCTTTCCTGCTTCAACTACATCCACTGGCAGCTCATTCCATGCAGTCACTACTGTCAGTGAAAAAGTTGCCATTCAGGTTCCTATTAAATCTTGCCTCTTAATCATATGGCCTCTGGTTCTTCTCCACTGGGTTAAAATCCCTGTGCACTCACCCTATGTATTTCCCTCATGATTTCATAAGAGCATCCCTCAACCACTTTCACTTCTAGCCTACGCAACTTCTTCCTGGAGCTCAGTCCCTAGAGTCACATCAACATCCTTGTAAATCTTCTCTGCACTCTTTCCAGCTTAATTATCTTTCTTCTAGCAGCGTGACCAAAACACATCACCTAATATTCCAAACCAATTTAGAAATCATGCATACTGTCATTGTTGCAATCTGCAAAATAGATGGATTAATTTGCACACAGCAAGATCCCACTGGCAAAAATGGCACCGTGATAATGACCAAACATTTTGCCTTCAATTAATGATTTTTTTTACGTCTTGCTGAGAGAGTGTATGGAGGTTTGTATTTGAGTTTAATGCAAGATGATCCCAGGACTCGAGTAGCTGAGCTAGAGGGAAAGGTTGGGCAGGCAAGAATTTTATTTTTGGGATCACTGCAGGCTGAGGGGTGATCTTATAGAGGTATTTAAAATTGTGAGAGGAATAGATAGAGTGAATGCTGTCTTTTTTATCTGGTAGGGGAATAAAGAACCAGAGGGCAAACATTTAAGGTGAGCAGTGAAATATTTAATAGGAATCTCAGGGGTAATGTTTTCACACAAAGCGTGGTGGGTGTATGGAATGAGCTGCTTGAGGCAGGTATTATTGCAACATTTAAGAAACATTTAAACAGGTACTTGGATAGGACAGGTTTTGAGAGATACGGGTCAAATGCAACCAGGTGGGATGTGGGTAGATGGGGCATGTTGGTCGGTGTGGACAAATTGGGCTGAAGAGCCTCTTTCCACACTATGACTATGACATTTGGACAGGTACATGAATAGGAAAGGTTTAGAGGGACATGGGTTAAACACATACGGGTCAAGGTGGGATTAGTATTGATTGGGCAATGTGGTCAAATTGGGCTGAAGACTCAGTTTCTGTGCTCTGTAATCATGTCTCCATGATTCTAACATAAGTGGACACTTGAGACCAACAATAAGAAGATATATCAAAAGGCATTTACAGCTGAAGAAAGACATAAACACTATTTTACTTAATTTATTCATGCAATCTCCAACAATTTTCAATACAACGTCTAATTGTGATTTGAATGAAATTAGTATTTTTCCCATTTTTTTAATCCAAGAATTTAATCTAGACATGGCAACAAATATGGAGTTTCTGAAATCAGTCCTGTGTTCAAGATGAATACTGTAGAGAAGTTATCCCTGGTGTTTGTTTAATGTTTTTCCATCAGTCAACATTACCAAAACAGATTACCTGATCATTATTACCATCCTGCCTATGGGAGCATATTATGCATAAATTGGTTTCATGTTTTATATATTACAGGCATATATATTTCAAAAAGTATGCTTGATTTGGTGTGAACTGCTTTAAACATTCCCGAGGTCATAAATGCTGCTACATAAACATAGGTTTTATTTTTCTTCACCGTTTAATTATTTTTTGGGATAAATCACATTGCCGCTGTTAATTCACACAATCTGTCTCTTGTGCTTCCATCCATCATTGAGTGAAATGACAAGCATGCCAGTGGGCAAAAATGGATGTGAATACAATCCTTAAATTAGTGTACATTAAGCAAGCTGCCTGAATGTTGTTCGACGTCAAACCTGTCAGTGTGTTGTTGTCTTGTAACACGTGTAGACATCCCATTGATATAATAAGACACAGCAGCAAGTTATCCAATATTCATCCAGATTCACTCATTAAATGTCTTCATCGCAAAGGGTTTTGTTCTCAACCATATAATAATTGTAAATTGTCTGCTTCAATTTTCCTTGTGGAGGCTGAGATTTCCTTGTTGCTATAATTTAATTGTTGAGTTTACACATCAGTTAGGAATGCGGTGTTATACAAGCAAAAGATTTTACTGTTGCAAAAAATCCCTGTGTGATGGAAGTTCTCGGCGTTAGAGTTTGATCTTGTTCCTGTCTGTCTTATGCTTCCAGCAATGAAATAATGAATTAAATTCCAATTCCAATCTCAGCTAGCTTCCAGAGTTATCATTCTTTATTTGACCGACTATGGGTTTAGGTATAGGTTTCGGTTTATTATTCTCACGTTTCCTGAGGTAGAGTGAAAAGCCGAACACAGACACAAAAATGCTGGAGTAACTCAATGTGTTATACCTTCAAAGGGTTTTGTCCCAAAACATCACCTATACCTTTTCTCCAGAGATGCTGCCTGACCCGCTGAGTTACTCAGGCATTTTGTGTCTACAGTATCTTCAGTGCAAACCAACAACTGTAGTTCCTCTTACATATATAGTGAAAAGTCTTTGTTTGAATGGTATCCAATCAAATCTGATAATACTGTGCATGAATGCAATCAAACCAAACACAATTACAAAGATAGCGCAAAAAGAAAAAGACCAGAGTGCCAGAATATGTTTTTTCACTGGGGTTGCAAGGAATAGTGTTAAGGTTTTTTGTTTCAAATTCATTTTTTAAGGCATGCAAGGTTGCTGGCAGATCACAGTTATTAACCATCTCTAAAGGGCTTTATTTAATTGTTTTGTTTAGTTTTGTTTAGAGCCACAGCATGGAAACACGCCCTTCCGCCCACCTGGTCCACGCTGACCATTGATCACCTGTCCACAGTAGTTCTATGTATTCCTACTTTATCATCCACTCCCGACACAGTAGGGGCAATTTACAGATGCCAATTAACCTACAAACTGGCACGTCTTTGAGATGCACGAGGAAACCGGAGCACCCAAAGGAAACACATGGGTCACAGGGAGGACGTGCAAACTACACACAGACAGCACCCAAGGTCAGGATCAAACCCTCCGGCGCTGCGAAGCAGTAGTTCAATCAGCTGCACCACTGTGCACACTGGTGAACTTCATTCCTGAACTGCTTAGATACTAGTGCAAATGCTCCTGGAATACTGTTGGAAAGGGTGTTCCAGTATTTACATCCAGTGCCAAGGAAAGAGTGGTAGCAATTGTAGTGCATTTTGGAAATAATGCATGCCACAACGATGAAATAATGAATGGCTAGGGAACTGGGTGGGATGCTTTCAAACAAATTGGGTGGTGTCAAACATCGTAAGCGATGGAGATGCACTTGTCCAGGCAAGTGGTGATTCAGTACTGGCCAGTTCTGCTGAAGGTTCTCCATCTGTAATATTCTCTCTGCTGTGACACTGACTGATCCTCTAATTAATTGCCATGACTCCAACCTACATTTCACAGCTTTTACACACACTTTTGTGTATGTTCATTCTTTACAAGCTTGGCCAGGCTTCTCCTGCAAAGCAGCCAGGACAAATGAACCAGCTGCTCTTAAAGCAACTTGGACATTGAAAATGATGCCAAAACATGGTGACTCTTGTATATCACCTCAGTGGATGATTTCTATATACTTTATACTTAATCTAAGATTGTGCTTATGTATAGTAATATTTTACTGCGCGTTTAGATTTCAGACTTTTAGAGTTTGGAGATACGGAGAGGAAACAGGCCCTTCCTCCCATCGAGTCTGTGCTGACCAATGATCATCCCGTAAACCAGCACTATCCTACACACTAGGGACGATTTACAATTTTACCAAAACCAATTAACCTACAAACCTGTAAGTCTTTGGACTATGGGAGAAAACCAGAGCACCTGGAGAAAAACCCTCACATGGTCACAGGGAGAATGTACAAACTCCATACAGACAACACCCATAGTCAGGATCCAACCCATGTCTCTGATGCTGTAAGGCAGCAACTGTTTCACCCCAATGTGTGCAAAAAAAAAGAATTTCACTAAGCATCGGTACATGTGATAATAAAAAATGATTGAACTATTAAACTACTGCCATTGTCAATGAGAACGTTTGTTACAAAGGTTCCGGCGTCACCTTATCTGATCCAAGATACTCACTTTCCCCTATCCGTCCTTCCCTTGCCCTCTCTGCAACTTCAAATTAACTTTTGTTCTCATTTGTCTCCGTTTGTTTGCTCGTTCTCCTTCTGCAGATGCTGACTGACCCATTGAGTGTTTCTAACCTTTTTTTTCTGTGTGAATTTCAGATTTCCGCCGTTTGTAATTTTCTTTGGTCTTTCAACCAAAACCATTCTTCATGTTATAAGTTATAATAATATGGAAGTCCCAACACTAAAAGGCTATGGAGGATATGACAATTGAGATTACAGTTATCTCGGTAAACATATCAGGCATTATGATTCCGTGAAATGTAAATGGAATTAAAGTTCAGGTCAAAATCAGCTCAAAGAATTGAAAGCATTAATCTTATTCAAGTAAATGTGTTTGAATAGCATCCATAATTAATCCACAAAACAATTGTCGGATTTATATTTTCTTTTATGATAAAATCTGGGGGGAGTTGATGAGAATGTGTGCAGAAGTGTAATAGAGTAATTTAGCCTTTCATGCATCGCATCCATGCTAACTAATCTCTCGATCCAAGCTTCTTCTATTACCCCTTGTTTGGCCCATTCCCTTCTGAACCTTTCCTCTCCAAGTACCTGCAAATGTCTTTTAAATGTAGAAACAAGGAACTGCAGATGCTGGTTTATACAAAAAGACACAAATTGCGGCAGTAAATCAACAAGTCAAGCAGCATCTCTGCAGAAAAAGGATGGGTGACGTTTTGGGTCGGAATCCTTCTTCAGGCTCAGGTGACATGTCCTCCAGAGATGCTGCCTTACCTGCTGAGTTACTCCAGCATTCTGTGCCCTAACATCTTTTAAATGTTGTTATTGTAGCTGAGTCAATCATGTAATCTGGCAGCTCGTTCCGTACACCCACCATCCTCTGCATGAAGAGGTTATCCCTCAGGTTCTCACAAAATAAATGTCCACCTTAAACCTAAGCCCTCTAGGTCTTGATTCCACAATCTTAGGAAAAGGGCTGAGTGCATTCACCCTATCTATGCTCCTATATAAAATTCACTCCTCAACCTCTGACACTCCAGGGAATAAAATTCTTGGAATTACAGAATTAATCTAGGATTAGTGTAGGATTAATGTAGGGTTGGTATCAAAATGGGTGCTTGATGGTCTGCCATTCGGTAGATGAAGGTCCTTTTTTCTGTGTTGCATCTCTCTGTGACACCTTTAATATAATAAAATCTCACAATGCTCTTTACATGAACTTTATCAAATTTGACAGTGTGTCAGAAAAGAAGGTATTAGATATAAAAAGCCCAAAATGTTGTAGATTCTCAGGAACATCATTAAGGTGGCATTTGGGAAAGGGAGAAGGGATCAGCTAAAGGCAAACCATCTACAGTGAAGCAATCAAAATAATGGACTGTCAACTAAATACATTTATCTTTCACCCCTGAGACCATAATTTCCCTCCCATCCACCTTCTCCCACCCCCACCAGCAGCTCTACCAGTTAAACCACTGTGATGCCCAGTGATTAATTGTGACATGGTAGATTCTTCAGACCTGGTAAACCTTGGTAAATGTTCTGCTCTTCTCATGGCATTTGTTCAGACGCTGCATCCCGCCTGCAATTCCTGCACTTGAGGGCGGCACAGTGGAGCAGCGATAGAGTTGCTGCCTTACTGCGCCATAAACCCGAGTTCAATCCTGACCACGAGTGCTGTCTGCACAGAGTTGGTACGTTCTCCCCGTGCCCACATGGGTTTCATCCAGGTGCTCCGGTTTCCTCCACACTCCAAAGATGTACAATGTTTGTAGGTTAATTGGCTTCTGCAAAATGTCCCAGTGTGCAGAATAGACCTAGTGTACAGGTGATTGCTGGTCGGCACGGACTTGGTGGGCCAAAGGGCCTGTTTCCACGAAGCATCTCTAAACTAAACTGAGAGCTCGTAGATGAATGGCCCCCATCTAAATGTTTTATATGTTAAGAAACAATGAAATGTCACTCCGATAAAAAGTGAAGGACAATGAACTGATTTGATGATCATTAAATAAGTGATGAGTATTAGTGCTGATTGCTTTTGCTGGAAATCTGATTTGGTGGGCATCTAATGAAGGATGCTGGACTTGAAAATAATTGTATTCCTGCAGGCAACACACTGTGTGGATTCATTATACGTTGTGGGGATTTGGATGGGGAGATTGAGAAGGGAATTGGTGCCTCATGCGAGGAAATAAATTGGCATGCGGGTGTCTAAAGGAAAATGCCTTCACACCTGTTGTGCTGAGCAATTCGGCTGCAGCCACACTCCACGATTTGGTTTTAGGAAACGGTTTTGACAATGTGTCATGATGGATGTGGAATGAGAGGCAGGTGCCACGATTGAGCTGATGTGCTTAGCGTCAGGGGAAGACGACAGCTGCAAACGGCAAGCTGACCCACAACGTAAAGGGAGGCAAGTGTAAATAAAAGCTAAAGAGACATCTCCGGTCAGACAGCACATTTGCGTTTTTACTCTAGTGGAATGTGACAATTAGTTACACAGATCTCTGTTTGTAAACCTCTGTAATTGCCAAAAAGCAGAGACGTTATTTCCATCATCATTTACAGAAGGAGAATGTACAAAGTTTTATTGCTTTAATTATTTATATGCCTGCGATAAAGATGTAATAATTACAGATGTAATTTGTTAGCAGACAACCTACCGGGACTGTGTTATTTAGTTAAATATTAATGCCTATCAAGATGCAATGAATGTTTATATGCCCATCTCATTTTGGCCTCTTGAGCATTGACAATTTACATAAGCTCGGCAATTTCATTTCCCAAATCTCTTTGTCTCTCTGATTCTCTTCAAAACGCTCCGTTAAAACTTTGGTGTCTCCTGTTTAATCTTTCCTCATGTGGGTTGATATAGGATTTTGTCAGCTGCTACTGCTGTGGTGTTCTCAAAGTCAGAATATCGTGAGTCTGTATCCCAGAGGCTTGACCATAAAACACAATGGTGTCCAGTACTGGAGAACTGCTGCACAGTCAGAGGCGCCACCTTTTAGTGAGATGTTAAACTAGGGTCCATGTACTATCAAAAGTAGAAATAAAAGGTGTCATGATGCACTTTATTTAGATACAGCATAGAACACAACAATTGGATCGCACAGTGTCGTAACGGTACAGCTACAGCCTCACTGCCCCAGAGACCCAGGTTCGATTTTTTATTTACAGTTCCATGTAGATTTTCTAGGGGTGTTCAGGTTTCCTCCCACATTCCAAAGACGTACAGGTTTATAAGTTAATTGGCTATTGTAAATTGTCCCTAATGTGTAGGATAGTGCTAATATATAGGGTGATCGCTGTAAATTGCTGCTGGTGTGTAGGACACAAACTAGTGTATCGGTGATCGATGATCGGCGCGGTCTCGGTGGGCCTTAAGGCATCTTTCCGTGCTGTATCCTTAAAAAAAATAGAACATGGAACAGTACAGCACAGGAAAAAATCCCTTCGGCTCACAATATCTGTATGATGTCAAGCAAAACAAATCTCATTTGGCTGCACGTGATTCGCATCCTTCCATTCCCTGCATATCCATGTGCATAACTAAAAGCCTCAAACGCCATTATCATATCTGCCTCCGCCACCACTCCTCACAGTGCGATGCAGGCACCCACCACTTTTGTGTAAAATAGCATTTCCCAACACATCTCCTGTAAACTTTGCCCCTTTCACCTTACAGCGGTGGTGTGGTGGCGCCTATCGGCAGCGGCTCCACTACAGTCTGTCTGTCTTTTTTTAAATGTTTGTCTTGTTAAATGTATGTCTTGAGTCTAGTTTTTATTATTTTTCTTTAGCTGTGTATATGTGGGGGGTGAGGGAAACCATTAGTCTCTTCCCCGTTCGGGGACCTGACCTTTTCCCTGTCGGGTCTCCGGTGTCATTGGGCCTAACATCGGTGGCAGCCTCCGGCCGGGACCAACCTGAGGGCTCCAGTCGCGGAGCCTGCGGACCTGACATCGCGGAGCTGGCTGTCTTTGGAAAGGGAAGATTTGCGGCTGCGACCCGACTCCGGAGCTACGGAGGCTCTGGCCGCAGGCCCGGTGGACAGGAACATCGGGAGCTCGCAGGTCCCTGGTGGGAGACCGCTTCTCGGAGCTCCCGCAACGGCAACTTCTCCCGCTGGAATCGCCGGGTTTAAAGGACACGGGGCCGGGCCTAACATCGCCTGGTGTGGCTTAAACGGCCACAGAACTTACCATCGCTCGCTGGGGGCTTTAACATCGGGAGCCCCAGTTCGCCTCAACGCTGCAGTTGGGCTGTTGGACCACGGGAGAAGAACAAAGGGAAGAGATAATACTTTGCCTTCCATCACAATGAGGAGGTGTTGGAGATCCACTGTGATGGGTGTTTATGTAAACTGTGTTAAGTGTGGGTCTTGAGGTTTTGTGTAATGTAAGACTGTAGAAAATGCAATTTTGTTCAAACCAAGCTGTTTGAATGGCAATAAAAGGCATTCTATTCTATTCTATATCTAGGCCTCTCATAATTTTAAATACTATTTCAGATCTACCCTCCAGCTCTGACTCTCCAGGAAAAACAATCTAACCTCTCCTCATATAAATTAGCCTCTAAACCAGGCAGAATTCTGGTGAGCCTATTCTGCATTCTTTCCAATGTTTCCATTTCCTTCCTGTAAGAGGGTGACCAGAACTCGACATAAAAGGTGGCATGATGGTGCAGCAGTTGCTGCCTTACAGCACCAGAGACTGGGTTCAATCCTGACCACGGGTGCTGTCTGTACGGAGTTTGTACATTCTCTGAATACCTATGTCAGTTTTCTCCAAGCACTCCAGATTCCTACCACACTCTGTAGGCATGCAGGTTTGTATGTTAATTGGCTTCTATAAATTGTAAATTGTCCCTAGTGTGCAGGATAGTGCTCGTGTATGGGGTGATGGTTGGGCAACATGGACTCGGTGGGCCGAAGGGCTTGTTTTCACGCTCTCCCCATAAAAGTTTAAAAATGCGATTAATGTAAAAAATTAATCTAAAAAGTCCTCATTACGATTTTGTATAACTTTTATTCATTGTTCTATATCTCTCTACATCATTGTATATATCTCTCGTTTCCCTTTCCTGTGACTTTCCGTCTGAAGAAGGGTCTCGACCCGAAATGTAACCCATTCCTTCTCTCTAGAGATGCTGCCTGTCCCGCTGAGTTACTCCAGCATTTTGTGTCTATCTTTGGTTTAAACCCGCATTTGTAGTTCCTTCCTACTCAATCATTACAAATTGTCTTAGGATGACTCGGAAGATAATATGTTTATTTTTCTGTTATAACGCACAAACAAAGTGCCTTGTTAATACAGTTAAAGGGCTAAGTAAATGCAAGTTAATGTCACGGTTAGTGAATAAATCCTCCTGTTTAATTGAAATAGTCTATCATTACCTACAACCCCAGCAATGGATTGGCAATATGTGGTCTACCTTTGTCAGGGCTACAGCGTATCATTTGATTAACAATCACATTTGTATGAGTAATGGTACAGAAATACAGCTGCTGCCTCACTTCTCCAGAGACCTGGGCTCGATCCTGACTACGGGTGCTGTCTGTATGGAGTTTGCACTGTAACTGCGGGGGTTTTCTCCGGATGCTCCGGAGTCCTCCCATACACTAAAGATGTACAAGTTTGTAGTTTCATTGGCATCTGTAAAATTGTCCATAGTGTGCAGGACATAGGACTAGTACATGGGCAATCGATGGCCAGCATGGACACATTGGGGCGAAGGGCCTGTTTCCAGGCTGTATCTGTAAACAAAACAAAACTAATGGAGGTAATAATGAATAAATCTCTTGGAACTTCTTAGTTGAAGGGGTTGCATGCAAAAGAGGAAGATGGATATAAAGTTCAAATCAATAAAAATGACCTTGTCAAACTTTGATCTGTTCTTTCACAAAATATGGGGGTTGTTTTTAGCTTTAGTAATGATCTTTAGCTTTGTCATTGATCTTATTAAAGATATTTAGACTTACTTTGAAGAATTGCAATCTGATAATGTTGATCATATTTCCAACGAGCCCTATACCACAGAATAAAACTGATTAATGCTAAATGACTATCTTTTGGATGAACTTTCAGGAGAGTTGGTGAGAGAGGTGTATTCACTCGATGTCAGAACTATTTAATTACCCTCTGAGTTTCAGATATCTTCATTGGTTTGCTTGCTGGACATTTTGTTGATGTGTAAACCATTGCACTTTTGAAAAACATTTTGTGCAAGTGAACAAGAAATAAAAAAACCTTGACAAACATTTCCATTGTGGTTTTGCAAAAAAAAAAAACAGGATATTGTTATTGAGAAAACAATGATATTAATTATTTAAAGTAAAGAGGGGATCTCACAACTTTGCTGAATGCTAATATTTACAAAGAAAGCAAAGGTTCGCACACACAAAAAAAGTGATAAAATGCATTTCACCCTCAGTAGATTATACTCTATAAAGCTGCTTATATATTTATTACAATACATGTGTGCTTTACATAAATCTTGCTTTCAAAGTAGTGTTGCATTTTCTTTGCGCTACATATCAGTTGTTTGTGCTAAGCCCTCTGCTGAAGTGATTTATTATTTATTGCAGTTTATTAATGTACTTTACTGGTGTCCTCTTCTGTTATGGCAAGATATTTGTGAAAGGCATGCCAATATTTACTGAGAAAATGCTGCGTTATTTCCCATACTGTGCAAAAATGTTAAACAGATTAAAAAGACGTCGCAGTCTTCACTAACCATGGTTACCATGCTCCTTGGAGAATCATACAATGGATATAAGGTGCAGAGTTCAGATTGGTTTTGCCCATTGCTTAAGACTCCATAAGAGAGGGTACAGGAGAGGTTTACCAGAATGTTGGCTGGATAAGAGGGCATAAGATAAAAGGACCGATTAGAGAGGAGAGATTGTTTACTCTGAGGCATCAGAGGTTGAAGAGAGGCTGGATAGAACTGTACAAAATTAGGAGAGGATTAGATGAAGTAGACAAACCGTATTTTTTTTTTCCCAGGGTGGAAATGTTAAACACAAAAGATCATAGCTTTAAGATGAGATATGCAAAGTTTAAAGGAGTTGTATGGGGATTTTTTTTTTACATGGAGCGATGGAGGTATATATATACACCGTTGGGTCCCATGTTCACACGGAAGGGCTGGTAACCCAACGCAATATTCCACCTCTCCACCAATTCCAATATTGGCGGCCAGTGGGGGGGGGGGTGCTTTGTGGAGTGATAGTATAGGTATTGTGGGCTGAATGGACTGGTTTCCAGAGGGCAAGTATGGACATTGTGGGCCAAATGGATTCTTGGGGTGACAGCTCACTCACTCAAGACTGATGTGCTGGCAGCTCACTCATGGCAAGGTGGGCGAGCAGTTGACTCATGGCTATTCCTTGAAATCCCATTTCAAGCAGGGTGCAAGGCCACCAAATTCAAATGCAGTTTCCTACCATTTCAAGCAGGGTGCAATGCCACCAAATTCAAATGCAGTTTCTTACCACTTCAAGCAGGGTGCAAGGCCAGCAAAGTCAATTGCAGTTTCATACCACTTCAATCAGGGTGCAGGGCCACCGGATTTCAAGTGCAGTTTCCTACCCTTTAAGCAGGGTGCAGGGCCACCAAACTCAAGTGCAGCTTCATCCCACTTCAAGCAGGGTGCAAGGCTACCAAATGCTAGTGCTGTTTAATGCCATTTAAAGCAGGGTGCAAGGCCACTAAATTCAAATGCAGTTTCATACCACTTCAAGCAGGGTGCAAGGCTACCAAATGCTAGTGCTGTTTAATGCATTTAAAGCAGGTGCAGGGCCACCAAACTCAAGTGCAGCTTCATCCCACTTCAAGCAGGGTGCAAGGCTA